>JARFJA010000069.1:0-41671 GCA_036326145.1 Rhagophthalmus giganteus | reverse complement strand
TTTAATTGTGAATTAAACCCTATTGCACAGACCTTATAAGCACGAAAACAATCAACGCAGACTACGGGAAAACTAATTAGAAATAGAAACAGTTTCTCATTGGGTGTTGTGCCCCACTGCATATAATAAAAGTTTCGCAATATTTCGATAATTTTATTTAAATCGACAACAAAAGTTACAGTTAAATTGTGATATGCAAACTGTAAGGATTTTCGTCAAACCTCAAAAAATACACTTTCGTTTTCCACGTATATTTTTGTTACCTGGCTACTTCTCTACCAACCAATTAACGTTATATCGTAGGCGCGAAATTTAAAAACTAAAATGCCCTACACAAACGCAACATTTTTCTTTTATTTCGATACGGCCCATTAGCTCTAGCGATCGTCATTTTAAAATCTAGCGTCTTTTCAATACCGATATAACAAGCACATATGAGGTAACTGAACTAGTGACTGATTTATGATTGCAGAATAAAAATAATACTTCTAATAAGTAATAAGGCTCCATTACGACTTAGCATACAATTTATCATCGTTGTTATTACAAATACAGCGAACCGAACCGTCGCGTCGGCTGTATATAATTCAATTTGAAGCATAGTTGGCCAATCGGCTACAATAGACCATTTATTTTTGAATTATTTAGGTGCAATTCATGGCAATTATTCTGCTGGCCCATTTAGGAGGCAAATCTTGAAATTTAAATAAGAATAATTCTAAACCGCATGGTATCGCCATCTATGCAAAATGTTTGAAGCTTTAGTTCATGTATGAAAATCGTGGCGTGCGAACGCAGTCTTATGCAAAAAGAAATGATAAAAGTTGCATGTTACGACTAGATATTTTGTTGTTGTTCATTATCACATGAATATTAGAAATTCTAATTGTATTTCGGGGGCATATTTAATTATTTCAAACTATTATCTATTTATTTTTTTAATTCTTCGTCGAAATAAATTATTAATAATAATATAATTATTATACTGGCATCAAAATGCTAAGTTTTCAACTAGTCGAGAACGGTACCTCCGGACTTATCCGATCTACTAAGTTCACGCGCAGTTTTAAAGCCTCCCTCTTAACCCATTAACGCCTAAAACTAAATGGCCCTATGGAAATGAATAAAAATCATAATTTTTAATGAGAAGTGAAGGTTTATGAAAACTGTTGACAAAAAATAATTTTTTGTAATATACACATTTGTTTTTTCAGGCCGTACTCAATTGAGTACACTAGGTCAATATATACACCGTGTCCAAGATAAGAATGCACAGCATGGGGATCTTGAAAACGGTAGAAGATACAGGGTGGCTTAAATTAGAAAAAAGTATGTTCACGTGCTGGTCGCAAAAGTTCGTTATTGTTTATCGTTTTCAAAATTCTCAAAAAATGTGATTTTTTGGATTTTCGTTTCTTTTCATTTTTTTATTTATTTTAAATGATATTAAAAAACTACCGGCACTTTCTCGTTGCCACTTTTTAAGCTCTACAAAATGGCGTGTTCAAATTTTTAATCCGACGTTTCGTATCCTAGAACCCATCATCAACTTCATTTTTTTATATGGCCACAAACAAAGAGACACCCTGTATTCGGTAGCATTATTCATTACAAATTCAACGATGTATCACACATTATGGTTTTGAAGCCAAAAAAGGGGAAAAACAATAACCAACAATGGCATTTTCAACCGGCGTAACAAACATTATTGGGCAACAGACAATCTTCATTTAATAAAAGAAACAAGGCATCAACATCGATTTGGATTTAATCTGTGGGTAGGTATTTTGGGTGGCAGAATAATAGGACCTTTTATTTATCACAACAATTTAAATTCCGAACGATATCTCGACCTACTGCAGACTGATTTGGAGAATGCCTTGGATGAATTACCATTACTTATAGTTAACAACTGCTGGTTTCAGCAAGATGGTGCCCCAGCGCATAATTCAAGAATTGTGCGGGAATATTTGTCCCAGAGGTTTCCTGAAAAATGCATTGGAACTCACAGTGAAGTAGCCTGGCCAGCCCGATCACCTGACTTAACTCCGTTGGATTTTTTCCTGTGGGGTTATTTAAAAAACCAAGTGTATGACGCCACTTTTGAAACTGAAGAACAGTTATTGGCATTGGTTTTAGCAGCAGTTAATACAATCACACCAGAAATGTTAGACCATGTTTTGAATTCTTCTGTAGACAGAGCAATTATTATAATTTTTTGACATTTTGTTTCTGTTATTGTACCAGCGCCTACTAATTTAAAAAATAAAAAACCTTATAACTCACGTTTTTCCCCCTTTTTTGGCTTCAAAACCATAATGTGCGATACATCGTTGAATTTGTAATGAATAATGCTACCGAATACAGGGTGTCTCTTTGTTTGTGGCCATATAAAAAAATGAAGTTGATGATGGGTTCTAGGATACGAAACGTCGGATTAAAAATTTGAACACGCCATTTTGTAGAGCTTAAAAAGTGGCAACGAGAAAGTGCCGGTAGTTTTTTAATATCATTTAAAATAAATAAAAAAATGAAAAGAAACGAAAATCCAAAAAATCACATTTTTTTGAGAATTTTGAAAACGATAAACAATAATGAACTATTGCGACCAGCACGTGAACATACTCTAAATAGCGCAACTTTTTTCTAATTTAAGCCACCCTGTATCTTCTACCGTTTTCAAGATCCCCATGCTGTGCATTCTTATCTTGGACACGGTGTATATTATTGCAATGTATGAAATAATTCGAAGCAGGGTTTTTCGACGCATAGTGTTCTTAGGCATTTTTTACATTGCCAACGTACTCTTCCACTACAAAAAGAACAATGAAGTTGTTTTATTATTTTCGCAGGAAAATGGCCCCTTCCGTCATACTGCAGTCCATCTGGCATAGAACAAGGTGGACCTCGGTTCTTAGGTTGATTGGCTTTGGTTGTCTCCCGCAAATATGATCTTACTATATTTCTTCTAAATAAGAGTAAGGACATTGGTTCGTTGGAACATAGGCGATGGAGCTTCCACGAATTAACCAAAGCCATATCAATAAAATATGTAAACAAAACCCACCACCATTTTTTTCCTCTTATGGAAACTCTGTAGGTTGAAATTCCTCGATCCAATTGATCTACTTCTCCCATACCTGAATTATACGTACTAAAAAGATGAGGTCGAGGAACATCTGTCTTTTTCTTTGCAATTTTGGACCACCTTTTTATTTTTTTGACTGGGTCAACAGAATCATAATTGCTAATCATGGTGCACACACTGTTATCTTTCCATCGGACATAAACGACTTGGTTATTTTCATCGAATTTCCAATCATAGTGTCCACGATCTTTTTTTCCAAATTCTTTATTTGTTAGAAGTGGACATTTCAGTGTTCTATTTTCTCTTATGGTTCCAGTAGCGCGAATGCCATTTTCTTTTAGAGTTACGAGAAGGTTGTGTGTTGAAAAATAATTATTAAAAAATATTTTTTTGTGAATTTCAGAATCACACTAGCACCTAAAGGGACTTTACGATTGTCTTCTTCTTTACCGCAATATATGTCAAACATATAACAGTACCCTGTTGAGCTGCTCATAACCCAATTTTTGTAACCGAATCTAACCGGTTTGCCCTTTATAAATTGTTTTGCCGGATGCCCACCAAAATATTTCACCATTGACTCATCTATAGATAAGTCTCCATGAAATATTCCCCACTGACAAAAATTTGTTGATAACATATTCAAAAGTGGTCGTAATTTATACATACGGTCTTTCGAATTGTTAATTTTACTATTATCTGCTAAATGTAAGAACTTTTTTATCTCCAGGAACCTGTCTCTACTCATAGCTTTTTTTACTGGTACTATTCCCAGATCCTCATCACTCGACCAGTACATACGTTCTTGTGGTACACTCACATATCCTGTTAATAATAATATTCCAATGAATGTGCGTATTTCATCGGCATTTACTATGAAATTATGACAATTTTTGTGTGGTAAATCATTGATTGCTCTGCAATCAATTGAAAAATATCTTGGCTAAACAGTTTTTCAAAAATTTTGGTGGGGGTCAAACCTTGGAGATCGTTCAGCATCATATCATAGTTGCTTGTAAAATTAGATTCGTTCGTGTCAAATGTTCGAAAATTAGGCTTTTTCTTACTCCATTTCGGTTCTTGACTATTTATATAAGTTATTGGAAACTCAATAGATCTCCATTCAGAATTTGAAGTTGAAGGCATTGGAGAGAACATTTTTTTACGTTTGTCTATATCTGACGATCTCAGATTCTCTGCAACGACATTCAATGGTATATCATCCTCATAGTCACTTTCATTTAGTATTTCGGTTTCTATAATGCCTGGAATATCTAGTGGAATCTCATGATTTCGTAGTTCATTATCATCGAATTCTTCTTCGTCAGTAACAACATCTGGATTTGGAGGTATGATGTTTAGAGGAACCTCGGAAAGATTTTGATAGGCATCGTTTGATAATTCATCAAAAACTTCCTCCAAACGTTGAAATTGACGTCGACCATAAAAAGAAAATGCTGGGATTCCTTCCATCTTGATACTGTAACAATATTACACGTTATTGTGAGATTTCGAATAAATTGACTTTCCATAAGATAATCGCCTGGTGTACTCGAATGAGTACGGCAACTTTCAAAAGTATCCAAATCAATTTTCCTACATGCGATATTGAAAAAATATAATATATTACCTCTTCCTGACTATTTCAGCATCAAATTCGTCTATATTCATCACAAAATAATGTACACTTGATAAACCTATTCACTTTTTAGATTAGTACAACCACCGCATAAATTTTTACCGACACATAACGACCAACTGACGTTAAGAAATTGAAGTTTTGAACTTGATTATATTCCACGGGGATTCACCAAACAACAACAAAATTATGATTCGTTGAAGTTTTCTGTGTTGACTAAGTTAAAATAGAGTTTCCAGCTGTACTCGATTGAGTACAGTCGGCGTTAATGGGTTAATTAGATTTTCCTAGAAATCCTAAAAATCCAATAGCTATTATGGCATAAATTATCCCGATACATCCAAAGGTTGTTTTTTTTCCTCTTTCTTGACTGGCAATATGAGAAATTATTCCAAATCCTGGTAGAATTAAAATATAGACTTCTGGATGACCAAAAAATCAGAATAAGTGTTGGTATAAAATTGGATCTCCACCTCCTGAGGGATCGAAAAATGATGTATTTAAATTTCGATCTGTTAGGAATATAGTAATGGCTCCTGCTAATACTGGTAGAGAAACAATCAAAAGAACGGTTGTAATAATTACTGATCATACGAATAGAGGTATTTGATCCAGACTTATTCCTGGTGATCGTATATTAACGGCTGTTGAGATAAAATTAATTGATCCTAAAATTGATGAAACTCCGGCTAAGTGTAATCTAAAGATAGTTAGATCTACTGAAGATCCTCTATGAGCAATGTTTCTAGCTAAAGGTGGATAAACTGTTCAACCTGTTCCTGCTCCATTTTCTACAATTATTCCTATTATAAGAAGAGATAGAGATGGTGGTAAAAGTCAGAAACTTATATTGTTTATTCGAGGGAATGGTATATCTGGGGCGCCTAATATTAGAGGGACTAATCAATTTCCAAATCCTCCAATTATTAAAGGTATAACTATGAAGATTTTAATAAATCGGTAAGCGGCGAATAATTATTTTTTCGTTATTTGTAAGCAATTAGCAAAGGTCGTATAATGTTTAATTTCTATTCCGACATGGTTTCGACGTCGACGTCGAAATGAAAAATTAGCAAGCAAAAATCGATCGACGCAATTTTCGTTTCGGCAAATAGAATTCCAATTGACGAGATTAAATTAAATACGATAAAAGTGGATATTATAAGTTTAAATGTATATAACAGATCGAGTAGTTTTACGTTTAACAGCCGTTTTCGTTTATTTCGTGAGAATGGACGCAATCGAAAACGAAGTAGTTAAACTGTTATGCCAAAAATGAACTTCGAGTTTTGAGTAGAGAGTGATAATAACGCATTGTTCTTATCGTAACGACTTGAAATCTAGTTTAATGTTGATTTATTCGCTACGATTTTAATGAAAGCATTGTATTGGTGTTGAATATCTGCTAAAAGGGGGGTTTTATGTGGTTACATTTCGTAATTTAAGAGCGCTAAGGAGTGGTGTCCATATTGGAAAAACGCGAATCAAATTTGTGACCTTATGGAATTAATTATTTAAATTCTGCTTTTGCCAAAATGTTAGAAATTAAGTTAAAAATCTCGGAAGGTCCAAATAAGTAAAAAAAATAGAAGAAAAAATTGCTAACTTCTTTTATAAAAGCCGTGTAAAAAATCTACTAACATTCCGAGATCGTATACGGTGAACTAAACACTTTTTCTAAATAACATTTTTTGATAAAACCTTTAGATTTCCTGCAATTTTAAATTGCAGTAAAATTTATTCAACTTTATAAATAATTTCGTAAAATAAGCAATCTGACAACAAAGTTACGTTATCTGCATTTACAGCGGGAGATTATGTTTCGCTGATTCAGAATACTTTGTTGATATATTTACTAATTTGTACGAGCACTAGTTTTTTTAAGTATTTCCGCCTCGCCTGTGATCGTTAGCGCCTTTACTATTCTGAAACCCGCGACTTATGTATTCTTTTCAATACGGAATAAGTAGCGTTTTATTATATATTGTACTTTGTTATTGTGTAATTTGGATATGGTATTATTTATGCGACATTTGAATGTATAGTGTGTAGTTTTTTATTATTATATTACTCTATCGGTAATGTGAAAATGGGACATAAAAAAAAATCGTCAAATACTTTAGCGTTGTGTACATCTAGAAAAAATCGACGACTTGCAAGTTTGAGGTAAGTATATAAATAGTAAAATTAATACTATGACGTTTAAATTGTTACTGCAATTTTTAACAAAAATAGCAAAAAATTCATTAATGTTTTGTAACATGTAACAGTAGGTACTTATCTAATTAATAATTATTAAGTCGTATTGAAAATTTTAGCTTTTGTACCATAGTAAAAATATAATATTATGACACGTTATTCCAAGTAAATAGATACACATATTCATTTGCATATAAATATAGCGTATAAGACGCTATTCTTATGGTACTATAATGAAAATAAAGAGCGTATAGTAAATACACTGAGCTATATACAAATCTCTAGGGCTTTAAGAAATAAAGAAAATCGAAATCCCAATTTCCAAGAAGCACCTGGATCTTTTCCTGAACCAGAAGGGGACCCTGTAGGATGTCAGAAGAATTGTGAGTATTGTAATATCGCAAAACTATAATAGTACTTCGAAGTGATTAGGTTTTATAATGATACACATGTAATTTGTTTCAGAAGTTTTGAAATA
Organism: Rhagophthalmus giganteus; assembly: GCA_036326145.1. Lineage (NCBI taxonomy): Eukaryota > Metazoa > Arthropoda > Insecta > Coleoptera > Rhagophthalmidae > Rhagophthalmus > Rhagophthalmus giganteus. Next base: position 34,267 of record JARFJA010000069.1, on the reverse strand, counting down.
GTTCCTAGTTGTAGTAATAATACAAGTAGTCATTGTTCCATAGGTAATGAACAGTTACATAACATAAGGTACAATAATGTAAATTACTTAGTTTGAAAATAACATTAGATTGTAGAGCTTCAGATACATCTCATCAAGCTATTCTACCCGAAATTATACCAGAAGGTCGACGTTTCGTTGACATCAGTTTATTATTTAAACAAATAAAAAATATTTCTGCTCATAAACCGTTCGACTGCACAATAGCAGACATGTATGTTGTAAAGGAAATTCGAAAGGGTCTTCGAAGTTCCTTTACTTTAAAATGTAAAATGTGTGGAATTGTAAAATATTTAGAAACTGACCCCGAAACGTCCGATAAAATTGATATTAATTCAGCTCTAACAATTGCAACGATATCTTCTGGCATAGGATATTCGACAGCAGAAGAAATATTATCTGTTCTCAATGTTCCATGTATGAGTGCAAAGACGCATCAAGAATATCACAACAAAGTTGCAAATGTATTTCATGATGTAGCTTTGAAGACAATGCGAGAAGCTGCACTCGAAGAAACAAATATTGCAAGAGATCTTGGCAACGTAGACAGAGACAATATACCATATATTACCGTCGTAGCAGATGGGGCATGGTGTAAGAGATCGTACAATATTAATTATGATGCCTCTTCGGGTGCGGTATGTTCATTAGTATAAAAAAGGAAAAGCGAAATAAAGTAGTGTCAATAATTTTAGGCTTGCATAATTGGTCAGAAAACTGGAAAATTACTTTTTCTCGGAATTCGCAACAAGTATTGTTGTATTTGTGTGAAATCGGAGAAAAGTAATGAAGTGGCACCAATACATACGTGTTATAAAAATTGGAGCGGGACCTCGACAAGTATGGAGTCGGATGTCATTGTCGAAGGCTTCAAACAAAGTCTAAACATGTATGGTATCAAATACTTACGACTTGTTGGTGATGGGGACAGCAGTGTCCATAAAAAACTTATAGAAACTCGACCATATGGAAACGTTTTGATTGAGAAAGTCGAATGTCGTAATCATTTACTTCGGAACTTTTGTAGTAAAATACGAGAACTTTGCAGTAAGAATAGCGTTACACATTTGTTTTCCAATCTAATATGTAACTGAATAATTTTAATATAGGCAGAAAACGAAGTAATTCCAAAAATATGGCTATAGCTCCAAGTCTCAGAAAAATAACTTTGGATAATATGCAGCGAATGAGAACAGCTATATTAATGGCGACTCGATATCGAATCGCTGAAGAATCGACTAATTTTACTGAAAAAGTAGCTGCTCTTTCACAAGATTTCAAAAACATCCCTTCTCATACATTTGGTGAACACAAATTGTGTTCGGAGTTGGGATATTTTAAATGTACAAAAAGTGATGAACGAAATTTAGTTCCTGCAATGTTCGACTGCGGACTATATCAAGACATAGAGGTGTGTTTTAATCGTTTAATGTATCATGCCTCTAGTCTTATTTATAACATGGACAATAATGTAGCAGAACAATACAACTCCATCATATGTAAATTTGTAGGAGGAAAACGAATTAATTTTGCTCTTAAAGGGGGATACCAAGTAAGATGTGAAGGAGCAGCTACATCTTTTAATAGTAAAGGGGAATACCACTCCGTTTTACATAAAGCAGTAATAAATAGGGAACCGACAGGATTTCTACAAAAATATGCAATAAGAATGAAAAAGAGACGACGATATTTACGTACATCAAAGGAATCGTCAAAAATTTGTATTCGTCAAAAGACCAAAGAAATCTATAGCTCTTCCTGACCAAGTTTATGGATCACAAGCATCTGCTGAACCTGATTTATCTGATGACCAATATCAACTACAAAAAGATCTATTTTTACAAAATATAAAGAAAACTGGTATTGAAATTCGAAAACATCGAGCTAAAAACTAGGGGACAAAGTAGAAATCATGTATGGCAACAAGAACGGTCAATAAGGATTACTGCATCAAATTTTTGAGAAATATGTAAAATAAGACAAAACACTAGTTGTGTTAATAAAGTCAAAAATTTATTATATACAAAATTCAAGGGTAATAATTATACTAAGTATGGTTATGACAATGAACCATTTGCAATACGGCAGTTTGAGGGAGAGTTCAATTTACGAGTGCAGCAGTGTGGGCTATTCATCGATGATGATGAAGGTATTTTCGGGGCTAGTCCTGACGGATTAATTGAAGAACGTGCATTAATCGAAATTAAATGCCCTTCAACAGCTTCTCAATTACATCCAATTGATGCAATCAAAAATAAAATAATTAAATTTGCAATACTCGATGAAAACCAGCAAATGAAATCAAAAGAAAATCATAATTATTTTTACCAGCTGCAAGGGCAGCTTCATATTTGCAAGCGAGATTTGTGTTTTTTTGTTCTATGGACACCCATAGGAATGCTGGTACAAAAAGGTAACAAAATACTTAGGTAATTATATATGTTTCAAGTGATTATACATATGCTTTATTTATAGATTAAAAGAGATGATAATTTTTGGACCAGTAAAATGGAAACTCAGCTAAAAAGATTTTATTATAATTGCTTGTTACCTGAGTTAATTGATCCTCGTCACCCTAGAGGTTTACGCATACGAGACCATTTATAATATAATCAAAAATATAATATAATATAATAATAATATATAATATATAATATAATATAATATAATTATATAAATATAATAAAATATAATCAAATTATAGAATTTATTTGTTTGATTTTTATGGTGGGAGGAACAAAATCTGGATTTTAGTTGAGAAGTCCTTTAAAAAAAAGGAGAATATATATATATATATACCATGATATATCATGGAGTATCATATTTCTTCGTCAGTATCCGATTAGAGCAGTACTGGCAAAAAAACACAAAAGAAAAAATAAGGGAAAACCAATGAACCAATTTCATTATATGATGTAAGAGGTAGACGGAACGTTCCGGCGAGGCTTATTAAGATTTATTCATCTTTATTGATTTATGATCTTAGGAGATCGCTGCCCATTGATTGTAGACTTTTTTATAAGTACATTTTTTTAATGAATTGTTAGACTGTTCAATATACAGAGATTTACACTTTTTACAAAATCACATTATCTTTATCCATAACATTATTATTAAAATTTAACAAAAAAGGCACACTTACTGGAAATGATTATACATATAAGATCAAATTGCAACATTTGGCTTATATTTTAATTTTCATATAAGTATTTAAATCCAAATACTTAGAACTTTTTAAATAGAGCCGAATGTTTACGATAATAATGTATCACTTTACGTAGCTATGCCAAGCAATGTTGTCAATAACGCCAATCGCGGTAAAAATATTTACAAGCATAACGTTCAACGCTCAAGGTCAAATGCGCTCTCGTCAGCTGCTACATATTGCTCTTAAACAAATTTTGTAAAATCTCTACGTACCGCGCCATCTAGTCGTTTTGGTAGATACTATAACTGAATGTGAATTGCGAAATGTCTCCTTCAGTTGTTGTTTTGGCTTTTTTCGCCAACAAAATATAATTATACAATAATTTTAAACGTTTAAATGGTTAACGCATTATCTGAATTACTATAATTCGTATATTGTATTTCACATATTTAATAGTGGCTGTATATATATCGGCCATATTGAAAGTAGTTCAAATGTAACTACCCAAGAGCCCTAAGCCTACCAGGCTTTGCGACCTTGTCAGTGTAAAACTCCCTTTGGAATCGCCCGCGATGTTCTAACCTCAATTTAAAAAAATAAAACCATTTTATGAAAATTTTAAAATTAAACGAATCTATAACGACTGGTTTCGTACATCGAATGAGGAGCGCGACCCGCAAATCTGCCTTCCTTCGACAATGAGTAACGAGCAATTCGAAAGTGCCCTATCTTCGCTACTGAAGCCCCAGGAGAAGGAACGTTTATACAAGACGTTGGTGGTGATTCGGGAGAATGTCGATTGGCCCTCTCACAAGACCAACATCGTCAGTTTGTGCGAAAAAGGATGTTTAAAGCAACTCGTTGCCTGTCTTCACATGCACCACCTGAGCACCGTCAATATAGCCCTAAGTATCATAGGAAATTGTTGTATGGAAAGGAGATTTTCGCGGATAGTGGTAAATATCGAAAATGCGAACGCTCTTCGTTTATTTTAACGGATATTCGAATGTTAGGTGCAGCACCACAACATTCTAGTGAGCCTCAACTACGTATTAAAACGTCACACGCACGACAGCATTCGCGGAAGAACATTCCGTATCGTAGGTAACATGTGTCAACATTGGGACCAGCTCGCCAACAACATGGTGGAAAAAGAGCCGCAGCTGCACCTTGTTCGGACGATCGTACGCTTCTTGCAGTCCCTATCCAAAATTGGCGAGAGCGATAAGAGCAAAAGTTCCGAGGCTACGATTCTCATGGCAATTCGCGCCATGCACAAGTTAACGAACCTTCAAACGTCGTGTTCGTTAATCAAATTTGGACTGCTCAAAAGTGTGGATCGGTTTTGATAAAATACACCTACGAATGGTCGGACGGTGGCAAACTGAATAAAACTATACTGCAGTCCCTTTTAGAATTAATTTACATGAACGTTAAGTATCAGTACCCGTACTTATTTACCGAACTGCAAAACACCGACAACGGAAATGCGATAAAGTGCTTAGATAAGTTGGCGCTGTTGTCGCCTTATACGGTCTCTAAAATTCTCAAGCACCTGTCGAACGTTGCCAGTTCAAGGTCGGATTTGCGCGTCGACCACGTCTTCGCCAGTTTAATAGAAGAACTGCGTAGTCCCGACGACGTCGAGGGAGGAATTAAAGGTTGCGCGGCGACGTCGATTTCTCGATCGCTATTTAAACGGTACCTGTTTCAGGATCGCTCTTTCGCGACTACTTGAAGTGCGTGTGTTTTTTCATGCAGCAGCCGAGCTTCAGGGAGAGTTTGAACTACGCCAAATGCATTCCCGCGCTGCTGATCGTGCTGAAGAGTTTCGAAGGGGCCGACACTATGGGGGTTTGTGTTTCGTTCGTTTTCTTCTCTTTCGACATTTTCTAATGCAACCGCACGTTTAATTTTTAGTTTAAAAACTCCACCCTGCTAATCAACGCCTTAAGAGAGTACGCCGTCAACGCGAACGTGCTGGCGTCGATACTTAAAAATGGGATCGTCGGCCTGCTGATCGAAAAAATAGATTTAATTCTAGAGAACGCCGACTTGAACCAAAAGCACGAAGAGAACTATTTTCAGATTCAACGGAAGAAAAAGTACAGCAAAGTGTTATTTTTGCAGACGTACACGTACGTGAACGATGTGAGTAGTTTCGTATTTTCGATCTTTTATTTGTTATAAAGTGCTTTTCGAAATCGACGGGCCTCAATTAAAATACGTAATAAATTATAGAACAATTTGAGCGTCACGAAGAGGGGCAGGCATCTGATCAACGTGTTTAAAGACGAACAGGAGGCCGGTCCTTCGAGTGTCGCCTCCTTTTCGAGCGGTCCGAGCAGCAGTCCGATGTCGAGTCCGGCCATGAGCGACAGAGACGGTAAGGTACCGCTCTCCGCGATTACGATTTTACGAAACCGATCGTTTTTTTCAGAAAACGATTCCGATTCCGACAATTACTCTCCCGTGTGCAGCGACATAGATTGCGAACTGGCCGAAGTGGACGACGACATGAACCAAGCGAGCTCGCCCAAGAGGGCCAAAAATAAACAGCAGATCCTAACGGGTAACGCTCGCATTTTGAAATTTCTACTTGTTCTAGTTTTTAGTATAATGTAGCTGCGCGACGCGGTTCGGGCAGGGTAAGTTAAATTGCCCAATTGCCAAATACGAAAATCGATAAAGACCAGAAACTAAGAAACTAGACTAACCGAGAGACTTTTGTGAATGCACCGTGTCCAAGATAAGAATGAAAACGGTAGAAGATACAGGGTGGCTTAAATTAGAAAAAAGTATGTTCACGTGCCGGTCGCAAAAGTTCGTTATCGTTTATCGTTTTCGAAATTCCCAAAAAAAATGCGATTTTTTGGATTTTCGTTTCTTTTCGTTTTTTTATTTATTTTAAACGATATTAAAAAACTGCCGGCACTTTCTCGTTGCCACTTTTTAGGCTCCACAAATTGGCGCGTTCGAATTTTTAATACGACGTTTCGTGTCCGAGAACCCGTCGTCGACTTTATTTTTTTATACGGCCACAAACAAAGAGACACCCCCGTATTTAGTAGCATTATTCATTACAAATTCAACGATGTATCGCGCATTATGGTTTTGAAGCCAAAAAAACTGGGAAAAACGTGAGTTATAAGGTTTTTTATTTTTTAAATTAGTAGGTGCTGGTACAATAACAGAAACAAAATGTCTAAAAATTTCAATAATTGCTCGAATAGGTTGCCATTATTTTCTAGACACAAGTGTGCTCTGTCTACAGAAGAATTCAAAACGTGATCTAACATTTCTGGTGTGATTGCATTAACTGCTGCTAAAACCAATGCTAATTCTTCAGTTTCAAAAGTGGCGTCAAACACTTGTTTTTTTTAAATAACCCCACAGGAAAAAATCCAACGGAGTTAAGTCGGCGATCGGGCTGGCCAGGCTACTTCACTGCGAGTTCCGACGCATTTTTCAGGAAACCTCTGGGGACAAATATTCCCGCACAGTTCTTGAATTATGCGCCGGGGCACCGTCTTGCCGAAACCGGCAGTTGTTAACTATAAGTAATGGTAATTCGTCCGAGGCATTCTCCAAATCAGGAACAGATTTATAACGCAGGCACATTTTTTGAAAAGAAAGATGACAGAAAATGGACGTGGATGAGTCCAGATGGACAAACCAAAAACCAAATTGACTATGTCCTAACGAAAAATATGAATACAATGTGTTAGCGAGATTTACTACAGGAGGTGATCATCGACTAGTAAGAACCACAGTCAAAATAAATGAAAAATTAGAAAGATACACAAAAACGCGTAAGAACACACATAAGAAATTAAATGCGGAAATGCTAAAACAAAACTCACAAAAATACCGCGCAAAAATATAGAAAATAATTTCAGAACACATCAAACAGAAACCCAAAACGTTGATGATCTAAATGAAGACTTAATAACCAAAATTAAAAAAGCTGCAGAGGATTATATAAAACCAGCATCGAAACCTACCAAGAGTGATAAATTAAGCGAAGAAACAAAAGATATGCTAAAACGAAGAAGAATTTTAGTTAGTGAAAACAAAAGAAATACAGCCGAATGCGAAGAAACAAACAGAACAGCGAGAAGAATGGCCAGAGAAGACATAAGAAAGTATAAAACCAAACTAGCCCAAAAAATACTAGAAGAAAACAAGGGTATGAAGATTTTCCGAAGACAGACCAATGCAAAAAAGGATGAAGATTTACACAATTAGATACACGATTTTATGAAGACTTGTATAGTTCAAAAGTAAGAAGCGATGTAGTATCCGAAGAACAACGAAAAAAGATAATAAATGTGAACTCCGAAGACGTACCGTCTATAAACAAAGAAGAAATATATGCGGCCTTAAGTCAGGCGAAAAATGGAAAATCTGCAGGAGAAGACGAAATTGTAAGCGAAATGCTAAAAGAAGGCGGCGAAGTCCCAATAGCAAAACTAGAACAACTATTTAATGGATGCCTATACGAAGAAAATATCCCTGCAGCCTGGACAAATTCCATAGTAGTCTTAATATATGAAAAGGGCAACAAAGACAACCTTGAAAACTATAGGCCGATAAGCCTGCTATCCCAGATAAAAAAGCTCGACCTCTACCAACCAAAAGAACGAGCAGGCTTCAGGAAAGACTTCAGTACGACAGAACACCTACAAACAATGAAAACCCTAATAGAAAAGGTAACTGAGTACGACATACCAGCCTGGATAGCCTTCGTCGACTACAGAAAGGCCTTCGACACGGTGGAGCCATGGGCGATACTACAAGCACTAAAAAACGCCAGAGTAGATTACAGATACTCGAACCTAATTGAACAAATTTACAAGTACAACTTCATGAATATACTGATAAAATTCGAATACAAAGGGGAGTGCGACAAGGCGATAACATGTCGCCCAAGCTATTCACATTAGTGCTGGAAGACGCCTTCAAACGTATCGATTGGGGAAGCAGAGGCTTAAACATTGCAGGCGAAACCCTGCATCACTTAAGATTTGCCGACGATATAGCGATTATAGCGAAATCAAAAGAAGAACTGACGAGTGTGCTGAAAGATGTAAGAACAGCTTCAGAAAGGGTAGGCTCGAAAATAAACTTTGACAAAACAAAATATATGACAAACGCAGTAGAAAATGAACATGATGATGTGTCAATCAAAATGGACAACGATCAAATAGAGAAAGTCTCCAACTACATATACCTTGGACAAAATATAACAATTGGAAAGGAAAATCAAGAACTAGAAATTGACAGAAGGATACGACAGGGCCGGGCAGCATATGGAAAATTAAAAGATGTACTTGCGATGAAAATACCTATATCGCTAAAATCAGAACTATACAACCAGTGCATACTGCCGGTGGTGACGTATGGAGCGGAAACCTGGGTCCTCGCAAGAGGAATAATCAACAAGCTACAAGTCCATCAAAGAGCGATTGAAAGGAAAATGTTAGGGATCACCTTAAAAGACCATAAGACAAACATCTGGATAAGGCAACACACAAAAGTAGAAGATATCATTATAAGAGCAGCATCATTAAAATGGAATTGGGCAGGACATGTAGCCAGGGGAGTAGATAAATGGAGTGGGAAACTAATTAGATGGAGACCCTGGGGAGAAAGACGACGAGTGATGAGATGGAGCGATGATATTAAAAGAGTCGGTGGCTTGAACTGGTATGAAGTCGCACTAAACCGTGAGAATTGGAGGGACATGAAGGAGGCCTATATCCGGAGGATAGAGAACGGCTAGAAAGAAGAAGAAGAGATTCTCCAAATCAGTCTGCAGTAGGTCGAGATATCGTTCGGAATTTAAATTGTCGCGATAAACAAAAGATCCTATTATTCTGCCACCCAAAATGCCTGCCCACAGATTAAATCCAAATCGATATTGATGCCTTGTTTCTTTTATTAAATGAAGATTGTCTGTTGCCCAATAATGTTTGTTACGCCGGTTGAAAATGCCATTGTTGGTTATCATGCTTTCATCAGACCAAATTACTTTAAAAGGAAAATTTCGATCTTCTTCACATTTTCTGGTATCATCACCCAGCCAGTATTGTCCGCTGTCGGACATAGGCCTCCTCCAGATCCTTCCAAAATCCCCTATCCTGTGCAGTTGCAACCCAGTTTGTTGAAATTCTTTTCAAATCGTCCGTCCACCCTTGACTTCGCTCGTCAGCCCTCGACCTCCACTCAATAATCTTTTTTGTCCATCTTCCATCCGTCTGTCTCGCCACATGGCCAGCCCATCGCCATTTCGATTTGGCCATCCTTTCTATTACGTCCTCTACTCCCGTTCTTCTACGTACCTCTTCATTTTTATTTTATCTTTCAGCGTTATTCCCAACATCGATCTTTCCATCTTTCGTTGTGCAATACTCAGTTTTCTTGTTGATGTTTTGGTCGGGGTTAGAGTCTCTGCCCCGTAGGTAAGTACAGGTAAAACGCACGTATTGAAAGTTTTCCTCTTTAAACTCATAGGGATGCTATCTTTAAAGATGTATCTGAGTTTGCCGTATGCCGCCCAGCCTAAATTAATTCGTCTCGGGGGTTCGCAGGTTTGGTTATCCCTGCTGATTTTAAACTCGTGTCCGACCCTATACATTTTCCCATCCATACCTCACACTATCCTTTCCCACATCCTCCCTACTCTCTACCAACCCGCATAGGCCAGCGTGGTAGAGTATGGCCATAACCCCCTTCAAAGATGAAAATGTCGATTTCCAAAAAGAATCCCCAGGTGGGTCGAGCTAGCTCAGAATCCCACATTGACAAGAAACTGTCAGTCTGCTCCAAGGAATATGGGGGGGAGCAAGAAGTCGGTAATACCATTAAAAGTTGCGACCTATAACGTGAGGACTTTGTTGTCAGAAGAAAAATTCACGGAGATGGAGACAGAGCTGAACAACATAAAATGGGATGTGGTCGGAATGTGCGAGGTAAGAAGAAGCGGCGAAAACCTGGTGACACTGAAATTCTACCACAAAGGCCACGACAACGCGTCAATAGGAGGAGTCGGATTTTTCATCCATAAAAAACACTCCGACAAAATTGTATCTGTCCAAGCAATATCTACCAGAGTAGCTTGCGTGGTACTACGACTAAATACCAGATACGCCATAAAAATCATTCAAGTATATGCACCGACCACGGAACACGATGACGACAAAATAGATATATTTTATGAAGACATTCTCGCAGCAATGAAGGAAAATAATATACATTATACAGTCATATGCGGAGATTTTAATGCAAAAACTGGAATAAAATCGGAACGATCAGAAGTCGCACTCGGAAACTTTGGAAGTCCGGGCAGAAACGATCGAGGAGAAGCCACGATCAGCTTTTTACTGGAAAATAATTTATTTCAAATGAACAGCTACTACAACAAAAAACCCCAAAGAAGATGGACATGGAAAAACCCCGACGGCAAAACGCACAATGAAATTGACTATTTTGTAACAGACAAAAAACAGATCTTCGAGGACGTCACAGTATTAAACCGATTCTCAACCGGAAGCGACCACCGCATGGTAAGGGCCACCCTCAAAATAAATTTAAAGAACGCAAGAAGCAGACTGATCAAAAAAAGAAACTGTCGAACATGGACGTATCCAACAGAAATAAGCAAATTCAGCGACCATATTACAAATGCAATACGAAATAAAACATCTACGGAAGACAACAACGAAAACATTTATATCCTAAACGAAACCATAATAGAAACAATAAAGGAAGCACAACAAAAGTACTGCCCCAAAAGCTCAACATTGGAAAAAATCAGCCAAGAAACCAGAACTAAAATGGAAGAACGGAGAGCTCTCAAAGGAAAACCAAATGTAGACCAACAAACGCTAAGAGAAATCAACAGAGAAATATCCAGGAAAATAAAAAGAGACATCAGAAAATACAAATATGATAAAATCAGCCAAACTATTGAACAGAATAAGAGTGTGAATGTTCTAAGGAAACAAGTAACAAACGGCAAAAAGGAAATCTTTCAACTCAAGGATAAGGAAGGGAACCTTACGTCAAATAGGAAAAACGTAATACAGATTGCAGAAGAATTCTACAAACAATTATATACAAACAACCATCCCTACCCAGATCTAAACACACACAACCTAGAGAAAATACAAAACCGAGGATCAGAAGACATTCCCGATATCACAAAATCAGAAATCTATTACGCCCTAAGGAAAATGAAAAACAACAGAGCACCTGGTGAAGATGGCATTGTAACTGAAGCGATAAAACTCGGAGGACCAGTGCTAATAGAAAAAATAGAAAAACTACTCAACTTATGCCTACATAACCAGGAGATCCCCTCAGGATGGAACAATGCGATAACCATCCTCTTGCACAAAAAAGGAGATATAACGCAGCTCGACAACTACAGACCTATTAGCTTGCTTAGTCACCTCTATAAGCTGTACACTCGCATATTAACATCTAGATTGGAAGCAAAACTTGATTTCTATCAGCCACGAGAACAGGCTGGTTTTCGCTCCGGATACGGAACGAACGACCATCTTCGATGCATAAAAATACTAATCGAAAAAACCATCGAGTACAATAGACCTTTAGTACTAATATTCGTAGACTTCCAAAAAGCGTTCGACACAGTAGAAATGCACGCAATCCTAAAAGCTTCGAAAGGGAGTAGGTTAGATTATCGATATACCAATGTCATCTATAACATCTACAAACATGCAACAACCACCATAAAACTCCATGGTGCCAATCAACGTCACGCGGGGAGTCGGACAAGGCGACACTACGTCACCCAAATTATTCACAGCAAGTTTTGGAACACGCCTTTAAAACTTTAAACTGGGAGAACAAAGGCATAGGATATAGACGGCGAAAAATTAAACAACTTGCGATTCGCAGACGACATAGTGTTGATTACAAACAATCTAGGCGAAGCTAAAGAAATGCTACAAGAACTGCAAAACGCAACACGGATGGTGGGGCTAAATATAAACTATACCAAGACGAAGATGATCACAAATCTGGTCCCTAATGGAAATATACACATCAGAGGAAAGGAAATAGAGCTAGTTGAAAGGTATATATATTTGGGGCGTGAGGTTAAAATCAGCAGGGATAACCAAACCTGCGAACCCCCGAGACGAATTAATTTAGGCTGGGCGGCATACGGCAAACTCAGGTACATCTTTAAAGATAGCAACCCTACGAGTTTAAAGAGGAAAACTTTCAACACGCGTGTTTTGCCTGTGCTTCCCTACGGGGCAGAGACTCTAACCCTGACCAAAACATCAATAAGAAAACTGAGTATTGCACAACGAAAGATGGAAAGATCGATGTTGGGAATAACGCTGAAAGATAAAATAAAAAATGAAGAGGTACGTAGAAGAACGGGAGTAGAGGACGTAATAGAACGGATAGCCAAATCGAAATGGCGATGGGCTGGCCATGTGGCGAGCCAGACGGATGGAAGATGGACAAATTAGATTATTGAGTGGAGGCCGAGGGCTGACGAGCGAAGTCAAGGGAGACCGCCCAATCGGTGGACGGACGATTTGAAAAGAATTTCAACAAACTGGGTTGCAACTGCACGGGATAGGGGATTTTGGAAGGATCTGAGGAGGCCTATGTCCGACAGCGGACAATACTGGCTGGGTGATGATGATGATATTAATTGATGACGGTCGAGATATCGTTCGGAATTTAAATTGTTGTGATAAATAAAAGGTCCACCCAAAATGCCTACCCACAGATCACATCAGATACAAATCGATGTTGATGCCTTGTTTCTTTTATTAAATGAAGATTGTCTGTTGCCCAATAATGTTTGTTACGCCGGTCGAAAATGCCCTTGTTGGTTATCGTGCTTTCATCAGACCAAATTACTTTAAAAGGAAAATTTCGATCTTCTTCACATTTTCTGGTATACCATTCGCAAAAACTTGCTCGCCTTCTCCCGTCGCCAGGTCTAAGACCCTGAGCAAATTCTAAATTTATAGGGACGAAATTTATTCTTTTGTAAAACGAACTGGGCCGTAGATCTAGCTACTACTCCAGTTCGACGTTCAATTAGTCTTGTCTTGATATTTCAGGATTTTCAACAGCGGTTTGTAAAACAGTAGTCGCTTTTTCTTCGTTGGATTGTTTTTTAAACGAACCAAATTCCTTTAAATTAGATACCAAACGTCCAAAAATGGACTTTTGAGGTTGTCTTCGTTCAGGATAATTATCAGAGTACATCTGCTCGGCAGCTGCGCAATTTTTGCGGCACAAGTTGTAACACGTCGACATATCGAATTTTTCTTCGTTTGCGAAACTTCCTCCTTCCGCGGTAACACTTGTAAATAAATTGAAAGCGCGAAGCGACAAACCAACGAATAAGTAACTTTAATAAGGACAAAAGTTAAAACACTTCAAATTCACGTAACAACAACTTACACAACACAACGATAATGTGACAGATAAAACAAAAATATTGCGATTGTTCCAATGCCTACTAATTTAAAAAATAAAAAACCTTATAACTCACGTTTTTCCCCGTTTTTTGGCTTCAAAACCATAACGTGCGATACATCGTTGAATTTGTAATGAATAATGCCGCCGAATACAGGGCGTCTCTTTGTTTGTGGCCATATAAAAAAATAAAGTCGACGATGGGTTCTCGGACACGAAACGTCGTATTAAAAATTCGAACACGCCACTTTGTGGAGCTTAAAAAGTGGCAACGAGAAAGTGCCGGCAGTTTTTTAATATCGTTTAAAATGAATAAAAAAAAATGAAAAGAAACGAAAATCCAAAAAATCGCATTTTTCTGAGAATTTCGAAAACGATAAACAATAACGAACTTTTGCGACCAGCATGTGAACGTACTTTTTTCTAATTTAAGCCACCCCGTATCTTCTACCGTTTTCAAGATCCCCATAAACGTTTACTCATCGACATTTTTATCGTCCAGATACGAATTGCGCACGAAAAGATAATGTCGATGTCGTTTTGAAACAACAACTGTTCGTGGAAATCGTGAAACTAACGAGAACGCTAACGTCGGCCCGTGCCCCCGCGATGGAACAGACGGATTTCTCCAACCTACTGAACAAGCTGTTCGTATTCTGCCAGCCGTGGAGCAAGCAGGGCGACTTCTACGACCCCTTGGACGTGATTCTTTCGATGATCGCGTAAGTCCGTTCGAACGGTCGGTTTCGGAAATTAAATTTTGGCATTTCAGGCATCCCAAGTATCTGGTGGGCACGATACAGACGGATTTTATTTTCAACGTGTACAGCGCGACGCGAATGGAACACGGACAGCAGTGCGACATGTGCTTCGAGGTGAACGCAGTGAGAGAGGCGGTGTTTGACAAGTTCAAGTCCTTGGTCGGCGAGTTCGGAAAGGGCGAGATAGCGCACTGCCTGTACAGGGCCGGTCTCACGACCAAACAGAAAATTCTGGTCGCCCTTCCGTTCATTAGCATGTACTTTGTTTTCTACTTTATCGATCTGATCGATTAATTATGTGTTGCAGAAACGCGAAACTTTTGAACAAGCTCATGAACTGCTGCGGAGGTCTAAATATTTTATTGCAACTGGTCCAATTCCATTCCGACATTCAAGAGAAATCCATTATAAGCATGTGTTACATGGCGAAAATGTTGGCAGTGAAGGATCCCAGCTCGTGCTACAGCACTTACAAAATTAAATCTTTGCCCGTGAACGCGGACAGTTACGGGCTAGGGGAGAACTGCCCGACGGTGGTTTACTTTAAGCTCGACGACGGAAACCGCGTCGAGGCGGACAGGAATTTTTTAAGCGCGAAATCTCCCTACTTCAATCAGCTTCTTTCCGGTCGCTTTAAGGAATCCTCGCAAGAGGAGATTCGACTGCGCGACGTTTCGACGGAGGCACTAAAGTTTCTATTGCTGCTCATAAGGTACAAAGTCAACTGCAACGAGGTGTACGAGTTTAACGAGAGCTTAGAACTGCTGCTGGACGTCATTTGTTTGACCGACCAATACCTGCTGGAAGATTACAGCCTTTGCCTTTCGGCTTCGGTCGAACTGTTTAAATTCTCTCCCGACGCCATTCCCGCGATATACCGATGGACCTTGGAGACGGGAATCGACATTTTACGCATCCAAGCTATTGCGTACACGTTGGTGGGAAAGATGAGGGACAACGAAAGGTACAAACTGTTTCGGGATCTCTTAGGCCTCGGCAACAACGAGTATTTTATCGACGATATTCGCGGCATACTAGTCAGGGCCTTCCCTGCATCATAATCGCTTTTATGAGTAGGTACCTTTAAAATATTTATTATTTATTACATTGTGTATTAATGATGGTTGTTTTATCTTTTAAATTACACCTCTACAAATTTATTGTCTATTTAATTAACCCATTAACGCCGTCTGTACTCAATCGAGTACAGCTGGAAACTCTATTTTAACTTAGTCAACACAGAAAACTTCAACGAATCATTATTTTGTTGTTGTTTGGTGAATCCCCGTGGAATATAATCAAGTTCAAAACTTCAATTTCTTAACGTCAGTTGGTCGTTATGTGTCGGTAAAAATTTATGCGGTGGTTGTACTAATCTAAAAAGTGAATAAGTTTATCAAGTGTACATTATTTTGTGATGAATATAGACGAATTTGATGCTGAAATAGTCAGGAAGAGGTAATATATTATATTTTTCAATATCGCATGTAGGAAAATTGATTTGGATACTTTTGAAAGTTGCCGTACTCATTCGAGTACACTAGGCGATTATCTTATGGAAAGTCGATTTATTCGAAATCTCACAATAACGTGTAATATTGTTACAGTATCAAGATGGAAGGAATCCCAGCAATTTCTTTTTATGGTCGACGTCAATTTCAACGTTTGGAGGAAGTTTTCGATGAATTATCAAACGATGCCTATCAAAATCTTTCCGAGGTTCCTCTAAACATCATACCTCCAAATCCAGATGTTGTTACTGACGAAGAAGAATTTGATGATAATGAACTACGAAATCATGAGATTCCACTAGATATTCCAGGCATTATAGAAACCGAAATACTAAATGAAAGTGACTACGAGGATGATATACCATTGAATGTCGTTGCAGAGAATCTGAGATCGTCAGATATAGACAAACGTAAAAAAATGTTCTCTCCAATGCCTTCAACTTCAAATTCTGAATGGAGATCTATTGAGTTTCCAATAACTTATATAAATAGTCAAGAACCGAAATGGAGTAAGAAAAAGCCTAATTTTCGAACATTTGACACGAACGAATCTAATTTTACAAGCAACTATGATATGATGCTGAACGATCTCCAAGGTTTGACCCCCACCAAAATTTTTGAAAAACTGTTTAGCCAAGATATTTTTCAATTGATTGCAGAGCAATCAATGATTTACGCTACACAAAAAAATTGTCATAATTTCATAGTAAATGCTGATGATTCATTGGAATATTATTATTAACAGGATATGTGAGTGTACCACAAGAACGTATGTACTGGTCGAGTGATGAGGATCTGGGAATAGTACCAGTAAAAAAAGCTATGAGTAGAGACAGGTTCCTGGAGATAACAAAAGTTCTTACATTTAGCAGATAATAGTAAAATTAACAATTCGAAAGACCGTATGTATAAATTACGACCACTTTTGAATATGTTATCAACAAATTTTTGTCAGTGGGGAATATTTCATAGAGATTTATCTATAGATGAGTCAATGGTGAAATATTTTGGTGGGCATCTGGCAAAACAATTTATAAAGGGCAAACCGGTTAGATTCGGTTACAAAAATTGGGTTATGAGCAGCTCAACAGGGTACTGTTATATGTTTGACATATATTGCGGTAAAGAAGAAGACAATCGTAAAGTCCCTTTAGGTGCTAGTGTGATTCTGAAATTCACAAAAAAAATTCCAGATCCCACTCAACACATAATATTTTTTGATAATTATTTTTCAACACACAACCTTCCCGTAACTCTAAAAGAAAATGGCATTCGCGCTACTGGAACCATAAGAGAAAATAGAACACCGAAATGTCCACTTCTAACAAATAAAGAATTTGGAAAAAAAGATCGTGGACACTATGATTGGAAATTCGATGAAAATAACCAAGTCATTTATGTCCGATGGAAAGATAACAGTGTGTGCACCATGATTAGCAATTATGATTCTGTTGACCCAGTCAAAAAAATAAAAAGGTGGTCCAAAATTGCAAAGAAAAAGACAGATGTTCCTCGACCTCATTTTTTTAGTACGTATAATTCAGGTATGGGAGGAGTAGATCAATTGGATCGAGGAATTTCAACCTACAGAGTCTCCATAAGAGGAAAAAAATGGTGGTGGGTTTTGTTTACATATTTTATTGATATGGCTTTGGTTAATTCGTGGAAGCTCCATCGCCTATGTTCCAACGAACCAATGTCCTTAATCTTATTTAGAAGAAATATAGTAAGATCATATTTGCGGGAGACAACCAAAGCCAATCAACCTAAGAACCGAGGTCCACCTTGTTCTATGCCAGATGGACTGCAGTATGACGGAAGGGGCCATTTTCCTGCGAAAATAATAAAACAACTTCATTGTTCTTTTTGTAGTGCAAGAGTACGTTGGCAATGTAAAAAATGCCTAAGAACACTATGCGTCGAAAAACCCTGCTTCGAATTATTTCATACATTGCAATAATATATATATATTGACCTAGTGTACTCAATTGAGTACGGCCTGAAAAAACAAATATGTATATTCCAAAAAATTCTTTTTTGTCAACAGTTTTCATAAACCTTCACTTCTCATTAAAAATTATGATTTTTATTCATTTCCATAGGGCCATTTAGTTTTAGGCGTTAATGGGTTAAGTGTAAATTAAAATTGAATTCGAGCGAATTTTGCTAATAAATACAAATAATAAAAATAATAAAAAATGCAAAAATAAAAATAATGTGCAAATAATAAAAAATTTAAAGGTCACTCGGCGCTTTTAGTGCAAACAGTTACTGAAAAATAGACATTTAAATGTCGGCTCATTCCCGCCATTAAGTTTTCCGCTTCGAAATTTAGAAGTCTCAGTAAATATCGTTGGATGTTATTGTTTAGTCGCGAAAGTCGATCAGTTTAGTATCGACAGTTTGAGTTGTCACAAACAAATCATTTTATTCCATAGTTATGCAATGACCCGCAATGGTCTGCTGGAATTAAACAATTTTGTTGTCTATCAAAATCGAGTTTCAGCACAGACGCTGACAATTGAAACGGAAATGCAAGGCATCGTGCAAAGAAATTAATTCGGCAAATTCTTGATTGCAAGCGTAAATCCTATCAAGTCGTTACCACACAAGCGACCGCAAAAGAATGCGTGTAATCATCAAAATCGTTCAATTGTTAAAATTGGTCGGCAATTAGTCGTGGTCAGTCGTCAGTCAATAGTTTGTCCGAGTTGGCAAGCGAGCGAGTGCCCGATTGACAGGGATTCGAAGAGTCAATAAGAAGACCTAGAATTATTAACCATATCAATCCGACCAACCAACCAACAACTTCCCCTAATTCAGATAAAGGTCGGTGTCTTATTATTTTGTCGACGTTAACAATTATTATTAATAATTAATCTTATTATTTTGTCGATGTCTCGACCATGTCTCTAATTATTACAAATGTTTAAACTCCGTCGTTACTAAGTTGATGACGCTGATGACGCAGGATCAACTCTCAAGGTGCCTATATTGTACAGTGGCCGCCACAAAAATTGGGGCACGTCTTGAAGTAGATTTTAACGAATATTTAGTGGTGTGAAGCGGACTCACTTGACAGCGTAATAAATCATTTGCATAATCCGGACGTGGTTTTCTGTTGGTTTTCTTCTACTGTTTACCGATACCTACCTACCTACAATAGTTTTTTATTGTTTTTCAGTCGAGCTAGTCCTATTTCTATTTTACTTGTAATTTACGTAAAAATCTATTAAAATAGATTATTATAATAGAATTATTATTAATAATTAATCTTATTATTTTGTTGATGTCTTGACCGTGTCTCTAATTATTGCAAATGTTTAAACTCCGTCGTTACTAAGTTGATGACGCTGATGACGCAGGATCAACACTCAAGGTGCCTATATTGTACAGTGGCCGCCACAAAAATTGGGGCACGTCTTGAAGTAGATTTTAACGAATATTTAGTGGTGTGAAACGGACTTACTTGACAGCGTAATAAATCATTTGCATAATCCGGACGTGGTTTTCTGTTAGTTTTCTTCTACTGTTTACCCGATACCTACCTACCTACAATAGTTTTTTATTGTTTTTCAGTCGAGCCAGTCCTATTTCTATTTTACTTGTAATTTACGTAAAAATCTATTAAAATAGATTATTATAATAGAATTATTATTAATAATTAATCTTATTATTTTGTTGATGTCTTGACCGTGTCTCTAATTATTACAAATGTTTAAACTCCGTCGTTACTAAGTTGATGACGCTGATGACGCAGGATCAACTCTCAAGGTGCCTATATTGTACAGTGGCCGCCACAAAAATTGGGACACGTCTTGAAGTAGATTTTAACGAATATTTAGTGGTGTGAAACGGACTTACTTGACAGCGTAATAAATCATTTGCATAATCCGGACGTAGTTTTCTGTTAGTTTTCTTCTACTGTTTACCGATACCTACCTACCTACAATAGTTTTTTATTGTTTTTCAGTCGAGCTAGTCCTATTTCTATTTTACTTGTAATTTACGTAAAAATCTATTAAAATAGATTATTATAATAGAATTATTATTAATAATTAATCTTATTATTTTGTCGATGTCTCGACCGTGTCTCTAATTATTACAAATGTTTAAACTCCGTTGTTACTAAGTTGATGACGCTGATGACGCAGGATCAACTCTCAAGGTGCCTATATTGTACAGTGGCCGCCACAAAAATTGGGGCACGTCTTGAAGTAGATTTTAACGAATATTTAGTGGTGTGAAACGGACTTACTTGACAGCGTAATAAATCATTTGCATAATCCGGACGTGGTTTTCTGTTAGTTTTCTTCTACTGTTTACCGATACCTACCTACCTACAATAGTTTTTTATTGTTTTTCAGTCGAGCTAGTCCTATTTCTATTTTACTTGTAATTTACGTAAAAATCTATTAAAATTATAAATATTATTATTATAAATTTTATTACTTTTTATACTTAAATAATTGTTTTTGCGGATTGTCTTCCTTATCTAGTATCAAAAATGACAATTAAACGGATGCCTTTCCATTTTCTTTGTAGGTAACTTTTTAAAAATAATGTAGACATAAAGCGAGTAAGATGGAAAATGCTATTTTATTTAACAAGACAAACATTAATTATAATTTTCAAAAGTTGTTATTATTTACCTGCTCTTTCGTTTTTCTAAGAATTCGAATGTCACTAAATAGACATTGTGAGGGTGTCGATGCAAAACTGCCACTACTACCTATAAGTACCAATTGATGAACTGTAATTTTATTGAAAACGGAAATACATAATACAAGTTGTGAGGGTGTCGATACAAAAACTGTAACTCAACTAACTCTGACCGACGGTGGCACCCCTAACCGCCTCCCTTCTCCCCTCCGTGCAACGGCACGCTGTCGGGGAATGTTGACGGTTTGTTACAACATCTACTTTAACTTTTAAAGTCAGTTTTACATTGTGCAAAGTTCGGTGCCCCATTCTTTGTGGCGCCCACCGTACCGTCCCATTTAAAGCTAAAAAGGCTTTAGACTCCGTTTCTTCGGGAGTTTACGAAATAAATTGATTACATTTTACGGGTAGGTACCTAAATTTTAAATGCTTACATTCTCTTCACACACAAAAGTCTCGTCACGTCTCACAACGAGTAGTATATAAGGAATAATGAGTAATACCGTAGACAGATTAGATTGTAAATAATAGATATAGAATAATAGTGATATACTGCTGTAATCGATATAATAAAAGAGTTGTTATTTAAATACTTTAACAGAAACATTACGATACATCGTAATTTTTGCTATTATAAATAGGAATTAATCGATAATGTTCCCGGATTATATTTCAGGTTAAATGATTTACTACTACTTGATAGAAACAATACTTGATGTTTGTAATTCTAAAATTCAAAAATTATTCGAAATAAACTTTCAGAGCTGAAAGGTTCTTCGATGTCTATTTTAATTTCTAAACTCAACGACATTTATTTAAAACGTTTAATTCCTAAAATAAATCGTCTTTAATAAAAACATCGCATGAAAAAAAAACTTAAAACGAGCTTTAAAGCTAAAAAGAAAATCTTCGACTTTGTGAACGAGTATTCCGCTCGTATTGCCGGCGCCGGATGAAAGTCAGGAGTTATTTGAAGTAAGAGCGGAACCATTTTAACCCTTTCTTTCCCAAATTAATTTTATATTAGAAAAAAAATATTTTTTGGGTAAATTCGGTCGAAGAACATCATTGAATGATAAATATATACTCAAATAATTTTTTTTCAGTTTTTTTCCCTAAAAAATATGATGACTCCATGTGGCATCATTGGGAAAGAATAGATATTTTATAAGAGATTAAGTTTATTAATAACGTATTACATAGTTAGGAATGAATAACAAAATTAAGCTTGCACATGATACTCTTTGAAACAATTACGATCTTTAGTAAGGCATAACGCCACACCGCATTTTTCACACGCCATACGCGAATAAGCCTGACAGACTCTACATCTTCTTTTTGGTTCTATATGGTGAGGCCAATGGTTCATTGAATCAAATCTTATATCATCAATGGGGTTTTATAGGTATTGATCGTTTTACAGCAGGTTCTTGTGTTGGCGTACCTTTCCTAGAAGGCCGACCTCTCTTTCTGTCTATGTGATTGCGTCGCAGTAGGGCATGTGCAATTTCACATCGAAACACAACAAGTTTCTTATAATTGGTTATATTGTGGAGAGTACAATCCCGTCGGTACAATAACCATGCGTTGACGATACGTATATCCATCAGGTGAAACATGATTCTAAAATAAAATCGTTTTACTCCAATTTTCGTTCTATATAATGCTACCAACGTGTCATTGAGATCGACACCCCCCATGTAGGTATTATAGATTTTCACAATTTGTGGCCTACTGATTGCAATATGTTTTTTTTCCACCACCGACCACCTATTCACATTTTCAACGGGTTCAACACCAACATAAGACGAAATAAGGTTGACAGATTTATTGTCAAACCACTTTACTGCTGTACTTGGTTTCTTTGGTAGCAAAATCATATGACCCTCTGCCTTCTTTTTTCAATGCATTGTCTTCTTGAGGTTTATACCCTTTCAGTCTATTTATGCGTACTGTGCCAACAGCCAGTATACCCATGTCTTTTAGTTTAGTAAATAACTTGAAAGACGTAAAGAAATTGTCGGTGTAGATTTTAAAGTTTCGGTTTTTTGGCAAATGGCTTGCCACTTTTAGGACAATGTCACCGCTCATACCTAATTCTGTTTCATCTGTTGTGGTACCTTTCCCAACATACACATCGAATTCGTAGACTATTCCACTGATACTTGCTCTGGCAAAAACCTTCATTCCCCATTTGTGGGGTTTATTTTTCATATACTGCTTCAATGAGCTGTGTCCTTTGAAAGGTATCATAATTTCATCGACTGAATTATGTTCCTCTGGTTCAATTTTTGCAAAGTTTTCTTTCAATGCTTCGATTAATGGGCGTACTTTGAACAGTTTGTCGTATGCCGGATCATCTCGGGGTTTTATGTTCGAATTATCATTGATATGTAATGTCAATCTTAGTTTCTCGAAGCGGTTTCTTGACATGACGTCGGCTATTGGAGGGTATCTTGTTTCTTGAGCCCAGTACATTCTGTAACTAGGCATTCTTACTATTCCACTTATGATGTGTATTCCTAGATGATGACACATTTCATTGTACGTGGTATTTTACACAAACCGTAGTTTTTTGCGTAGAATAACGGTTTGTTTGCTCCACTAAATTATTGATTATGTTATCGTCAAAAAATCTTTGAAAATATTGCATAGGAGTGGATATTTTATCGGGTTTAGTAAACAATACATCACAAGTAGCATCAACCGCTTTTATGTCGTTTTTCGTCCAATTCAATATTTCAGGAGATTTCTTTTTCTTCTGTAGTTTTTTTTTCATTTCTCGGTGCGATTAATTGCGCCAAAGGTAGTTCGTCTGCACTTTCATCAGAGTCGTTTTCTTCCAACGAGATTTTAGAAGATAGTGCTTGAGCAATTTCGTTCGTAGAAGTGCTAGGAAGGTCAATATTTGGTAAAATAATATCATTTTCGTCAAGTTCGTCATCACTTGGGATCTCAATGTCCGATATATCGCCTTCTAAAAGCAATAATAAATGCCTCTCTTCCGCTTCAGTAAGACCCGTACAGGTCATCTAAGAAAAACAAAAAAACACTGAAATACGAAATTACGAACCAAAATATTACTATGAAAAAATAAGTGCTATTGTGGATATTCGAGTTTCCCAATGACTCCATTTGGCATCATATATTTGATGTGCAATTTTTTGTAGAAATTATTGATATTACGTAATAACTTCAACATTACTCACACAGACACACGTAAAGAATGCATACAAAAAAAAACAATAGCAAATTCCAATTCCTTACCTTTGTTATCGAAATTCAAAAACGCCGAAAAATATAACACTTCACAATACAGTCACACGTTCTGTTATCACTCTTGAAGCAACATGTGGTAAATAAAAATAAGCAGGTTTAGTACTTTTATTGACACCTATGGGAGTAATACAACACCTTCAACTTCATAGTAGATCCCGATAATACACACGTTAGGTACAGTGACCTGTAAAATACATGATGCCATATGGCATCTCTGGGAAAGAAAGGGTTAAGTAGATTTTTATGTCAATTTCTTAACTTTCCTGTATTCGTTGAAACTAATGAGATAACTAATGAAGGTTATATATCTACATACTGCTACTGTACAGCCCCACTTTGGTTGTTTTATATTATTTTTTTTTTTAATTATATAATATTATCTACACTTATTTTTAAACTAATTCTAAGTTATTAATTATTTATATTAAACTATCTTATCTACTCTTGATTTTATACTATTTCTATTCTTGTTCCTCTTACACATAACAGTCTTGCTTTGTTTATAATTATTCGTTAGTTCTCGCCCTTTTTATTGTTCTTTCCTTTCGACACTTCCAATCTTCATTTCCAAATCCACGCTCCCTCCGACTTCCTTCACTCCTCTGCCACTTTTATTTACAGTCTTTCACAATTTATTTTTTTCTCTTAATTTCTCCCTTACAATTTTTAGTTATTCCCCTAAATTTTTAATTATTTTTGTCATAAGTTAGCATAAGTTTTAAGATGGCGGAGGACGATGAGCCTCCGCCAGATACTGGTGTAACAAAGTTTATTAAAAATCATCCTGGGAAACAATTCAGTTGTGTTGTTTGTGTCATATGTGAAGATGTGTTTTATAAGTCTGATTTTAAAAGATTCAAGAATGGAAAATATCTGAGTAATGTATTGGTGATCTGTCCCAAACACAGTGACTTAGACCTAACCTCTAAATTTAATGAAATAGCTCTGGATAACACAGCTAGACAAATAATAGCACAAATAAAGCTACAGGAACAAGAAAAAGTGCAAGAGAATATTTTAAATTCTATTTCCAATTCGGTAGTGAAGGAAAATACAGAAAGACTTAATTTAACAATTGTCGGAAAAGAGGAGAATGACTGCTCTACTTGCAAGCAAATCTTATACTATAAAAGATCTTATAAATGAAATGAGAGACAAGAATAATCTACTACAAGAATTGCTTAATAAAACTAAAAATGAATTGAGGCAAATTAAAGCAAATAAGATAGTGGATCAGGTAACATATGCTGGAGCAGTAACAAGCGATAAGAGGTTGGTGAGCCACGTGCCTTCTATATTCATACAAGCTAAACGGCATGACATGAAAAAAAAACGCACAATATAGTCGTCAATAAACTTCTAAAAGACATAATAATGCCTGTTAAGAAAATAAATGAAAATAAAGATGGATCTATTGTATTAAATGTGCTAAGAAAGAAGATGTAGAAAAATGGAAGAATTGTTGAACGATAAAATAGGAAATGACTTTAAGGTAAAACAAGAAGAGCTTGAAAATCCTAGACTATTAGTCTTTAACATTGATAATAATATGAATAGTGAAGAACTTGGGGCAGACATTAACGAAAGAAATTTCGAAGGGACTGATTATTTCTGGGGGAACATTCTTATGATAATACTAAAAGTAAAACAAAGAATGTTATATTAACAGTAACGGAGAAACATACAGTTTTATAAGGAGAAATAATTATAAATTGTACATAGGCCATCAATGTTGTCGTGTTTATGACGACATCAACATAACCATGTTTTAAGTGTGGAAGAATTGGCCACAGTGGCAAAAAATGCAAAAACGAGGCTGCATGTTTACGATGTGCAGGGAATCATTTTACTAAAGATTGTAATGACAAAAATCTGATTAAATGTATCAACTGCTGCCATGGTAACAAACAATATAATACTAAGAGAAATACTGAGCACATAACTACAGATACAGTAAATTGTGAGTATTTAAAGTATATAATTAATAAGAAAATTAGAACTATAGACTATCCAATTATGCCTAATATACCGAAATACCTGGGATATAATGGAAATCTATATTATCAACGATATGATAATGAGAAAGTCGCAAGTGTTGGAAACAATACACCCGCCGACGCACTAACGCTGACGTTATGAAAAGGTAATTAAGCCTTCCACAAGCGATAAAGCAGTTTTTACACTAAAACAAGTTTCATAATTTAAAATGGAATCTGAATATGTTTTTGAAGATAAAGTTGAAACAATCATATATAATAAGGAATCAATAAATAATTATATCAGCAGTGAAGACTTATCAATACTGTATTTTAATATAAGAGGACTACAAACGAACCATAGGAATCTTGCAATCTTTATTGAAAACTTTAAAATTAAGCCAGACATAATAGTTTGTGCTGAAACTGGCTACTTAGCACATCATCAGTTTTACAGTCTAATCGACTGTAACTACAACATGTATTATAATCACAGTCACATAAATAAATCTGACGGTGTGGTTGTGTACATAAATAAACATTTGATGTAACACCTGAAATTGAAGAGGTAGGCAGAGCAAAATTTCTAAATACAACTATTAACACGAAAAATGGAAAAAAATTGAAAATCACATCAATTTATAGATGCCATAATTTAACTAAAGAAGAATTTGTTAAAGATCTAGTTACTTTTCTAAAAGACAATAAGAATAGTAAAAATCACTTTTTAATTGGTGATTTTAATATGAATTTAATGGACAATGATCAAATCACCATGGAATATAAAAATCATCTTTATGAGTTGGGCTATATACCTGCTTTCAAAGGTGTTACGAGACCCAATCCTCAAAATTCAGAATTGGGTTCATGTATTGACAATATGTTTCTAAAGACTGAACTTGATAACATTAATTCTTATAAGTTTATACCTAGAATATCGGATCACTATCCTTTAATGATCTCTTTAGCAATGTCTAAGAAAGTCAAAAACTCTAAGAAGTATTATAGTTTCATTGATTATAATAAATTAAGCTCTGAAGCCAATAAACTAAGATGGAATGACATTCTTGGAAATGACGATCCAGTCATTACTCTAGATCTACCGATTAGCAATATAAAAACAACTATAAATAAAGCAACTGTAACTAAAAAAGTCAAGAAGAACGCACCTAGAAGCAAATGGATTACACAAGGAATTATCAATTCTTGCGTACATAAAGAAAGACTGTATAGAAAATGGATAAATAAAAAAAATGAAGTTCTCAAACTTCAATACAAAAATTATGAAAAATGGTTGAACAAAGTGATAACAGCTGCCAAAAACAATTTTGATAAAAAAGAATTTGAGAAAGTTAGTAACAACAACAAGAAAATGTGGGACTTTGTCAAAAGGAAAATTAATGGAACTAATAGTGTCAAAAACAAAAACAATAATATAGACTATCTGACAATAAATGACTCAAATATACATGATAAAGTGTGCATAGCTAAAACTTTCAATGAATTTTTCAGCAGCATTGGGACTAAATTGGCGATGAAAATAAATAAACCTCAAAGTAATTATAAATTACCAAATGGAATAAAACCTACAATTTTCTTAGACCCTACCAGCTGTAGTGAAATATATCATTTCCTCTCGAATATGAAAGATAAGGCTGGAGGAATTGATGGTATAAATACTAAAATCCTAAAATATTTAAGTCACTATATAATAACTCCTTTGGAACATATTTTCAACCTATGTATAGAAAAGGCCTTATTATGCAACTAAAAACAGCAGAAGTTGTGCCAATTTTTAAATCAGGAGATAAACATTTAACCACCAACTATAGACCAATATCGTTAATATCGAGCATTGCTAAACTACTAGAAAAAATAATTCATTCTCGTTTGTTGAGTTTTCTAAATAAAAATAAAGTTCTCTTGGAAAATCAATTCGGCTTCCAAAGAAAAAAGGGTACAAAGAATGCAATAGCTTATATTACTAGTACAATTTATAACAATTTAAATGATGGAATACCGACCATAGCTACTTTCTTGGATTTAGCCAAAGCTTTTGACACTGTTAATCATAAAATCTTATTATCAAAATTAGAAAAATATGGAGTGCGCGGTACTGCTCTGAACCTACTAAAAGACTACCTTAAGGACAGAACTCAATCAGTCAAACTTACAGACCACAGGAGCCATATACTTCCTGTGGAAACAGGAGTTCCACAAGGAACAATTTTAGGTCCGCTACTTTTTCTGCTTTACATTAATGACTTATTAACTGTTATACCTAGAGAAAATATCATCTCATATGCTGATGATACAGTAATATTAAGCATGGAAAAGACGTGGGACCAAACTCAAGTTAAAATGAACAACCATTTACGAGAAGTCAGTGATTGGTTGGCAGCTAATGAATTATCCTTAAATGTGAAGAAGACCGTTTTGTTGCGTTTGGAATATATAGTGATAGTGTGCCAGATAACCTAAGAATCGTTATAGATAATAGAGAAATCGAAAGAGTTTATTTTACAAAATATCTAGGGATATTTATAGACAGCAATATGAGATGGGATAAACATGTAGCTTATATAGTTGATAAAACTAGATATCTACTTTTCGTATTTGGTAAATTGAGAAATCTTGCAGACTAAAAATTTGATTACATTGTATTATGCATTTTTCGATAGCCTGGCTAATTACGGAATAATTGCTTGGGGTGGGGCGTATGATTATGTACTTTATAAACTGGAATCTATACAAAGTAGAATTATTAAAATTATTAATAAATCAAAAGAATGTAATTTTCAACCCTTGAAAATTAAAGATTCGTTTAACATTGAGTCGGTTATGTATCATTTCAATGATTTGAGGAAGGATTTTATTGATTCAAAAGTATTACCAGACATAAAAGTATTGGAATACCTAGAATCAATAAGTCTGTTAATTTCAAAAATAACGAAATTATAGCAATAAAAATGTTTAATGAATTACCGAATGAAATAAAGATACTTAGTCTTAGCAGCAAAAATACAAGGACAAAAATTATTAATTGGTACAAGGAAAGAGAAAAAAACTGAAGTTATTTGTTTTTATATTTGTTTTAAATCTTTGTGTGGCCGATATTTTATCTTGTTATGTTATGAATTGTGAGAAATTTTATCTAAATGTATGTGGCATAGACTCTGCCAAATTTTTTGTTTTTTTAGCTCGTAAGTTAGTTTTTAGTAACCAGACCTAAAGCACAGGTAAATTTAATTACCTCTTTTAGGATGTAGGCATTTTTTCAGTTATACATTGTATATCTTGTGTGACCTATGTATTTTGTACTCTGGTTTATCAATAAATAAATAAATTTCTCAATTTTCACACTTCCTTTTCCCTGTCTCTCTGATCTCTTTATTCCTGATTTTTGTTAATTTTGTTGCAATACATATCTGTAATACATAATAGATACATAACTTAATTAGACATACATACATTAATATATTATCATAACGATAAAAAAATTTGACCAATATGATTATTCTTTTATAAAATTGTGGTAAAAAGTCAATAGAAAACTTTGAATTATTATAAATCACCATAAAATTTAAATAGAATTAAAAATTTAAAACTAGAAACTAAATTTTAAAATTCAAAAATATATAAGATGGTTAAATATTAACAATTACAAGGAAAATACAAACGATACAAACAAAAAATTAAAATTTCAAAATATTTAGATCACTATTTTGGTTAATATTACGTTCACAACGTCCATCGTTGCAGCGGGATTCGAACTCGCAACAGTGAGTATGCCAGAAGGTCAGTCTGTCAAAGTGACCATCTGAATCGCACGGCTCCCATTTTAAGATTGGAATCCGTCATAATATCATCGTCAGTGAAATATTGAGAAAACTAGAAACTTCTACATTTTTCGTTAAAGGTTCTATTCTTTTGAATCGTTTTATTACAATAAGGTGTATATTTGCATTTTATAGTGACAACATACCCACTTCCAGCGGAGGAGAATATAAGATCTTTTCATCCTAATTTCACCTTAAAGCTTATTCCGTTGACTGTAAGTTTGTGACATTACCTACACACACTACACACGTATTTACACACTTTACGTATTTCACGTCAATAATAATCATTAATTTACTATGAACACGCATACACATACAATGAAAAACAGATGACCTCTAACGAATTTGTCATAGATAATGTATTTAAACGCATATTACGAATTAAAGTGGTTGTATTCCCGCAAAAGCAATTGTGAAGTAAAAACCGGGTAAAAAGGTCATAGTACATTTATACGTAGGTACACACTTTATAAATACATGTTGAGTTAGTTGAGAAAAATCTCACCTTTCTTTCTTTTTCATTAAAGAGTTTGTTTAAAATAATGTAAAGAAAAACATAGCACATTTCAATATTTTCGCATTTGTTTTATTACGGAAAATAATAACTGGATTAAAATAATTCGTTTCTTATAAAACGATGTAATATGTAATACAACACAATAATAATAATAATATAAAGTACGTAAAAAAAATTTAAAAAAAAAATTGATAATAAAATGTAATCTGGTCCGATGGGGCTGAAATTTTATTTCTAAATACTACCGGGATACAACGACTTGTGCGCCAAAAATCGTCTCGAAATTTCGATCGAGACCGAAGTTACGAATTTTTAATTATTTCCCATGTGACTCTTATGGTCGATATTCGCATTTTTTCATGTCCGATCGCGCTGCAATTTTTTTTGCGTACAACTGGGAAGCAGATTCTCGTGCATGCCAAAAATTAGCTCGAAATTTTAATTAGATAAGGAGTTATGAATTTTTTATTATTGCGGTTTATAGTAGATTAGGGTTCTTGGGTAATGTAACACAGGCCTGCAAATTGACACTTTTTGATTTTTTTTTCACCGTAATGGGTGAATCGTATGTATTTTGGTGCGCTGAGTCCAAATATGACCTCAGTTTTTCTCCAGCACGTAGGGATTTTCCGCAAAATGAAAAAGAAAGTTATGTAAAACCCGCAGTACATATAGGTAAAAATGCATTTTGAAATTAAAAAATATATATTACTAGTGGTTTATTTACATTTTTAAATACAATTTGATAAAAATAATATGTATACACAATAAGGATTTATAATAATTCTTTATAATATCTACATCTTTTTCCCTCAAAATCCCGTTTTGAGCTTTTCCGTTTGTGTGGGATGCTTGGAAGTTCTATATGAAGCATCCAACAGTAGTCTCCCATCATATTCACATCCCATCGTCCTTGGTACCTCCGTTCCATTTCTTTCATGTCTTGGTGGAACCTCTCGCCCTGCTCTTCACTTACGGCACCTAGGTTTTCTGGGAAATAACTCAAATGGGAGTTCAAAAAGTGAAGTTTCAAGCTCATGGAGCACCCCAAGGTTTTAAAACATTTCAACATTTTATTTACAATTTCTTCATAATCCGGGTCCTTATTGTTCCCCAAAAACTTAGTCACAACTTCTTTAAATGATATCCACGCCTCTTTCTCAGCTTTTTCATCACCTTTTCAAACTGATTGTCTTTCATTAGTTTCCGAATGTCCGGGCCAACAAAAACACCCTCCTTTAACTTTGCCTCCGACAGTCCTGGAATTTCTTTTCAAGGTATTTGAACGTTTCGCCATCTTTTGGCAATGCCTTGACAAACTGCTTCATCAGTCCAAGCTTGATGTGAAGTGGGGTAAAAGCACTTTTTGGGATCAACCAAAGACTCAAAGTGAACATTTTTTCTCCAACCTTCAAAGTTCTCGTTGGCCACACTTTTTGACTCCAGTGCTGTGCTTTTGCCCGGCTATCCCACTCACATAGGAAACAGGGAATTTCGTATAGCCACCTTGTTGTCCAAGCACCATAGAGATGACTTTGAGATCACCACAGATAGGCCATCCAAACTCCTTATATTTCAATTTAACAAGGATAAAAGCCAGTTGTCTACTTTTCTTTTAGATGCACAGAGTGCCCCACGGGTACAGAAGCGTATTTATTGCCGTTGTGTAGCAAAACTGCTTTTAAACTTCTTTTGACGAGTCAATAAAAGCCTCCATTCATCTGACACATGTTGAATGTTAAACATTGACATCAACTTGGGAACATCAGAACAATATACAAGTTCGCCATCTTGAGAAAAATTTGGCTTAAATTGTTTTCTCTGCTTCTGTACCAAGAGAATGAAGTTCCAGATCTCAACAAGTTCTTTTCTTGAAGTCTAGAGCCCAGTAATTCAGCAGACTCTTTAGAAAGCCCTAAATCACGAACGAGGTCGTTTAATTCTTCTTGTGAAAACTGTTGGGGTCCACAGTCTTCGACTTGAAACTCATCATCCAACTGCTCTGACTCGCTCTCTGATGACTCTGGCAGATCGTCAAAATTGTGTGGGGGCACTGGTACTGGAATACCGGGTCCATGAGGCACAGGCCGAAGTGCGGATTGCATGTTTGGGTAACATATATCTTTTTTATTTTTGGCATTGTACCCTTGTATGTTGCAAGAACAAAAGTAGCAGTCATCGACGTGGTTTCTCGGCTCTCTCAAATCATAGGCACCCCAAAACGAAAAGATTTCACCTTTCCTTTAGACCACATGCGAAGTGCTTCAACACAGCCCGAACACACTCCATGAGGGGTCCAAGATTTTTCTTGATCTCCGATCTTCACACCAAAATAGGCAAAGTACACTTTTTTAATAAACTCCGTAATACTTCGAGATTGTTTTTTTATACAAGTTCGCCACAAATGGTAACAGAAATTATCGGGTTTATTAACACAAGCTCTCGAAGACATTTTGAAAGACACTTTAAGAATATTTAAATTGAAATGAACAAATCGAAGGACTACGAGGGGTATATATAGGGCAATGGGAAATTTAAATTTTATTTTATTAAATCATCATTTGTCAATAATGTTCACCACAATTACGCTAATTAGGAGAAATTCTTTCTGGTAGTTATTTATTTATGTACTTTTAATAACAAAAACATTTATTACAGTAACATTGGAATCTGAAAACACCGAAGAAAAGTGATAAACCTTAATTGCATACTATTAAGGTAATTAATTCTTTAAAAGGATACGCCGACTAATACTGTTAAATATACTAATTTTTATCATATTTCATAGTTTCTAATATAAAACTATGAAGCCGAATAGGAAAAACAACTTTTTTCGG
The DNA here is from genome assembly GCA_036326145.1 of Rhagophthalmus giganteus. NCBI lineage: Eukaryota > Metazoa > Arthropoda > Insecta > Coleoptera > Rhagophthalmidae > Rhagophthalmus > Rhagophthalmus giganteus. The sequence continues at coordinate 1,216 of JARFJA010000069.1, read as the reverse complement.
CATATTCATAAATATACGCCTTAAGGTAGGCAATCCCGCAGAAAAATGCATTTTGCGGAAAATGCTTACGTGCTGGGAAAAAACTGAGGGCATTTCCGAACTCAGCGCACCAAAATACATAAGAATCACCCATTATTTTAAAGAAAAAAATTTGGTCGCAGACCTGTGTAATTATTCTGGACCAGTTTGGATGAAATTTTATACGTAGGTAGTGACGAAGTAGTTAAACTGTTATGTCGAAAATGAACTTCGAGTTTTGAGTAGAAAGTGATAATTAAGGCGGCGTTTCTTATCGTTATTATTAGTCGTCGTAATGACTTGAAATCTAGTATAATGTTGGTTTATTCGCTACGATTTTAATGAAAGTATTGTATTGGCGTTGAATATCTGCTAAAAGGGGGGTTTTATGCAGTTACATTTCGTAATTTAAACAAATTTTGTAAAATCTCTACGTACCGCGCCATCTAGTCATTTTGGTGGATACTATAACTAAATGTGAATTGTGAAATGTTTTGGCCTTTTTCGCCAACAAAATATAATTATACAATAATTTTAAACGTTCAATTGTTAACGCATTATCTGAATTACTATAATTCGTATATTGTATTTCACATATTTAATAGTAGCTGTATATATATGTAGCGTAATGGCGTCAGGGCGAAAGAGCCTCCTGACCGTGTGTTTAACAAATTTTATAAATGTCATCCGAAACAAAAAGTTTCTTTTGTTGTGCGTTTAATATGTGAAGAAGCTTATCATCGAGCAGACTTTGCTAAATTAAGTGGTGGAAAATATATAAGTGATTTACTAGTAATTTGTCCTGAACATGGTCCAACCTCCAAAGATGATGACGTGACACCGAACAAATATACTAAAACTATTATAGCTAAGATAAAAAGTAAAAGTGAAGAGCAAATCAGGTCACAAATTTTACAGGAAATACATAATGAGACACAAGAACTGCATAACACTACTTTCAGTGATGAAAATGCAGAACTTGAATTAATGAAAAAAGAAAATGTATTACTAAAACAGCTAAACAAGGAACTGCACGATAAAAATGCATTATTAACAGAATTAATGAAGAGGCAAAAAGAAGAACAGGCGATGAAACCAACTTTTGCACAAATCATAAACAAAAATACACCACAATCAAAAAAAATTCCAAAGTTATTAATAAAAAAAGTGAACAAAGACGACAGAACAGACATTAAGG
>JARFJA010000068.1:0-280289 GCA_036326145.1 Rhagophthalmus giganteus | reverse complement strand
AAATGCACCTCGCGAACGTAAAGTGGTATTTTTGCGCTGCGACAAGGGCTTTTTAACTTCCCGCTATCGATAAATATTTTTACTGTCGATTAGGTATTTTAAAAATTTTTAAAACTTCACAATTTGAAATATAAATCGTTTAAATAAGTACCCAACGAACTTTTATATATTGTCGAAATGCTTTGTGTGAAGCGAAACACGCTCGTCGAGAAGGGCGTAACCCGCAAAAACTAAATTTTACAGGAGAGCACATGTCGTCGCGTAGCTATAAGAAAAAATCGGAATATTGTTATTAAATTTTGGCCAGACGACATCTTTGCTTTAAATGCGTAAGATAGTCAGAATAACTCATTTTCCGCAAAAGTGTGGGTTATGCCCTTTTGGCAAGACGCCATCGATATTACGATATACGATCAATCGCGGAATTTCCCCTGCGTTTCCTCCCGACTTTCTCTTTTCCTAATAAAAACTTAAAATTGCGGAATTTACAGAAATTTAAAGCGAGACGGCGAGAGATTCTTTTTTTTTTAAAGCGAAACATTTTTCGCGTAGGTATGTATACACCTTATCCAAGCGGCCTGGCGATTCGCGTCATCAGTAAAATGTTATTCGATTGTTTGTTTCTAATTCGGTTTAAGGGGGCTGCGACCGCTGCGTTTGTTGTCAATAGATGGCGGCAGTTACAAAAAAATAAGCGTTATTTTATGAAATTTCGATTTTAGCTTGAATTTTTAACAAATGCAACACATTAATTTAGGGAATCGCAAAATTTGTCGCGTCGATCGCAACTGTTTTTTAAAAACGTATTGCCAATTAAAGTTTGAAAATGGGAAGGATTTTATTTTGAGTAATGTCTAACTTTTTCTATGCGAGTACCTAAGTTATTTTATGAATGTTCTAATTTTTAAATATGAACGTCGAAATGGTACTAATAAAGTTTATTGTCGAGCTCTATTTATTATAAATATAAATAAACGTTTTTACAAATAATGCTTAATTTTTGTAACTGCCGCCATCTATTGACAACAAACGCAGCGGTCGCCCCCTTAGCCCATTACCCGCCAAAACTTTTTGGTGATGATTTTTAATTGAAAATTAAGTTATTATAAATAAGTACGACTATACTAAAGTAAAAAAATTAATTTTATTGTACTTCAATCCTTAGTGTCCTTAAAAACGGACATGTCCCTTTTTAGGGACATTGGCATATTACATTATCAAAATTTACTTAGTACGAAACGGAGCAAAACGTTTGTCATGTAATGGAACATCACATCTTAAACAAATTCTGTATGTTTTTTTTTTACAGAAGGCACATCTCCTTTGTGTAGGAATTGGCCGAACGAGGTGGTTTCCTGCGTCATATCTTATTTCCATACTCACCCTTCCACCCAGAAGTTTGCTACTTTGAGGACCTCTTCGTTTAGGTGCGAATCTACTTTTTTTTGTTGAGATATAGTAGACATATCTTTCTACGAAGGTCCAAAAGAGAAATATTTTCATCGTGATTTATTTCCTGATAAGTTCGCCAAGCATCGACAACCATAATATCTATCATTTGTGTAAAAAGAGGCCACCGCCATTTTTTTGAGCGGATCCGAATCCGGTACAAGGATATCTGTTTATCCAACAGGTCAACTCCATCCATATGGAGATTATGTTCCTGTATCGCTTTTGGGATTTGTATTTGTATATGCTTTTTCTTTTTTTGGGAGTATCTACGGACTTTTGCAAAGGGTTTCACGGTGCTAAAATTGCTACCAACTGTGACGATCTTATTGTCTTTCCATTTCATAATCAATATCTCATTTACTTTATCGAACCTAAAGTCACAAAAACCTCTTTCTTTTTTCTTCTCGATACCCTTATTCGAGGTAACTGGGCACTTCTTGATAGGATTTTCCCTCGTTGTCCCAGCAGCTTTGATGTTTCTCTTTTTTTAGGACTGCAAGTTCCTCCACGCTGGTAAAGAAGCTATCAAAATATAGCTGGACCTGCTGTGCCTTGTCCGCTGGTATGACATTAGTAAGCTGAGAAATTACTCTCACACCTAGAGGTCCTGCATCAGTATCTGATGTTTCTCCGCAATATGGTATAAAATTATACGGATAACCATTGGAACTGCACAAGCACCAGATTTTATAGCCAAATTTAATTGGTTCACCTTTCATAAACATTTTCGCTGGGTGCTTGCCATAATATCTGACCGTCATTTCATCTAAAGAAAGTTCCCGATGGAAAATTCCAAACTTGAAAAATTCCTCCCGCACATTATCAAAAAACAATCTCAGTTTGAACATTTTGTCGGTCTTTTCAATTTTGGAATTATCGTTTAAATGTAAGAACTTTTTGATTTCTCCGAAACGATTTTTGGACATTGTTTCGTATACCGCTGGAACGCCTACATCTGGAGCTCGTTCCCAGTACATGCGTTCCCGGGGTAGCTTATTATAGCCACTTATTAGCAATATACCTATAAAAGCCTTTAGCTCGTCGATACTTATACGAAAGCCAGGGCAATTCTTTTGGTCAGCATAAAGTTCACTCTGGGTTGTAATTAATGTTAAGACTTTCTCGGAAAGAAATTCTTCAAAAATTTCCACTACCCCTTTTCCTCGTAGGGAATCTACATTGTATTTGTTGTCGTCACAGTCACTTGCATCTGTGGCGTAGGTATATTTGCCATCACATTTCGACCATATTGGCGGTTCAAATATTTCCACTTTTGTTGAGGTAGATTCTCCGACATCGATCTTCCTTCTTTTATTCGATGACGACAGATTTTTTTCACTACTTTCTGCTTCCCCTTCAAAATCTGCAAATAGTTCCAATGTCCCAGCTATATCTTGAACTTGATTTGCATCGAGATCATTTTCACATATATCCTCCTCATCCGTTATATCGGCCGGTTCGGGAGGTACAATTACTACCTTAATAACATCTACACATTTTTCCTCTTCCAGGTCGTCCAAAAGTGATACTATTTCGTCCACAGTGAGACCTTTCTTACAAGAAGTCATGATGTTGCGATAAGACGTCTAAGACAATGAGAAAAATATAACAATGTATGTGCATTATGCCAATGTCCCTAAAAGGGGACGTTGCGCAAAACTATAAATAAGACTTACCAAGAGAACAAATATGAGTTAACTGTTGTAATATGCACTTTTTTTAAATTATAAGTAATAATTATAATACAATTTCTAATGCAAAAAAGCTGTAGTAAAAAAGAATTATAAACTTCAACATAAAAAAGTAAAATCGAGGACAACCCGTGTTTTCAATTCACCGTCACAGAACACAATGACATAAATTAGTCCAAATGGACTATTATTCTGTTTCGCGGAATCAAGTACAGTAGAAGTCCATTAGTCCGGCATCCAACAGTCCGGAATGCCTGATAGTCCGGCATCGCTCCGGAAAATTGTAAAAATTTTGGTTTTCTCCAAAAGTGTGTCTTTAAAGCAAATAAAAACGCTCGAGAGCTATTTGGAAGTTTTCGGGGTAGTTCGGGATTGTCCGGAAGCGCTCGGTATTGTTCGGAAACAATTAGCGGCCGGCTAGTCTCAGCTGTCACAACAAATTCAGGTACAGTGCAGCTCCGTTAATCAATCACGAAGCGTCTTCGCCATTTTTTTGTGCGTTGTTGTTTTGTGTCCTTTCACGTCGCAGTAAACGTAACTTTTGAAACTGTTTATAAAAAAAGTGATTTTCGTTCTAACTGTACAGTGACCATGTTTTCAAAACCTAAGCCTTTGAGTTCAAAAGGAGAGAAACGAAAACACGTAACACTGACTCTCGATCAGAAACTAGAAATCATCAAACGGCTAGAAAAAGGTGAGAATAGAAATGTTTTAATGAATGAGCTTAATATTGGCTCATCAACTATTTATGACATTAAAAAACAAAAAGATGAACTAATGAAGTTTGCTTCTCGATCGGTAACAACTGAAAAATTGGCTTCTAGACGAACATTAAAAAAACCAAAACTGGAACAGCTAGATAGTGTATTGTTCAAGTGGTTTAGTGCAGTACGTTCTGAAGGAAAGCCGGTAACAGGGCCAATGATTGTTGAAAAGGCAAAGAAATTCGGCCAAGATTTAGGAGTTGCCGAAAGTGAATGTAATTATTCTGACGGTTGGCTCGGAAACTTTAAGTTTCGGCATGGAATTCGAAGACTTGATGTAACTGGAGAAACACTTTCAGCAAACCAAAACTCTGCAGAAAAATACAAAGACGAGTTTGAGAAAATCGTGGCCGATAATGATTTAACACCTGAACAGATTTACAATGCCGATGAAACAGGGCTACTGTGGCGATGTTTACCAACATCTACACTAGCTGGGGGAGGAGAAAAAGCAGCCAAGGGTTTTAAAAAAAACAAAGACAGATTAACCGTTTTGCTATGTGCTAATGCGTCTGGAAGCCACCGAGTGACCCCCTTTGTGATAGGTAAATCTGCAAAACCCAGGGCTTTTGAGAATGTTACACACTTGCCTGTCCAATACGATGCTCAATCAAATGCGTGGATGACTGCCGCCCTCTTTAAAGACTGTTTTTTTCACCACTTTGTGCCTGAGGTCAAGGAATCCTTCAAAAGCCTTGGTCTACCAAAAGATACTAAAGCCATCCGTCTTTTGGACAATTGCAAAGCCCACCCACCGGTAGATGAGTTAGTTTCTGAAAATATTGTTGCTACTCTGCTCCCACCTAACGTAACATCTTCGATTCAACCCATGGACCAAGGGGTTATTCAAAATTTTAAATGCTTTTATAGAAGGTCTTTTATTCGAGGCCTGTTAAATGCCGACTGTGACGTGACTGATTTTCAAAAAAAGTTTACAGTAAAAGATGCCGTCTATGTTATTGCGCTATCTTGGAACCAGGTAAAAAATACGACACTCCAAAAATGCTGGAGAAAACTTTGGCCAGCTGCAAACCCTGCATCTGACCTAACTCTACAGACTGATGAGGAAGAAAACCATCAAGACGCTCTGACCAAAGTTTTGGATGTCGTTAGAAGTGCCGACAATCCCTTGAAAAACCTGCCTGAGTGGCTTCTAATCGACGAGAATGAGCCTGTCGAACAAGAACTAACCGATGAGGACATTATCAACATTGTAGTAAACCCTCGGCCTACTCAAAATCTTGAAGAAAGCGACTCAGATGCCGAAACGGAAGAAAAGGAAAAAATCAGCTGGGCAGAAGCTGCAGAATCACTAAATAAGTTTATCTCTTTTGCTGAGGCTAGTACTAGCTACGGTGCTTCAGAAATTATTGATTTCCATATCATTAGAAATAAATTTTATACTAAACGCCAAAAGTCACTAAAACAAAAAGACATTCGTGACTTTTTTAAATCTAAGCGAAATATGTTTTACAGTACGTGTACATACATTATATGAAATGTAAAATAAACTTTGTTGTATGTATTTGCATACTGTATTTGTAGTTTAATTATTAACCTAATTGTTCTTATAATTACCGCCCGATAGACCGGAATTTTCGGTAGTCCGGCACCGAGCCGGTCCCGGACGTGCCGGATTATCGGACTTCTACTGTACTATCAATCGAACCGCAGAAAATATTCTCATTGTTTTCGACTTGGATGGAAAAAATAAAATATAAGCGTCCCTAAAAAGGGCCAACGGTAGGTAATGGGTTTAAAGTTTGGAAAGTGTCATATTGAGACGTCATCGTCTAGTAACCTTTAATCGATGACGTAGATCGTCAGACAGGTCGGTTAGGCCACGCCCACTATCGCAACGAACGTCGAAATTCCAGAATGTCCGCTTTGCACGTTCGATTTTGCACTCGAGCTTCGTTCGGTTTTAGTGCAACAGAAATGGTGGGGGGGCAAGCGCTTGGACTACGCCCTCTACTGTCCCGAGGGCCTCTCGAACTTCCCCACGAACGCTCTGCCGCACCTCTTCCACGCCAGCTACTGGGAAAGCTACGACGTGATCGCGTTCATTTTACGGCAGGTGGCGCGCCAGGACCTGGCGCCCATAACCGGCGTCGAGGACCGCGAGTTCTGCTTCAGGCCCGGCCAGCCGAGGGAGAAATGGATCAGGAAACGGACCTCCGTCAAGCTCAAGAACGTCGCGGCGAACCATCGCGCGAACGACGTGATCGTGCGGGAGGGCGCCCCGCAGACTCTGATCGCCCGCTTCATGTACGGCCCGTTGGACATGATCACCTTGGCCGGCGAAAAGGTCGACGTCCACATCATGAGGGACTCGCCGGCCGGCGAGTGGACCCAGATCGCAACGGAGGTGACGGACAAGGCCGGACGGATAACGTACAACATACTCGAGGACAGGTGTCCGTCGTACGGGCTGTATCCCGTCAAGATGGTCGTGAGGGGCGACCACACGTCCGTCGACTTCTTCTTGGCCGTCGTCCCGCCGAAAACCGAATGCGTCGTCTTCAGCGTCGACGGCTCGTTCACGGCGAGCATGTCGGTGACGGGGCGCGACCCGAAGGTGCGGGCCGGCGCCGTCGACGTCGTCAGGTTTGTATTCGTCGAGAGGGGCGGGGGGTCGTTTTAAACGCTCGTCCCTGGCAGGCACTGGCAGGAGTTGGGCTACCTCATAATTTACATAACCGGGAGGCCGGACATGCAACAGCAGAAGGTGATGTCCTGGCTGTCGCAGCACAACTTTCCCCACGGCCTGGTCTCGTTCGCGGACGGCTTGTCCACGGATCCTCTCGGACACAAGGCCGCCTATCTCAACAATTTGGTGCAGGTGAGCGCGTCGTCGTTTCTTTGCGTTCGTCGCGCGCCCTTAAGTTCGTCTTCAATTTTAGAATCACGGAGTCATCATACACTCGGCTTACGGCAGCAGCAAGGACATCAGCGTCTACTCGTCCATAGGGCTGAAGCCCAGGCAGATTTACATCGTGGGGAAGGCGTCCAAGAAACAACAGAATCAGTCGACCGTCCTGGTCGAGGGCTACGCCGCGCACCTGGCCTCGCTGATGGCCCACGGCGGGTCGCGGCCCGCCCAAGGCAACGCCCGTATGGTGATTCCCAGGGGATATTTCGGTCTTCCGGGGCAAAGTTACTCGCGGCGCCGTAGGTAAGTTGTAGTTGTCCGAGTCGTTTACTCGAAAAGCGCAAAAAGCGCGGCCCGCTTTGGCGTGTTCGTTGCGAGAGCATGAAATTAACATGTTGCAAAACAACGAAGAATTTGTCATGTGGTGATGTGTCCCTGTTTCAGCCACGACACGGGCATGTCCTCTCCGGCCCGGGGCAGTGGCTTTCTCAAGCGCAAGGTTTACATAACACACGTGTAGTGCTCGCTAGTAAACTAACTAGTCATACGGTAACTATCCGTTATCTTTTTCGCACGACACCGTCTCACGCGGAAGCGACGCAACTAACCGTTTAGCTGTGCTGTAGTTTTCGTTTGTTTTTTTTTTGTCAGTTTCACCGATTGAAATTGCTCGAGGCTCTTTTTGTGCCCGTTCCAGGTGTAAGTTGCGTCCGCAAACGATCGTGCTTAAAATCCTCGAGGAATGTAGTGGCGCGTCCGGGATTAACGTCGCCGATTTGCTTTCGACCGCGTCGAACTTCTGGGAGAAGGGTAAGCGAAACTCCTGACTTTATTAAGGTCGTGCCCGGTCCCTGTTGTCGCCAAACGATAATTCGTAGATGGTGCTGTTGGCGAGTTCTAGAGAAAGGACCTTACGAGTTTTTATAAGGAGCTGGGCCCAACTGAAGCATATACCGTTTGAAAGCTCTCAACGAGTACTACAACGTAGATCCAAGCATAAGTCACGAAAACTGACTACAACATTTTTACGAGCATTCAAATGTTTTACATCGGTTTTGTAACTAAAGACATTTATCGATAGAATTCATGAACAAGTACTCATGTGTTATAATATACCATCGGAAAGTGCGCTTCGAGATCTTTACGATGTTGTCAATTTCAACGTTCTAACTGGTGGTACAAAGGCACTTTCAAGGCTTAAAATGAATTTTTATGCGGGCCCAGCAACTTGTAACCAATCTAGGACACGCATACGTCGACGGACCCTCACGAGCCATATACTATTGGAAAGTGCGCTTCGAGATCTTTACGACGGTATCAAATTCAACGTCCTAACTAGTGGTACAAGGGCACTTTTAATGCTTTAAATGAATTTCTATGCTGGCCTAGCAACCTGTAACCAGTCTAGGACACGCATACGTTGACGGACTCTCACGAGCCATATACCATCGGAAAGTGCGCTTCGAGATCTACACGACGGTAACAAATTCAACGTCCTAACTGGTGGCACAAGGGTATTTTCAATGCTTTAAATTGATTTTTGTTTAGGCCCAGCAGCGCGTACCCCGTCTAAGACACGCATACGTCGACGGACCCTCACGAGCCATATTCCACTGGAAAGCGCGCTTCGAGATCTTTACGATGGTGATATATTCAACGTTTTAACTGGTGGTACAAAGGCACTTTCAAGGCTTTAAATGAATTTTTATGCTGGCCCAGCAACTTGTAACCAGTCTAGGACACGCATACGTCGACGGACCCTCACTAGCCATTGGAAAGTGCGCTTCGAAATCTTTACAACGGTATCAAATTCAACGTCCTAACTGGTGGTACAAGGGTATTTTCAATGCTTTAAATGGATTTTTGTTTGGGCCCAGCAGCGTGTACCCCGTCTAAGACACGCATACGTCGACGGACCCTCATGAGCCATATTCCACTGGAAAGCGCGCTTCGAGATCTTTACGATGGTGATAAATTCAACGTTTTAACTGGTGGTACAAAGGCACTTTCAAGGCTTTAAATGAATTTTTATGCTGGCCCAGCAACTTCTAACCAGTCTAGGACATGCATACGTCGACGGACCCTCACGAGCCATATACCATCGGAAAGTGCGCTTCGAGATCTACGCGATGGTAACAAATTCAACGTCCTAACTGGTGGTACAAGGGTATTTTCAATGCTTTAAATGGATTTTTGTTTGGGCCCAGCAGCGTGTACCCCGTCTAAGACACGCATACGTCGACGGACCCTCACGAGCCATATACCATTGGAAAGTGCGCTTCGAGATCTTTACGATGGTATCACTTTCAACGTCCTAACTGGTGGTACAAGGGCACTTTTAATGCTTTAAATGAATTTCTATGCGGGCCCAGCAACTTGTAACCAGTTTAAGACGCACATACGTCGACGGACCCTCACGAGCCATATACCATTGGAAAATACGCTTCGAGATCTTTACGACGGTGTGAAATTGAACGACCTAGCTGCTGATACAAGCACATTTTCAATGGATTTTTGTTTTGTGTTGTGGTTGCTTTCGCATGCTTTACCGAGCAATTCGTATGCATCACCAGCAATAAACATCACTAATCAGTTAATTTAAGTTAATGTTACGTTAACTTAAGCGTGTAATATCTATCACATCAAGTACTTTTTTGGTTTACAATTACTTCTTTCGTCTAGACTTATGCAATATGTAATAATTCTATAATATAACCAATCCATTTAAAGCACTCAAAGTGTACTTGTACCACCAGTTAGGTCGTTGAATTTATCACCATCGTAAAGATCTCGATGCGCGCTTATCAGTGTTATATGGCTCGTGAGGGTCCGTCGACGTATGCGTGTTTTAAACTGGTTACAAGTTGCTGGGCCAGCATAAAAATTCATTTAAAGCCTTGAAAGTGCCTTTGTACCACCAGTTAGAACGTTGAATTTGGCACTATTGTAAAGATCTCGAAGCGCACTTTCCAATGGTATATGGCTTATGAGTGTCTGTCGACGAATGCGTGTTCTAGACGGGATACACGTTGCAGGGCCCGGACAAAAATCCATTTAAAGCATTAAAAGTGTGCTTGTACCAGCAGCTAGGTCGTTGAATTTGACACCGTCGTGAAGATCTCGAAGCGCGCTTTCCAATGGTGTATGGCTGGTGAGGGTCCGTTGACGTATGCGTGTCCTAGACTGGTCACAATTTGCTGGGCCCGCATAAAAATTCATTTAAAGCCTTGAAAGTGCTTTTGTACCACCAGTTAAAACGTTGAATTTATCACCATCGTAAAGATCTCGAAGCGCGCTTTCCAGTGGAATATGGCTCATGAGGGTCCGTCGACGTATGGGTGTCTTAGACGGGGTACACACTGCTGGGCCCAAACAAAAATCCATTTAAAGCGTTGAAAGTACCCTTGTACCACCAGTTAGGACGTTGAATTTGTTACCATCGTGTAGATCTCGAAGCGCGCTTTCCAATGGTATATGGCTGGTGAGGATCCGTCGACGTATGCGTGTCCTAGACTGGTTACAAGTTGCTGGGCCCGCATAAAAATTCATTTAAAGCGTTGAAAGTGCCTTTATACCACCAGTTAAAACGTTGAATTTATCACCATCGTGTAGATATCGAAGCGCACTTTCCGATGATATATAACACATGAGTACTTGTTCATAAATTCTATCGTTAAATGTCTTTAGTTACAAAACCGATATAAAACATTTGAATGCTCGTAAAAATGTTGTACTCCGTTTTCGTGATTTATGCTTGGACTTATGTTGTAGTACTCGTTGCGAGCTTTCAAACGGTATATAGTTCATTGCTATCTTCAGTTGGGCCCAGCGCATAAAAACCCGTAAGGTCCTTTTAAGTAAAATAAACCTACATAAAATCTACCTGTTTTAAAGCTAAGGGTACGATTGCTTAGATGCGCCGTTTTTAGTGTTAAAATGTATTTGAAGACGATTTTAAAATTCGCAATACACAAAAGTTAAGATTTGATTTTGAGTACGGGAAAAATCTGAGATTACTGATCCGAAAAACCGATTTATTTAAAGCTCGCTAATAAATAATTTACTTCAATTTTAATTGAAATTAGAAAATTAATTATTATTGTTATTATAAAAATACAAATAGGGCGTTCTCGAGGATATCGAATGCGAGCGCATCTCAATAATTGTATCGTTATCAAAAAATGTTGTTTTAAAAAAAAAATAATAGATTTCACATGTGGAAAAAGTATTACATTGGGAGAATTGTAATTTAAGTAGATGTATATTAACCCTTTAACTGTCGGTATTTTTTATTATTTCACTTGCCGCCAGGAACAAAAAAAATAAGCGAAAATTCGTTTGAAAATACGCTTAGGTATCTAACACTAATTTCTAATACACGAGAAATATATAAATTGCAATCCAAATATATTTCAAAAATTTGATTTATGGAAGATCTGATCAAAAAGGACCTACGGGTTTTTATAAGGAGCTGGGCCCAACTGAAGATAGCAATGAACCATATACCGTTTGAAAGCTCTCAATGAGTACTACAACGTAGGTCCAAGCATAAGTCACGAAAACGGAGTACAACATTTTTACGAGCATTCAAATGTTTTACATCGGTTTTGTAACTAAAGACATTTATCGATAGAATTCATGAACAAGTACTCATGTGTTATATACCATCGGAAAGTGCGCATCGAGATCTTTACGATGGTGTCAATTTCAACGTTCTAACTGCTGGTACAAAGGCACTTTCAAGGCTTTAAATGCATTTTTATGCGGGCCCAGCAAATTGTAACCAATCTAGGACACGCATACGTCGACGGACCCTCACGAGCCATATACCATTGGAAAGTGCGCTTCGAGATCTTTACGATGGTGTCAAATTTAACATCCTAACTGGTAGTACAAGGGCACTTTGAGTGCTTTAAATGGATTATTTATATTATAGAATTATTACATATTGCATAAGTCTAGACGAAAGAAATAATTGTAAACCAAAAAAGTACTTGATGTGATAGATATTACACGCTTAAGTTAACGTAACATTAACTTAAATTAACTGATTAGTGATGTTTATTGCTGGTGATGCATACGAATTGGTCAGTAAAGCATTCGAAAGCAGCCACAACACAAAACAAAAATCCATTGAAAGTGTGCCTGTACCAGCAGCTAGGTCGTTCAATTTCACGCCGTCGTAAAGATCTCGAAGCGTACTTTCCAATGGTATATGGCTATGGTATGCGTGTCCTAGACTGGTTAGAAGTTGCTGGGCCCGCATAAAAATTCATTTAAAGCATTAAAAGTGCCTTTGTACCACCAGTTAGAACGTTGAAATTGACACCATCGTAGAGATCTCGAAGCGCACTTTCCGATGGTATATGTCTCATGAGGGTCCGTCGACGTATGCGTGTCCTAGACTGGTTACAAGTTGCTGGGCCCGCATAAAAATTCATTTAAAGCATTAAAAGTGCCTTTGTGCCACTAGTTAGGACGTTGGATTTGACACCATCGTGTAGATCTCGAAGCGCACTTTCCGATGGTATATGGCTCGTGAGGGTTCGTCGACGTATGCGTGTCCTAGACTGGTTACAAGTTGCTGGGCCCGCATAAAAATTCATTTAAAGCATTAAAAGTGCCTTTGTGCCACTAGTTAGGACGTTGGGTTTGACACCATCGTAGAGATTTCGAAGCGCACTTTCCGATGGTATATGGCTCGTGAGGGTTCGTCGACGTATGCGTGTCCTAGACTGGTTACAAGTTGCTGGGCCCGCATAAAAATTCATTTAAAGCATTAAAAGTGCCTTTGTGCCACTAGTTAGGACGTTCGATTTGACACCATCGTGAAGATCTCGAAGCGCACTTTCCGATGGTGTATGGCTGGTGAGGGTTCGTCGACGTATGTGTGTCCTAGACTGGTTACAAGTTTCTGGGTCCGCATAAAAATTCATTTAAAGCCTTGAAAGTGCCTTTGTACCACTAGTTAGGACGTTGAATTTGACACCATCGTAGAGATCTCGAAGCGCACTTTCCAATGGTATATGGCTCGTGAGGGTTCATCAACGTATGCGTGTCCTAGATTGGTTACAAGTTGCTGCGCCCGCATAAAAAAACCATTTAAAGCCTTGAAAGTGCCTTTGTACCACCAGTTAGAACGTTGAAATTGACACCATCGCAAAGATCTCGAAGCGCACTATCCGATAATATATAACACACGAGTACTTTGTTCATGAATTCTATCGATAAATGTCTTTAGTTACAAAACCGATATAAAACATTTGAATGCTCGTAAAAATATTGTAGTCAGTTTTCGTGACTTATGCTTGGACCTACGTTGTAGTACTCGTTGAGAGCTTTCAAACGGTATATGGTTCACTGCTATCTTCAGTTGGGCCCAACTCCTTATAAATACCCGTAAGGTCCTTTGTCGTATTTTATAATAAAAAAAAAGTAAAAATATACCTACATTGAAATACATACGAATTGAATTGCAAATACATACGATAATGTAAGTTTCTTTGACATATACATTTATTTATACAGCTATGGTAAACTATTTTTTTACATATCGATGGCGTTCTGCCAAAAGGGCGTAACATTTTGTATAGTCGCGTAGCTATAAGAAGAGCCATAATAAGAGTTACGGAAATTTTTCTGTGAATCGGAACATTGTATAAATCTATTGGAGAACGTAATTTATTTTCATGAAAACATCAATCTTTTTATTTGAACCCTATCACCTTAAACTAATTGCTTGGTCTCGATACGTCGAGAAATGTCGATTTCCAGGTAAAACACGTAAAAATAATGTATTGCGCGCGTTTTCGGCAGTTTCGGCGAGTTTTTCGGCAAAATTTCAACCCGACTTGAACGTCCTTGTTTCGTCTCCGTACCACTAACGCGAAAGATCCGAAGCGGTTTTGCCAGAATTCTATGTATCGATGTCGTTTTCCAAAAGGGCGTAACCCACACTTTTTTTTTGAAAACGCGTTATTCCGACTATCTTACGCATTCAAATGAAACGCATCGTCTATTTAAAATCTGGTAACAATATATCCATTTTTTTCCACCGAAAAAATCGATTTGTAATTTATAGCTACGCGTCGATATCAAATGTGTTCTCCTGTAAAATTAACTTTTTGTGGGTTACGTCCTTCTGGAGAAACTGCTTCGATATGATTGCATTGGATACTAGGAAATACCATTTTTATTTTAAAAACATCGAGTTGTTTGTTCGCACACCGATAAGCTACGAAAGTGGGCGGTGCACATGTTTTTTATTAGTTGCTTTGTATTTTATCGGCCGCATAAATATGCGATTAAACTTTTACCCGGTTCTTAGTTTGTAATAGGGAAATTTTCAACGTTCAAGATCACGCGAGTGGTTTTTAAATTAAAAATGGAGTAAATTTATAATTCCGCGGCATAAAGACAATAGGTGGTGATTATTCAAATAATTTTAGAATAAATTTCCCGAAAAGTGCATATTTTAAAAATTTTCGGTTATTATCTGCCAATGTTTTTTTATCAAACTCCACAACGATCCAAGTAAGCGCGTAACGCACAAAAACCTACGTCACGACACTACTAAAATTTTCTGAGGGCGTTTAAGAGCTAATATGGGTGGGGAAATATCCAAATCGGTGGCGGACAATTGAATTTTTTATTTTAATTATTTTTGATAAACTTGATACTTGATAAAATTTATTATAGACTTTAGAGAAATGTCTGGTGGTCTGCCCCGCAAACCTGGCGATCCTCCCTTCAGATGAATAAATTTTCAACATGTCACCTAATCTTTAAAACTGCTCGCGTTGTTTTTTTTTCAAATTGTAGTTTTAATTGTCCTTTACATGTCTGCCGATGCAAAAATGTACCCGAGTATGGCAAAATTATGGGCGAAAATTCGAAGGGACGACACCCCTTAGGATTTTCATCCCTAAATTTTTGTACGATAATGCAGGTCTCGAAGGGCCATTTACAAAAATACGTAGTTTGTTGGCGATTTGTTGTTGTTTCGCGGATAATAAGCGAAATCGAAAAATGCTGAAATTTTCAAGGGTGGACTTCACCCTCTTAAACCGCGCAAGAACACGAACGAAATACGACTTTCGATTAGGGTCGACCGGTACTGGAATCCTGGAAAGTTTCAAATTTTTCCGAGATTTTCACCTGCCTAACCTTCCCAGCTAACAATTTTTAAATTTCGCGGCGGATTTCTGTCGGCACTACTCGTATATAAACGTCAATGTCAAGTTAAATAACAAAGGCAGTGACGTAGTGCAGTAAATGATGAAATTAAACTAATAATAGTTTAATGTAAACACGTTCAAAAATAACATAAGTGGTAAAATACGTGAAACTGGACGTAATTATTTATACATCTAACAGCAGGTATAATATTTCGTTACTCAAACAACTCAAAATTCCTTTCGCCTAATTTATCACCGCTACTGACTGCAAATGTTTTCATGTGATACGAAATCCGCCGCGAAATTTAAAAATTTGTTAGCTGGGAAGGTTAGGCAGGTGGAAATCTCAAAAAAAATTGAAATTTTGCAGGATTGTAGTACCGGTCGACCCTAATAAAGGGCCGTATTCCGTTCGTGCCCTTACGCGGTTTGAGAGGGCGAAATCCACCCTTAAAAATTGAAACTTTTTTCGATTTTGCTTATTATCTCTGGAACAACAAGAGCTATCGCCAACAAACTATATATTTTTGTAAATGGGCTATTCAAGACCTACATTATGATATAAAAATTCTAAGGGGTACCATCTCTGCCCCCAATCCTCAATTAATTGATGGCTCATTAAAAGAATTACCCATTAAAGTGTATCACCTTACATTAATTTATTTGTATTTGTGCAATTGCGCCCCTTGGGAATAGTATCCGAAGCCGCGTACCTCTTAAACGATAAGAAATATCGCCAACGAATTATATATTTTTGTAAATGTAGGTTCGCAATTACTTGAAAACGAGTCGTTTTTTTAGTATAACAAAGCAATAAATGACGAACTGCCGGCGTTTCAATAGAATTAAATTTTTTGCATAATTCCGTTACACCCTACCTGATACGTACCGCCCGATACACTCGGAACAGGTCCGGAATTACAAGAAAAGTAGTTCGAGAATAACAATGCAAGAAATGACGATCTAAGTGCGTTTCCGGCGAATTAAAATTTTCCGGAAATCTTGAAAACAAAGTTACAGTTCATGATTTTGGCAAATATTTTGGCCGAACCAAGATAGCTTCAAGAGATAAGCGGTGAAATGTTACTTTGGATATTAGATATTAACAAAGCGTGACTTTGCACAAATACATTTCAACTAATTTAAAGTGATACATTTTAAAAATGCATTGCAGCGTACACAAAAATATTAAAAATAATTGGGGGTGGGGGGGTAGAGATGAAATCCCTTGGGCGTTTTATCCCTAATTTTTATATTATAAATGTTGAACTTATTTACAAAAATATATAATTTGTCGGTGATATTTCTTATCGTTTAAGAGATACGCGGCTTCGGATATTATTACCAAAGGGCGCAATTGCACAAATACAAATAAATTAATGTGAAGTGATACACCTTAACGAATAACTCTTTTAATAAGCTATCGATTAATTGAGGATTGGGGGCAGAGATGGCACCGCTTAGAATTTTTACCCTTAATTTGATACGGTTTTTTTAATTCAAATTCAATTTCGGCACAAGAGGAGTTGGCTGGCGTAGATTTTCAATTGTTAAGGGCGGTCGTTTAGAAACGAGTTAGTAGAAAAATATAGACATAAATAAAAAAAAGTCACATTTGTAATTTTTCCAATATACAGGGTGTCCCCGTTTTTTGTAGCAGGACTTTCACAGCTTGTAGTAAAATTCATTTTGAAAACAAAAGTTCATATAAACATATATATGTGGAGGCCTCGTTTTCGATTTACGGGGTGTCGAAATTTAAAAAAAAATCGGATGTTTTATTTGTAAAACAAAATTCCCTTTTTTGATTTTGTCGAAACTTGGCAGTTTTGTTTGTAATAATAATACACATTTTTTCACATCATTGAATTTGCCCTACTTCTTCCAGTGCCGCCACAACAGGGGACCGGCTTGATAAAAATAGAAAAAAATACGGTACGTCCCTGCTTTTTTGTAAGTTTGAAATTTTTTTCAGATTCGGCAATCAAAAATAAAACTTTTTCTATTACGCAACTTTTTTCCTATCTCGCTTCGTTTAGAGAGAAATAAAACTTATTTTTTTACAGAATTTATTGTTTGATAATAATTTGTATGTCAAAAATCAACGGTCAATTATTTTTGGAATTTTTAAATGCAGAGCATCATAACATGATGGAGGATGTTCCAATCCAACAAAGAATAGACTCGTTTTTTCAGTTAGATGGATGCTTTGGTGGTGCGGAACTGGCCGAATGCAGCATATCCGCAAAGATGGGTGGGTCGTGGAGGACCAGCAGGGTGGCCTCCTCGATCGCCTGATCTAACACCCTTGGATTTTTTTGTTTGGGGATTTATTAAGGAAGCAATTTACTCTACGCCTGTCAATTCACAAGAGGAACTTGAACGACGAATCCGAAATGCCGCTCTTAGAATAACTCCAGATCATTTGGAAAACGTTCGGCAGTCTTTAATACGTCGTTGTAATTTATGTGTCGAACAAAATGGCAGGCATTTTGAACAGCTCCTTTGATTTTATGTCTCTGTTTATTGAATAAGTTTCCTTTCATACCGTGCGGGTGATTTTCGACATAACAAATTATTATCAAACAATAAATTCTGTAAAAAAATAAGTTTTATTTCTCTCTAAACGAAGCGAGATAGGAAAAAAGTTGCGTAATAGGAAAAGTTTCATTTTTGATTGCTGAATCTGAAAAAAATTTCAAACTTACAAAAAAGCAGGGGCGTACCATATTTTTTTCTATTTTTATCAAGCCGGTCCCCTGTTGCGGCGGCACTGGAAGAAGTAGGGCAAATTCAATGATGTGAAAAAATGTGTATTATTATTACAAACAAAACTGCCAAGTTTCGACAAAATCGAAAAAGGGAATTTTGTTTTACTAATAAAACATCCATTTTTTTTTAAATTTCGTCACCCCGTAAATCGAAAACGAAGCCTCCACACATATATGTTTATATGAACTTTTGTTTTGAAAATGAATTTTACTACAAGTTGTGAAAGTCCTGCTACAAAAAACGGGGACACCCTGTATATTGAAACATCTTTGAAATAATAGGACCTCCCGTACCCTGCGTAGGAGGTGAGTAGGGCTATGCCTAAATAAATACTTCTAGGTATTAGTAATAGTCTTTTAGGTCCTAGATTTGGTTCACATTTTTCTATTTTGGATTACTTTTCTCTTTTTGGATTTCGTTTTTTTTGATTTTGTTCAAAATTATATCTGCTGTTTTTGGGTTGGACTTGTTATTGGGTTGGACTTGGATTTTTGTTACCGGAGGTTGACTTGGAAGATCGATTTTGGTTACTACGTGTAGAAAGCTAAGTCAATTGTTCGGAATCATTTCGTTTTGTTATTGTTTATATTAATTATTGTTAACGAAGTGTTTCTCGAGAAGCATTAACGTATTTATTTGACGTATTTAAATTGTTCATATTAAATTTAGGACCTCATTTAGGCCAGTTACCAAAATTAACTCTTGTACTGTTCGTTTTTTGATAATTTACCGGAATTTACCTATCGTAACTATTTAACATCGTATACTTTTAGTAATTTTCCATTTTTTTAATAATAGTCATTACTGTAAGGGAAAATTACTTGGCGCCCCTTTGTTTTTTTATTATTAGAACCCTTCCACTGTTCAAAAGCTAGCCGACAGGCCTCTAAATTTTGTTAAGTGCTTGTTTAACATTATTAAATAATATTTTTCGATCAAATTTTATTTTATTTTTATCATTTATTTTTTTTGCACGTAACAAATTTTTATATCATACTGTTGGACTTGAATAGTCATTTACAAAAATATATATAAGGTTGTTTTTGTAATGACTTGCCGCTTTTTACAAGATTTTTAATATTTTATTTAATATAGTTAGGATTAAAACAGAATTAGGTCAAATATGCGCCGTTTTGTTCGATAATTTGTTGCCATTTTGAAGGAAATTTCATTATGCCCCTCTCGTAGAATCCCTTCTCCCTATTGGCAAAAACTGAGACAAGTGGTTTTCACGGTCTTCTCTTGTGTTGAATTTAATATCACCAACAGAGTTTTGCAGCGACAAGAAGAGATGGTGCAATGTCAGGACTATAAGGCGGGTGCATTAAAACATCCCAACCAAGTTCCCGGAGCTTCTGACGGGTCATCAAAGATGTGTGTGGCCTGGCGTTGTCCTGATGGAACACAACTCCCTTCCTATTGACCAATTCAGGCCGCTTCTGGTCGATGGCATCCTTCAAACAGTCTAGTTGTTCGATATACCGCTCAGAATTAAGTGTTTGGCCCGACGGGAGCAGCTCATAGTGGACGATTCCCTTCCAATCCCACCAAACACACAACAAAACCTTCCTGGGCGTCAATCCTGGCTTGGCCACCGTTTGGGCCGCTTCGTCTTTCCTCGTCCACGATCGTTTGCGAACAATATTATCGTAGGTGACCCATTTTTCATCGCCAGTCACCATCTGCTTCAAAAACGGCTCCTTTTCGTTGCGTTTCGGCAATAATTCGCAGATGGAAATGCGGTCGATTAGGTTTTTTTTGGACAACTCATGTGGCACCCAATTACCCAGCTTTTTAGTGTATCCGGCTGCTTTCAAATGCCTGTGGACGGTTTCAGTGCTTAGCTGGAACTCCCTCGCGATACTTCTGATAGTCACATGCCGGTCTTCGTGGATTTTTTCTATGATTTTGTCGACATCAGTGGTTATTGGCCGTCCACTGGGTACAGGGTCTGTTATGTCGTTTCGGCCGGCTCTAAAACGCCGAAACCATTCTTCGGCGGTTCGAATCGACACAGTACCATCTCCCACAACACCATTAATCTTGCGATGCGATTCGCGTGCGGTTTCGCCTTGCACAAAGAAGAATTTCAAAATAGCGCGAATTTCGGCATTAGTGAACTCCATGTTTCAGCGACTACCACTTGCGAAAACAAAGTCAAAACTAAACAAATGACACGTCGTTTTGTAGCTAATGTCATCACCTGTCAAATGACATACAGAGTTGCCAAATGCTGCTTTATTTGCTTGCCCCACGACGCTTCAAACTCCCTCTAGCGAAAAAGCGGCAAGTCATTACCAAACAACCTTATATATAGTTCGTTGGCGATATCTCTTGTCGTTTCAGAGGTAATAAGCAAAATCGAAAAAAGTTTCAATTTTTATTGGGTGGATTTTGCCCTCTCGAACCGCGCAAGGGCACGAACGGGATACGACCCTTGATTCGTGGTCGACTGGTACGGCAATCCTGGAAAGTTTCAAATTTTTCCGAGACTTCCGCCTGCCCAACCTTCCGTGTTGGTGACCGAACAAATCTATTTTTGGTCGTGCATTTCGAAAAAATCCCGCGACAATCATGGGATCTTTCGACCAATTACCGAGGAACAAATCTATTATTGGTTTGTAATACCCAGAATCTTCTGCAGAACGTCCAAAGTCACAATATCGACTTGAAGGACTTAAAAGGAAACGTTTCGCCCGATTTATGCTGTTAAGTGACCGATGCTCGCGTTAGATTTTTGGGTTGTTATAATACACGATTGACCTTCGACCTTGTGCGCGACCTTAGGTTTGACCTTGGGAAAAAGTGTGACCTCTTAAAATTAAAATAGGGAGAAACACACTTAAAAACGCACGTTGAAATTTAAAAATTGCAAAGCAACTATTTAATCGAAATGAGCATTTATTAAGCAAAAGAGCACGTTGTGCCGTAGATGGAATGTTACGTTACCCGCCAGTTATTAATTTACAAGTTACAAACATCGTTCGCCCCGGTTTTGTGTTACGATTGCCGTAAAATTGTACTTTTCGCAGAATCGTTAAGTTTTTGAGGGTGTTACGGAAATGATAGATTTTTTTTAAAAGTATTTTTCTGCGAATCGGAACATCGCAATTGCGTGGGAAAGCCACAGTACAGTTAATCGTCGTCGCTTCCGCGATAGTAACACGCCATCCCTTGCACCACCTAAAGTTTTCCCCGCTGCTCGTTTAAACATTGGCCTCTCGCCAGCGCGTAGTCTGGAGCAATTTTGGATTGCTAAACTTGATTTAGATGCACGTGCTGCGCGCAGCAGTACGCGAGTCGGTTGGCGGGAGGGGGGACGGCTCGTCCTCAACGAGCGAAGGTAGTACTGCTGCGCCCAACACGTTCAATTGCAGCGCTTCTTTTGCTCGTCGTCAAATCTAAATCTCACGTCCGAACTAACCGTTGCCGTGCACTTCTTTTAGCAGCAAGGCTACCAAAAAGGGCCCGCCGACGTACCCAATCGCAGGCGAGGGAGGATTAACGGAGCGCTCCTTGAGCACAAGAAGGTGTCAGCTCTCGCGGCCCACGCTCGCGACCATTGGAAACCACGCTTCCGTCACAAGTAATTCGGGATGACCGTAAATCATATCTGTCGTTTGCGATCGAGACGGCTGGACCTCCGACTCCCGTCAAGTAGCATATTGTTAAATGGTTAAATAGTTCTACGCGTATAAATAATTTTTCGAGGGCAGTATTTGTATATAGATATAAAAGATGTTAGACGGTTTTTTTTTTTTTGATTCGTTTTAAACCATAGTATTATTTTGGTATTCAAATGTAAAGATGAAAGAGCGGTTTTTGTTATGTAGGAAAGCTATATTTTTATAAAAGTAGCGCATTTTCGATGTTAACAGTCCATTTCGACGCGTCGGCCGTTTCGGTGTTTGTGAAATTTAATCTGTAATTGAAAAAAAAATGAAAACGATTATCGCGTTGGGGGGGGGGGGACGAGCCGCGGGGGGTAGGGGGGTAGAAGCGCGTTTTTTTTCTAGTCCATCGGTTTTCGGTCGTTCGCATTTCGAGTGACGCGCCCGCATAATTTACAAGCAATAAGCGGTATTGACTTTAAGGGGCGATCTCTTGTAAACAGGACGAGGATCTCGAAAACGGGAAAAGTCGTTTTCGTCTCGAAGGACTGAACCAGATTGATTTCCTATTATGCAATATGTAATGTAACCAAATATTTGTAGATTTATTGTTAAAGTATGAAGTTTAATCGAGTGCGCTTTATATGAAATGTGCATTAAGTCGGGTCGACTGCGAGCCGTCGTCCCCCCCCCCCCCCCCCCCAAAAAAAACGGAGCGGCGGAGACGACGACGACTCGGAGCGACCCGCAAGTGGAAAAACAATGAGCTAAAACGATCTTAAAAATATTTTCGTAAAAAAAAACAATGAGTTAATGGTTTTTGTTACCTACGGTGAATTCTAAATATTTTTGTAATTGTACAGCGAACATTCCTAATTACCATAAGGTGAACTATGAATAGTACGATGTTGTAAATGATTTAGATACTGTTAAAGCCGTAAGATGGTCTATTCACGTTGTAAAGATTTGCGGGAGCAATATGTCGGTACAAAGTACAGTATTATTGTGGGCATAGAGACAAATCAAGTATTATCGTTACCACTGCACTTCTTTAACTTTTAAATAATTAGCGTTGCGCTCGTGTGATACGTTTGTTTTTGTTACGTTCACTATCTTAGACAAAGTAGTTCCTCGTGTCTCGTCACATAAATTAAGTGCAATAATTAGAGATTGGTTTCATTTGTCATCTATGTACCTATATGTTAAACGTGTTTACCATAAATTATTATATATTCTAATGTAGGTTGTGAATAATTAACAATATAAAGCTGTTTGTAAAGTGTACGAGTCTTAATTACAGTTAAATAGTTGAATAAAATGGTTGTTGTTTTGTTTTGTCGTTTTCGTAATCCGGGCGCTAAATGGCGCCCAACGCAACGCACTTAACCGGCGGCAATTGGCGCCCAACGCAACGGCACTTGACCGGTAGAAATTACGGTCGCGCTTGAATTCGAACAAAATTAACGCTTTTACGCATTTTCCACGTGCACAACCAGGTACGTTAACTTGGTCCTTCCCCCCCCCCACTTAAAATTTTAAGAAAAGGCGTTTTGCGCCAAACGCACAATAGCTAGCGCCTAAAAGTTAGAGCTAGCGCCATAATGTTTACGTCGTAAAACGGTAGCGAGTACCTTTTATATCTTAAAATGTCTGGGAAATCCTAAAATGACCTTGAAAATTTAGCTCCCCTGAGATGATGTCAAAATAACCTTTACACCATTTTAAAGATCTTAATTGCGTATGTAATCCAAAAATTATTAAATTCCAACAAAAAATAAACTATAAAAAAATAGTTTATTTACGAAAACCCTTACAACCTTTAACACCCTGTATCTTAGAAACGAAGCGTTTTCGAATTTTATGAGCTTTACGACCATATGGACGTTTTTCTTATCTTGATACTTCTTGATGAGTTCCTAAAATTTGGAAACGGTAGTATGAAATAAACTGTGCCATGGACGCACGCTCAAATGGGCGTGAAATCGAATTTTGTCGTTTATCTCGAAAACGATGTGTCACACTACAGGAGTGCGAGTGTCTTATTTTTGCAAAACGCATTGAAAAATTTAGAAATGCTGTCAACTTTATAATAAACCCAGTGGCATAAAAATTTTAATGAAAAAATTGTAACGATGTACCTCTGTAAATCCCCACGACTGGACAAAATGATTTATCATTGTTATTGCCAGCATATCACACACGAAGAGTGTAAATAACAAACCAAATTTCAAATGATTTATGTAAACCGTTTCTGATATAATAAAAAAAACATTATTGTTTTTCAAATTTTTAACGTTGGGGGGGGGATGTTAAGTCTAGCCCCCCATTACGAATTTGAAACGTTTAAAGCGCGCATTAGATGTCACAGACCTAGCGCTCTTTCGGTTCTGCAGTTATTGCATGTCGAAGGTGGGGCAAGCTAACGGTATAAAGCACTTTTGAATTTCCATTTTTTTTGTCGTTTATCGTCGACCATAGCTACCGCTACGGCTAGCTGGCGCTACCGCCGAAACCGAAATATTTCGAAAAACACTTGTGGGCGGCCAAGTTAACGCTAGCCCCCATTGCGAATTTTAATTGTTCAAAGAACGCACTAAGTAGTATAAACCTTTTTTTTTCGCAGCTTTATTGGTGACCCCCTGCCGGAACCGTCGCTAGACATCACCCCGGCAGGGGGCTGCAGCTCGATGGCGGCAGCGAGACACACCTCACTGCCGCCACGGTACCGACGTTACAAAAGAAAAAGAAAAGAAACGACAACAAAAAAATGACTTCAGAAAATAATACAGAAGATTGGTAATTGGCGCCCAACGCAACGCACTTAACCGGTAGAAATTACGATCGCACCCGAATTCGAACAAAATCAACGTTCGTTTTCGATTTAGATAAAACCTGGTTGATCCGTTGTTAAATTGAATGGACAAAAGTCGATCGCTTTTGCGCATTTTCCACGTGCACAACCAGGCACGTTAACTTGGTCCTCCCCACTTAAAATTTTAAGAAAAGGCGTTTTGCGCCAAACGCACAATAGCTGGCGCCTAAAAGTTAGAGCTAGCGCCATAATGTTTACGTCGTAAAACGGTATTATAGTTGGGGGGGACAAGTTAACTCTAGCCCCCCCCCATTACGAATTTGAAACGTTTAAAGCGCGCATTAGACGGTACAGACCTAGCGCTCTTTCGGTTCTGCAGTTATTGCATGTCGAAGGTGGGGCAAGTTAACGGTATAAAGTACTTTTGAATTTCAGCGCTACCGCCGAAACCGAAATATTTCGAAAAACACTTGTGGGCGGCCAAGTTAACGCTAGCCCCCTATTGCGAATTTTAATTGTTTAAAGAACGCACTAAGCAGTATAAACCTTTTTTTTTCGCAGCTTTATTGGTGACCCCCTGCCGGAACCGTCGCAAGACATCACCCCGGCAGGGGGGCTGCAGTTCGATGGCGGCACGGTACCGATGTTACAAAAAAAAAAGAAAAGATACAACAACAAAAAAATGACTTCAGTAAATAATACAGAAGATAATTAATGCATAATAATAAAGTAATGCAAAAAAAAACGAAAAATAAAAGAAAACTATGTAATACAACAATAATAAATGAATATTATAAAATAACCGACAAATTATGACTAACAAAAAAATTAAAAACAAATAAATGAATGATATAATACTATAAAAAAAACAATAAAAGGAAACTAAACTATAATTCTCTCCGTGAGGTCGCCCTCGCCCCTCCCGGACGCTCTCTGGCGGCCTCGCTCCTCTTCGCATCTGGTGCTAAGTACAATCTCGAAGAACGGGGCCACCGCATCCCATCCCTCCCCAGAGCTGACCATGACGGCCACCGCTCCATCCACCGTCATGGCTACCCCCTCCCGCAGTGCGGCCCATCTACGGCAGACAAACAGGGCATGCTCGGCGGAGTCGACCTCCGCCTCGCAGTCCCTGCAGCCTGCCGACTCCTCCTCCCCGTCACCCTCCTCCTGGCCGCCCTGCTCACAGCCCCTTACCCAACCCAGGCCTCGGCCCTCTCCTCCGCCAGCAATCGGATGGGGATCATGCCCGCCAGCACAGAGACAGTCCTGCACGCGCAGCACACAGCAATCCCCAATCCGCGCTGGAAGGAATCAAGGGCCTTGGCGTACACCCCCACCTTACCCACAGAGACCCAGCATACAGCACGACCGAGCACGCCACGCCGGTCAACAGCCTCCTCTTCCGGACAGACGGCCCACCAATTCTAGGCATCGATCTGGCCAACGATGCCCCCAGCCTTTGCGCCCTTGCAATGGCACCCGCTAAGTGGGGGGCCGAACCTCAAGTGCCGGTCTAACGTAACGCCCAAGTATCTGGCACTGCCGCTCGCTCGCAGAACCGTCCCTCCAACCGATAAAGTGATAGGGAGGACCCTCCTGCGACCGTTCGGCAGCAGCAAGACACTCGTAAGTCGTAGTCTCCCAACCAACCAACCACCCTGTCCGCCGCCACCTGGAGTCCCGATCGAAGGTCCCCCGGTCCCCTCGCAGGCACCACCAACGCCAAGTCATCCGCAAAGGCGACAAGCTTAGCCCCTTCCGGTAAATTCACCTCCGGCACCCCATCGCATGGGAGGTTCCACGGGGTTGGCCCAAGAACCGAACCCTGCGCAACTCCCCTGGACACCTGGAGCCACTCCGAACGGCTCGACTCCCCGTCCACCCTGACCATCCTTTCACTAAGGTAGCTTGCCACCATTGCCAGCAAATAGTTCGACAGTCCCTTCTCCGACGCCGCCTTCATCACGAGGTCCCACCTGGATGATTGCGCACCACTCGCACGTGCGCCACGTTCCCCCCCCCCCCGGCCAGGCCCACCATCTTCACCACCTCTTCAACCGCACCGACCGTTGACTTTCCCCTCCTGAACCCGTGCTGGAGGTCATGAAATCCCCCCGCAGCCTCAATTTCCTCGACCAATCTGCCGTGAATTAGGAGCTCGAGCAATTTGGCGCTCGAGTCCATCACACAGATTGGTCGATAACCCGATCCCTCGCCCTTACTCGCCAAAACCAGTCGAGACCTCTTCCATACACGAGGGAATACTCCTGCCCTGAGCTGCCCATTCATTTCTGACAGGCAGGTCAAAGGCAGACTTCCAGCGAACGGTCTAACAACATCAGAGGGGAAACCATCGGGTCCGGCCGCCTTTCCACTCCTCAACCTCGCGGTAAGTAGTATAAACCTTTTTTTTTTTTCGCAGCCTTTATTAATATCCCCCCTGCCGGAACCGTCGCTAGACATTACTTCGGCAGGGGGGGCTGCAGGTTGATGGCGGCGGTGAGACACACCCCCACCGCCGCCACAGTATATAAGTAGTATAAACCTAGCGCTCTTTAGCGCCACTTCGAAAAAAGCTAGCGCCGAATTGGTTTAGTAATTATCAGCGTTTCAATTGGGGGGTGGGGGCAAGTTAACGAAAAATTTCACGTTCGATTTTCTAGATTTTAGTTATATAACAGTTATATTTCTGTCAATTATTTTACTTTATCTTGTTTAACCCAGATATGCCGAATGTACTATATTTAGGACGGAATAAACATGTACAATCCCTGCAAAGCTGAAGGTGTGCTCGAAAGTTTGTGTCCCCCAAAATCCCGTCTTAAATATAGTACATTAGGCATATCTGGGTTAATTTGTTAATATTACTTTTCATTAACGATACGTTGTTCAATGGAAATATATCCAAAAAATTGTATCACAAATTTTTGCGAAATGATTTTAAAATAAATAATAAAAGTTAATGACAAAACAAACGTGATAACTTGAAAGTGTATTGCGCGGGCCTCGTTTGGGGCAATTGGTGGGCCTTATTTGGAACGGGCGTTCCTAATAAGGACCATTTGCGAAGGTTAGAAATATTCAGTTTTTCGCACTAATCTGCAAACCTAGTAATTCTAAATTCTACATTTTTACGAAGGGCACCCCTTACACACATTAAAATATAATGTATTAAATTTTTTTTCTTTTACAGACGGAATTTTAAAAAATAATCAAACTTTAAGCGGGCCTTATTTCGCGCACGTACTTTTTATTTATAATTTTGTTTATTATAATTAATTTTTACTTTGTTTCTTGTATTGTTTTTGTTATTTGTATTATTTCGGCCGCATTTTATTTTTATTAATTCGTGAGAGAATATTTTTAGACAATAAATTATTACTTTATTGTTTTGTGGTGGAAAAGCAAAAAGTAGCCTTTTCGTTTTTAAATGCTTCCATTACAAAAAGGCTAGTCGTATTATGGGAAAGGCTGTGAATTATCGGCCAATTTCAGATACACACGTTTTTTCGACAATAAGGTGGCGTTTTGTAAAAAAAAACTAATTTTACAATTAACTTACGACATATACACAGACATATAATTATTAAAGCCACTTCTTAAGGGGTTATATCTGTTTGAAATTTTTTGTTTTTCCATTTTTTTTTTATTGGCTTAAATGATGTAAAAACATCTCAAGAATAATATCAAACAACATTTATTGATGAAAACATTTTTTAAATACTCCTAAAATATAAATATTTGAAGCAACTCTGGGCGCTTCGAAATGACAAATTTTGACTTTCTCAATCATGTAGCGATTTTGAATTTTTTACTCCACCAATGGTCACTATAGTTTCTAATTGAGGTACAGATGTCGCTACTGATAAAAAACATGAGTGATAAAGTATATGTGGGCCACAAGGGCAGCAAAATTAAATCCACCACTCATTAAAGGAGCAAAATTAACAATAGGCGCCCACTTAACCGTCATTCTTTGGAGAGAGACTCGGAGTACGTTAGCGCTTCTGCAAAGAAATTGAAACTTGCTGATTCTAACGATGACAGAGAAGTTGATGATGGTTTTGGATATCGTTTCGTGAACTTTATGACTGTATTTACTACGCTTTCACAAATTATTGTGTGTAGAAAGTGCAAGGGCGACGTGCGTTTTACCGAAGGAAGCAAACGCGGGCTCGGTTTTAAAATTATCGTGAGTTGTGATGCCTGCGGTGGATTTTATTTTAATAACTGTCCGTTAATAAATAACCATACGTATGAAATAAATATACGACTCACTCTTGCAATGCGTATCCTGGGAATTGGAATACATGGTATCAAAAAATTCTGCGCATTTATGGATCTTCCGAAGCCCGTTTTTCAAACGACGTATGACACTATTATTCAGCATATCTCAATAGCTACTACATCTGTACGAGATTTATGTATGAAGAAAGCAGCTGAGAAGGAGAAGCAGATGACCCTCGAGAATTCTCAAACTAACGGGCTTACCATTTCGGGCGACGGTTCATGGAGGAAAAGAGGCTTCTCTTCGCTTTTCGGATTAGTTACACTTATTGGTTGGTTCACCGGCAAAGTATTAGACGTGTGCGTAAAATGTAAATACTGTAAGGCTTGCGAGTTGAAGAATGGTTTGATGCACATCAGTCGCAATGCCAAATTAATCATATGGGGTCGGCGGGAAAGATGGAGGTTGATGCAGTTGTGGAAATGTTTAGACGATCCGAGACTCTGTACGATGTCAAGTACGCTAGCTACGTCGGCGACGGTGATTCAAAAACCTATAAAGGTATTATTGATGCCAAGCCGTATGACGATTTTAATGTTGCCAAAAAGGAATGCATTGATCATGTTCAGAAGAGAATGGGAACTCGTTTAAGAAACTTAAAGAAAAAAATGAAAGGTCTGGGCGGCCGCGGCAAACTGACTGGCAAACTCATTGACGAATTGTCTATTTATTACGATCTTGCAATCAGGAGAAATCCTGAATCGGTTGAAAAAATGCGTAATGATATTTATGCAACTTTATATCATAAGATTTCAACCGATGAGAAGCCGCAACACGAGAACTGTCCGTCCAGAATCGAATCTTGGTGCTCTTGGCAACGAGCAAAAGCTTCTAATACTCTCGAGGTTTATGAACACGATCCCGCAATGCACGATGACGTTTTCAATGCAATCAAACCTATTTACGATGAACTTTGCTCGGACGACCTTCTATCTCGCTGCTTGGGAGGATTCACACAAAATGCGAATGAATCGTTTAACGCAGTCGTGTGGACGATCGCACCGAAGGCAATCTCAAGCGGAAAAGCTGTGCTTGATATAGCGACTAATATCGCAGTAATTATATTTAATGATGGTTTATCAAGCATTTTTTATGTTATGGATGCACTCGGAATAACTGTTGGTCGACAATGCTGGAGAGCATGGAGCAATTTTTGCATGGAGAGCGATTCAAATCGTATCAAACTCGCCGAACGTGCGATTTCGTTAAATCGCGAACGCTAAATCGTCCAAGAAAGAGCTGGAGAAGAGTTATTTGAACTTAGAAGGGCAGTTATATGGTGCTGGGATAGCAGACTAAAGGTAAAAAAATCAGCAAGCCTCTATTTTAAGAATTTCCTATAGTAAACTCATTCTCAAACTTTAAACGCGTTTTTCTCGAAACCGCGTTTTCAAAATCGGCCGGCAGTAGAACTCGAGTAATTTTTATCTGATTGACTTGAAAATTTAACTGTAGCTTCTTAGATAGATTATCTACTGAAGTACATAGGATTTTTACGATCGATAAACAATTACGATTTGTATAAATAAATTAAGGTCGATTTTTTCGTCGAAAATTCGATTTTTTCTTCAAATTGATGCCAAAATTGCAAAAATCAATATTTTTTAATAAACCTATGTACTTCAGTAGCAACATTCATGTAGATTATGAAAAAATTTTGTTTATTGTTCTAGCTGCAGACGTACGAGACTTCTACTGCCGGCCGTGGAGCGCCTTCAAAAAATACGCTTTCAGTGTATGTACAACTGAGCCGCCATTTTGTCTTAAAAATTAAAAATTTTTTTTTTTACCTTAAAATATGTGTAATAAATCCTCAAAACCTTATATTGATCGTTTCATTTGTAGAGTCACAAAAAATTCACAAAAAACCCTCTCATTTTTAGGCTTCAAACAGATATAACCCCTTAAGGTAAAAATAACTCTTATGGCAAATATTTGTTTATTTCGGTTTCTGTAACGGCACCAGCAAAATAGAAATTGGCGCTTGCCGGCGCTAGGTGCCAACAATAATAATCCGAAAAAAAAATCAAGAAAGTCGAACGTGTAATTTTTCGTTAACTTGCCCCCCTCCCCCCCCCAATTGAATCGCCAATAATTACTAAACCAATTTGGCGCTGGCTCTTTACGAAGTGGAGCTAAAGAGCGCTAGGTCTATACCACTTAATGCTCTCTTTAAACATTGAAAAATTCGCAATGGGGGGAGGGGCTGGCGTTAACTTGGCCGCCCCCAAATGTTTTTCGAAATATTTCGGTTTCGACGATGGTTCTGGCGAAACCGAAAGTGGCGCTTGCTGTCGCCAATAAACTACAAAAAAAAATTAAAAACTTAAAAGTACTTAAAACCGTTTACATTCGCCCCCACCTTTGACATGCAATAACTGCAGAACCAAAATAGCGCTAGCTTGTTGCAAAGTGGCGCTATAGAACGTTAAGTCTATGCTACCTAATGCGCCCTTTAAACATTGAAAAATTCGCAATGGGGGTGGAGGGGCTAGCGTTAACTTGGCCGCCCCCAAATGTTTTTCGAAATATTTCGGTTTCGACGATGGCTCTGGCGAAACTGAAAGTGGCGCTTACTGTCGCCAATAAACCACAAAAAAAAATTAAAAACTTAAAAGTACTTAAAACCGTTTACTCGCCCCCCACCTTTGACATGCAATAACTGCAGAACCAAAATAGCGCTAGCTTTTGCAAAGTGGCGCTATAGAACGCTAAGTCTATGCTATCTAATGCGCCCTTTAAACATTGAAAAATTCGCAATGGGGGCGGAGGGGCTAGCGTTAACTTGGCCGCCCCCAAATGTTTTTCGAAATATTTCGGTTTCGACGATGGCTCTGGCGAAACCGAAAGTGGCGCTTGCTGTCGCCAATAAACTACAAAAAAAATTAAAAACTTAAAAGTACTTAAAACCGTTTACTCGCCCCCACCTTTGACATACAATAACTGCAAAACCAAAATAGCTCTAGCTTTTTGCAAAGTGGCGCTAAAGAACGCTAAGTCTGTGCTATCTAATGCGCCCTTTAAACATTGAAAAATTCGCAATGGGGGAGGGGCTAGCGTTAACTTGGCCGCTCCCAAATGTTTCTCGAAATGTTTCGGCTTCGACGATGGCTCTGGCGAAACGGAAAGTGGCGCTTGCTGTCGCCAATAAACTACAAAAAAAATTAAAAACTTAAAAGTACTTAAAACCGTTTACTCGCCCCCCCCCCACCTTTGACATACAATAACTGCAAAACCAAAATAGCGCTAGCTTTTGCAAAGGGGCGCCAAAGTACGCTAAATCTGTGCTATCGAATGCGCCCTTTAAACATTGAAAAATTCGCAACGGGGGGAGGGGCTAGCGTTAACTTGGCCACCCCCAAATTTTTCTCGAAATATTTCGGTTAAAAAAAAATTAAAAACTTTAAAGTACTTAAAACCGTTTACTAGCCCCCCCCCCCCTCACCTTTGACATGCAATAACTGCAGAACCAAAATAGCGTCAGCTTTTTGCAAAGTGGCGCTATAGAACGCTAAGTCTATGCTATCTAATGCGCCCTTTAAACATTGAAAAATTCGCAATGAGGGGAGGGGCTAGCGTTAACTTGGCCGCCCATAAATGTTTCTCGAAATGTTTCGGTTTCGACGATGGTTCTGGCGAAACCGAAAGTGGCGCTTGCTGTCGCCAATAAACTACAAAAAAAAATTAAAAACTTTAAAGCACTTAAAACCGTTTACTCGCCCCCCCCCCACACCTTTGACATACAATAACTGCAGCACCAAAATAGCGCCACCTTTTTGCAAAGTGGCGCTATAGATCGCTAAGTCTATGCTATCTAATGCGCCCTTTAAACGTTTCAAATTAGCAATAGGAGGGGAGGCTAGCGTTAACTTGTCCTCCCCCTCACCGTAATACCTTTTCACAGCGTAACCGTTACGGCGATAATTTTTGGGCGCCAGCTATTGTGCGTTTAGCGCAAAACGCCTTTTCTTAAAAGGACCTTACGGGTTTTTATAAGGAGCTGGGCCCAACTGAAGATAGCAATGAACCATATACCATTTGAAAGCTCTCAACGAGTACTACAACGTAGGTCCAAGCATTAGTCACGAAAACGGAGTACAACATTTTTACGAGCATTCAAATGTTTTATATCGGTTTTGTAACTAAAGACATTTATCGATAGAATTCGTGAACAAGTACTCATGTGTTATATACCATCGGAAAGTGCGCTTCGAGATCTTTACGATGGTGTTAAATTCAACGTTCTAACTAGTAGTACAAAGGCACTTTTAATGTTTTAAATGAATTTTTATGCGGGCCCAGCAACTTGTAACCAGTTTAAGACACACATACGTCTCGAGCCATATACCATTGGAAAGTGCGGTTCGAGATCTTTACGATGGTGTCAATTTCAACGTTCTATCTGGTGGTACAAAGGCACTTTCAAAGCTTTAAATGAATTTTTATGCGGACCCAGCAACTTGTAACCAGTCTAGGACACGCATACGTCGACAGACCCTCACCAGCCATATACCATTGGAAAGTGCGCTTCGAGAGCTTTACGATGGCATCATATTCAACAACCTCTGTTGGTACAAGCACACTTTTAATGCTTTAAATGGATTTTTGTCCCGGCCCAGTAACGTGTATCCCGTCTAGAACCCGCATACGTCGACAGATCTCACGAGCCATATACCATTAGAAAGTGCGCTTCGACATCTTTACGATAGTGTCAAATTCAACGTTCTAACTGGTGGTATAAAGGCACTTCAAGGCTTTAAATGAATTTTTATGCGGGCCCAGCAACTTGTAACCAGTCTAGGACACGCATACGTCGACAGACCCTCACCAGCCATATACCATTGGAAAGTGCGCTTCGAGATCTTTACGATGGTATCAAATTCAACGACCTCTGTTGGTACAAGCACACTTTTAATGCTTTAAATGGATTTTTGCTCGGGCCCAGCAACGTATATTTCGTCAAAGACACGCATACGTCGACGGACCCTCACGAGCCATATAACACTGGAAAGCGCGCATCGAGATCTTTACGATGGTGATAAATTCAACGACCTAACTGGTGGTACAAGTACACTTTGAGGGCTTTAAATGGATTATTTATATTATAGAATTATTACATATTACATAAGTCTAGACGAAAGAAATAATTGTAAACCAAAAAAGTACTTGATGTGATAGATATTACACGCTTAAGATAACGTAACATTAACTTAAATTAACTGATTAGTGATGTTTATTGCTGGTGATGCATACGAATTGGTCGGTAAAGCATGCGAAAGCAAACACAACACAAAACAAAAATCCATTGAAAGTGTGCTTGTACCAGCAGCTAGGTCGTTCAATTTCACACCGTCGTAAAGATCTCGAAGCGCACTTTCCAATGGTATATGGCTCGTGAGGTCCGTCGACGTATATGTGTATTAAACTGGTTACAAGTTGCTGGGCCCGCATAAAAATTCATTTGAAACCTTGAAAGTGCCTTTGTACCACCAGTTAGAACGTTGAATTTGACACCATCGTAAAGATCTCCAAGCGCACTTTCCAATGGTATATGGCTCGAGACGTATGTGTGTCTTAAACTGGTTACAAGTTGCTGGACCCGCATAAAAATTCATTTAAAACATTAAAAGTGCCTTTGTACCACCAGATAGAACGTTGAATTTGACACCATCGTAAAGATCTCGAAGCGCACTTTCCAATGGTATATGGCTCGAGACGTATGTGTGTTTTAAACTGGTTACAAGTTGCTGGGCCCGCATAAAAATTCATTTAAAACCTTGAAAGTGCCTTTGTACCACCAGTTAGAACGTTGAATTTGACACCATCGTAAAGATCTCGAAGTGCACTTTCCAATGGTATATGGCTCAAGACGTATGTGTATCTTAAACTGGTTACAAGTTGCTGGGCCCGCATAAAAATTCATTTAAAACATTAAAAGTGCCTTTGTACCACCAGTTAGAACGTTGAATTTGACACCATCGTAAAGATCTCGAAGCTCACTTTCCAATGGTATATGGCTGGTGACGGTCCGTCGACGTATGCCTGTCCTAGATTGGTTACAAGTTGCTGGGCCTGGATAAAAATTCATTTAAAACATTAAAAGTGCCCTTGTACCACCAGTTAGGACGTTGAAATTGACATCATCGTAAAGATCTCGAAGCGCACTTTCCGATAATATATAACACACGAGTACTTTGTTCATGAATTCTATCGTTAAATGTCTTTAGTTACAAAACCGATATAAAACATTTGAATGCTCGTAAAAATATTGTAGTCAGTTTTCGTGACTTACGCTTGGACCTACGTTGTAGTACTCGTTGAGGGCTTTCAAATGGTATATGGTTCATTGCTATCTTCAGTTGGGCCCAGCTCCTTACAAAAACCCGTAAGGTCCTTTTAAGTGGGGCTGGGGGTCAAGTTAACGTACCTCGCACAACCGGTCGCTCGTTATTTCGTCCACGAACGGTCGGTCGCTCGACCTTCAGGTGCCCGCCGCGGCCGTTTCTTTTATGCATATGCACACGTTCGCCGTCTCGATCCCGAAAGTGAATCAAATTAATCGCAGAACGAATGGGGGCGGGTCCAATGCAAAATTGATCGACTGGCCGTTTTTAATATCTCCGGATTTCTCTTTTTGCCTTTCGGTCGCGGCGCTGAATAATGGAGGGCGGGCCCGTCGTTCTTTTGACCGGCAACACGACACCGTGCATAATTTAAACGGCGACGTGCACCTATTAAGAGTTCCGTTCGACTCGGACGGGTCCTCAGTCGGGATGGACGATCGCGAGGACAGAACCAAGCTGCCCAGGCACGTCCCGAAGGACGGGGTGAAATGGCTGATCTTGCCCTCGAAGGTGGTGCTCGACAGCCTGAGCATGTGGCCCGAGAGGCAGACCAGGACGACGGTGATTTTGAGCCTGCTGGTCGTTTCCAGCTTCGTGTTCATGTTGACCGGACAGTTGGCGTTCATTTTCGACAAGGACACCGACCTGGGGACCGCCGCGGACGCCATCGCCGGCGTCATCGTCGTCATCGAAGTAAGTGCGGTTCGACGTTCGAACGAGACGCGCGCGATCTTGATTGTTTTTTTATTTTTAGACGACGGGCCGTCGCTGCTTGAGCGTCCTCTTGGCGAAGAAAATATCGCGCATATTGTCCACGGTGTATTACGAGTTTTGGCCGTCCGATATTGCCGGGGACGGGCTGCACCGCGTTTTGAACAAGAGGAGCTGGTACGTGCTGGTTTCGGTGGGCGTCTATACGATTTCGGCCCTGATCTGGGCGACCCAGTCGCTGATGCTGCCGATTTTCGGGCACACGTTCGCGTTGCGGTCGAAATTCCGGTTTAATTACGCGGACAGTCCGTACTACGAGATCATTTATATCTGGCAAGGTATCCTGAGTATCGAGCTGGCAGTGAACATCTGCGGATTCGACTTGTTCTTTATAAGCCTCATATGGAACTGCGTCGCGCAGTTCAGGCTGTTGAGGGAGTACATTCAGCTGAATTTCGAGAGGGCGATCGAGGACGAGGGGGCGCGCGACGGGGAACGCACCAGGGCGATGGAGCTGGTCCTGGCCTGTTACAGGCATCACAACGTGCTGATCGAGTAAGTCAAATCGATTGGCCGATCGAACGCGTTTTCATCTTGCAAAACTTCGAAGGACCTCCAAGGAGATCGAGGCGATGCTCACCGTTTTCATCTTGATGCTGTACGTCGGCACCGTCGGGACCGTTTGCCTCTCGGGCTTCCTCTTGGTGAAATCGGCCGACGTGCGCGTCGGCGTTTCGATTTAACAATTTCTGTTTCAGACCGTGGTGCGGACCGAGGTCGGGAGGCCTTTGACGTATTTTTGCGGGCACATGGGCCAAATATTCATGTACTGTTTCATCGGAAACGAGCTGATACTCGAGGTTCGTTCGGCCCGATCGGGGAGGGCGTCGCGATAATTGCTCGTGGTGAATTTTTAGAGCGTCGCCTTGTCCGACGCCGTCTATCGGTGCGGTTGGCATCTCGCCTCTTACGACAGGGACGTGAGGAAGGCCTTGGTGCTGATTATGGCGAGGGCGCAACGGCCGGTCACGATCACGCTCGGAGGTTTCGGCGTCTTAAGTTTGACCAGCTACATGAAGGTGAGCTTTTTAACGACGTCGCCGTAGGGGAGTTTGGGTCGTTCCATGTCAAGTGGCCCAAAGGACCCCGCAATTATTAGGTGTAAATTAGGTTTCCGTCAAGTGGTCTAATTTTTCGATATATTACTCTATACATCCTCCCGATCAAAAGTCCCATAAAGTGGCATAAAGTCCCAAGGACTCGAAATTTTGAGCTACTGCCCTTCAAAGTTCAACGTCTTGCCCATGTGCTATCATTCGAGTAGTGGGCTCTGTGGATTAATACTAGGTTAACATGTTGAATATTTCTCACCCTGTTAAGGATGGCGGTAGGAAGAATGACTATGAGACGTATTCATCCTCCCTTGCGCTAGGAGTTGATTTAGGGGTAGAAAGGGGGTGGCATCCGCGTAAGCTCGAAAGCAACTATTTGAAATGATTTTTTGATATGCAAAATAAATCTCATTATTATTTCTCATTATCAATTCGCTCAATAATTCGTCCTCACCCTTGCACGAGGGGCGGACGAGAGATAGACAAGAAATAGATATAGGGGCGGAAGAGGGTGGAAACCGCGAACACGCAAAGTTCAGCTATAAAAAATGATTTTTTAATGCACAATATAACTCTAAACATTATTTCTAATAATCTTGGTGTTGAGTGACTCCATTTCTTCATCATTCGCGTCATCTTCCATTTCTTCATTATTCTCAAGATTGTCCCACCCACCTGCCGCGTCCTGAATATAGTTGAGCGTGGCTTGGTCGGGATATCTTATATTACCTTGATGTCTGATGATGACACTAGCTATGTGAGCACAACATCCCAATGTTCGAGCGCCAGATTTGCACGTACAATTAATATCCTGCGATTGGTCCGTCTTGATTAAATTCCTCAACGAAATCTTGCTCAAAAGCAATCCGTAGTTGGGTACTTGGTGGCATTCCGAAACCGCGAGTACACTCGAATACGTATTAGACCTGGCATTTCTATGTTCTCATCTAATTCGAAAGCTTCAGTTCCATCATGATCTAGTTTATCTTGAATGTATGACGGTGATAAGCTTAACTGATATACCCCCCTAAAGTTGGGGATTTCAAATAATTCAGATCTAATATTGGAAATCCTTGAAGTTCTATTTCATCCAGTTTAGTCTAAACTGCAATTCTTCGTGCTAAGCTTTCTAGTTCTACGTATGCTTGCACTATATTTGGCTCGTGTATCCTTTCCTTTATTTTTCGAACTAATTCGGGAGTTTTTCCTTACACGCCAATAGGTTCATGGTACTTGTTTATTAATGCACCACATATTAGATAAAAATCTTTTAAATGCAGTACACGAGCTCTACGAAGAATTCCATCGAGAAACTGAAGTCCGTTTCTTGATTCAACAATCCATCTTTGAATCGTAACCACTCTTGACTCATTAGCCTGTTCAGTTGTTAATTGTCGCTGTGGTGGCTCTAAAAAAGCAGGCATTTTACTTATATAATTTTCATCGTTAAGATAAGGAATAACGTCTTTGTATCCACGATCAACAATAAATATATCACCCGGTTGAAACCAATTTTTTATTCCATTTATATTCAAATCTAACTCATTTCTAAGAATGGCTGCATCATTATTGGGATGGTCTGTAAAGTACATCCAAAATGTAACCGTCAGGGGCAACCAATATAACGGGCTTAACTAAGTGTCGACCTTTGTGAACTGAAAAGGATTGCCGCAACGTTTTGTAATTACTTGACTTCTCAATACAAGTGTACGTTCCATCTACAATGACAACAAACCTTGGGATTATTAGGTTTGGGATTATACAACTCATTGGCAAAATCCGTGACATGTTGATTTATAAATTCCTCACGAGTAATAGCCGTTTAAGCCTATGTTTCAGGCACAAATCGCGGCATTATTCGATTTTCGAACAATGCTTATTGTCATGCTAACGGATCGGCGACTCTTATAAGTGAAAATAACGCGCAAAAAATCATCGGATAAACCTTGACGCAATTTGTACAAAAATAAAAGGAGATCTTTCTTTTTAACAAAGTGTCGTTGATGTCCATCTTGAACCGGATCACGATAAGTGTAGAGCTGTTCAAATTGAACCTTTGTCAAAGAAGTCATCGTATAGAAATCGGCGTGCGTTAAATCATTTTCTTCCATGAATTTATCTCCTCTGGGTAATGTAGCTGCTCTGCGTAACTCAACAAAAAAGTTGCCAACTTCTGAACCTGCCAATCTTATTGGTCTATTTATCGATTTCAAACCACCATACAAAAAATTGTGCAGATGCATCCTATCGTCAAGATGGACATAACATACACGACTAGAAATAGGTGTATATATATATATATATATATATATATATATATATATATATATATTCGTGTCAAGGTATATTTTTACTCTTGCCTCGACAGAAAGATGATGAAGATCACCTTCAATATTGTTACATATAAAGCAACAGGCTGTCGACTTTCGCTTTATAACTTGTAAGCCTAAACATTCAGGATTTCGCATGTTTTCCAAATCGGCTTTTATTATTTCATCGCAATTAATACAAACTCGAGTGTGATTATTGATTTCGACATGTCGATGATCAAGTTCTTTTCTATGATGTTTCGCGATTTCAATCTTTTCATTGTTGAAATTAAGAACAATCCTCATGACTCTAGAAGGAAATTGATCATTACAAACAAAACATCGAATACGACGTGCCATAATGTGCCTAAGTAAAAAAGAAACTAATTCTGCGTGTTGCTAATAATCTGTAGCGAGTAAGTCATTTATCATAGAATCGAGCTCTTTTATTAAGCCTTTAAGAGAGCCACTCTATCGCAGAAAATCCTATACCACCTGATGGCCAAAAGTGTTACTAAACTATTTTCAAGATTTCAAAATGACTATTTCAACGTAATTAAAGAAAGTATTTCAAAGCTTCGCTATAATAGCATATAGCGAGTATTTGAATAATTGCTGAAACAAGCTCCTTTATTAATCATTCAAAGAGCTTTTCTATTGCAGATAAATCTACACCACCTGGTGGCCAAAAACATTACTAAACTAACATTACTAAGCTATGACAACAGAGTATTTCGGTATAATTAAAAAAATGGTGATTAAAAAAAAATCATTTCAAATAGTTGCTTTTGAGCTTACGCGGATGCCACCCCCTTTCTACCCCTAAATCAACCCCTAGCGTAAGGGAGGATGAATATATCTCATAGTCATTCTTCCTACTGCCATCCTTGACAGGGTGAGGAATATTCAACATGTTAACCTAGTATTAATCCACAGATCCCACTACTCGAATGATACCACCTGTGAATTATTACATGGGCAAGACGTTGAACTTTGAAGGTCAGTAGCTCAAAATTTCGAGTCCTTGTGACTTTATGCCCATTGGAACTTTTGATCGGGAGGATGTATAGAGTAATATATCAAAAAATTAGACAATTTGACGGAAACCCAATTTACACCTAATAATTGCGGGGTCCTTTAGATGAGGTCCCCACTTGACCCTCTCCGATTTTGATGAAATTTTTGTAGGACGTACATATAGGTCTTGCATGGGTCGTTGCTAAATTACACAGCTCCATAAGTATTAAGGTTGGGTCACTGGCCACCTTTTTGTGAAGGCTACTTGCGACTAAAACTAATAAATCATCAAATTTGTTTGATCATTGCTCATGATCTATAAGGCGCCCGTCATGTTGAAACCGATAAACCGATATTTATTGATATAAAACCTTACTAAAATTAATAGTTTAAAATATATTTTGAGTTGAATTTACAAAGGACCTTACAGGTTTTTATAAGGAGCTGGGCCCAACTGAAGATAGCAATGAACCATATACCGTTTGAAAGCTCTCAACGAGTACTACAACGTAGGTCCAAGCGTAAGTCACGAAAACTGACTACAACATTTTTACGAGCATTCAAATGTTTTATATCGGTTTTGTAACTAAAGACATTTATCG
This sequence comes from Rhagophthalmus giganteus, assembly GCA_036326145.1. Classification (NCBI taxonomy): domain Eukaryota; kingdom Metazoa; phylum Arthropoda; class Insecta; order Coleoptera; family Rhagophthalmidae; genus Rhagophthalmus; species Rhagophthalmus giganteus. The sequence continues at coordinate 239,752 of JARFJA010000068.1, read as the reverse complement.
CTAGAATTCATAAACAAGTACTCGTGTGTTATATACCATCGGAAAGTGCGCTTCGAGATCTTTACGATGGTGTCAATTTCAACGTTCTAACTAGTGGTACAAAGGCACTTTCAAGGCTTTAAATGAATTTTTATGCGGGCCCAGCAACTTGTAACCAGTCTAGGACACGCATCCGTCGACGGATCCTCACGAGCCATATACCATTGGAAAATGCGCTTCGAGATCTACACGATGGTGACAAATTCAACGTCCTAACTGGTGGTACAAGGGTACTTTCAATGCTTTAAATGGATTTTTGTTTGGGCCCAGCAGCGTGTACCCCGTCTAAGACACGCATACGTCGACGGACCCTCAAGAGCCACACACCATTGGAAAGCGCGCTTCGAGATCTTTACGATGGTGTCAAATTCAACGACCTAGCTGCTGGTACAAGCACACTTTTAATCCTTTAAATGGATTTGTGTCTGGGCCCAGCAACGTGTATCCCGTCTAGAACACACATACGTCGACAGACCCTCACGAGGCATATTCCATTGGAAAGTGCGCTTCGAGAGCTTTACGATGGTATCAAATTCAACGACCTAGCTGCTGGTACAAGAACACTTTTAATGCTTTACATGGATTTATGCCTGGACCCAGCAACGTATATTCCGTCAAAGGCACGCATACGTCGACGGACCCTCACGCACCATATAACACTGGAAAGCGCGCATCGAGATCTTTACGATGGTGATAAATTCAACGACCTAACTGGTGGTACAAGTACAGTTTGAGTGCTTTAAATGGATTATTTATATTATAGAATTATTACATATTGCATAAGTCTAGACGAAAGAAATAATTGTAAACCAAAAAAGTACTTGATGTGATAAATATTACACGCTTAAGTTAACGTAAAATTAACTTAAATTAACTGATTAGTGATGTTTATTGCTGGTGATGCATACGAATTGATCGGTGAAGCATGCGAAAGCAACCACAACACAAAACAAAAATCCATTGAAAGTGTGCTTGTACCAGCAGCTAGGTCGTTGAATTTGACACCGTCGTAAAGATCTCGAAGCGCACTTTCCAATGGTATATGGCTCGTGAGGGTCCGTCGACGTATGCGTGTCTTAAACTGGTTACAAGTTGCTGGGCCCACATAAAAATTCATTTAAAGCATTAAAAGTGCCTTTGCACCACTAGTTGGGACGTTGGATTTGACACCATCGTGTAGATCTCGAAGCGCACTTTCCGATGGCATATGGCTCGTCAGGGTCCGTCGACGTATGCGTGTCCTAGACTGGTTATAAGTTGCTGGGCCCGCATAAAAATTCATTTAAAGCATTAAAAGTGCCTTTGCACCACTAGTTGGGACGTTGGATTTGACACCATCGTGTAGATCTCGAAGCGCACTTTCCGATGGCATATGGCTCGTCAGGGTCCGTCGACGTATGCGTGTCCTAGACTGGTTATAAGTTGCTGGGCCCGCATAAAAATTCATTTAAAGCATTAAAAGTGCCTTTGTACCACTAGTTGGGACGTTGGATTTGACACCATCGTGTAGATCTCGAAGCGCATTTTCCGATGGTATATGGCTCGTCAGGGTCCGTCGACGTATGCGTGTCCTAGACTGGTTACAAGTTGCTGGGCCCGCATAAAATTCATTTAAAGCATTAAAAGTGCCTTTGTACCACTAGTTGGGACGTTGGATTTGACACCATCGTGTAGATCTCGAAGCGCACTTTCCGATGGCATATGGCTCGTCAGGGTCCGTCGACGTATGCGTGTCCTAGACTGGTTATAAGTTGCTGGGCCCGCATAAAAATTCATTTAAAGCATTAAAAGTGCCTTTGTACCACTAGTTGGGACGTTGGATTTGACACCATCGTGTAGATCTCGAAGCGCATTTTCCGATGGCGTATGGCTCGTCAGGGTCCGTCGACGTATGCGTGTCCTAGACTGGTTATAAGTTGCTGGGCCCGCATAAAAATTCATTTAAAGCATTAAAAGTGCCTTTGTACCACTAGTTGGGACGTTGGATTTGACACCATCGTGTAGATCTCGAAGCGCATTTTCCGATGGCATATGGCTCGTCAGGGTCCGTCGACGTATGCGTGTCCTAGACTGGTTATAAGTTGCTGGGCCCGCATAAAAATTCATTTAAAGCATTAAAAGTGCCTTTGTACCACTAGTTGGGACGTTGGATTTGACACCATCGTGTAGATCTCGAAGCGCATTTTCCGATGGCATATGGCTCGTCAGGGTCCGTCGACGTATGCGTGTCCTAGACTGGTTATAAGTTGCTGGGCCCGCATAAAAATTCATTTAAAGCATTAAAAGTGCCTTTGTACCACTAGTTGGGACGTTGGATTTGACACCATCGTGTAGATCTCGAAGCGCACTTTCCGATGGTATATGGCTCGTGAGGGTCCGTCGACGTATGCGTGTCTTAAACTGGTTACAAGTTGCTGCGCCCGCATAAAAATTCATTTAAAGCCTTGAAAGTGCCTTTGTACCACCAGTTAGAACGTTGAAATTGACACTATCGTAAAGTTCTCGAAGCGCACTTTCCGATGGTATATAACACATGAGTACTTGTTCATGAATTCTAGCGATAAATGTCTTTAGTTACAAAACCGATATAAAACATTTGAATGCTCGTAAAAATGTTGTGGTCAGTTTTCGTGACTTACGCTTGGACCTACGTTGTAGTACTCGTCGAGGGCTTTCAAACGGCATATGGTTCGTTGCTATCTTCAGTTGGGCCCAGCTCCTTAATAAAAACCCGTAAGGTCCTTTGTCGCGACAAGATTTATGAGCCACCTCGATGGGATACTGTGATAAATTTTCTTTAGCTCGGGCGTTTGTTGTAGCCAAAAAGCTGTCGTACCCGAAAAGTTGGAGGGGATCGCTAAGTTTCAACACGACGGGCGCCTCAGATCGCGAACAACGATCAAACAAACTCGACGATTTATTAGTTTTAGTCGCGACGACAAAAATTTTGACCTTCACAACTTTACCAGTTATGGAGCTGTAATTTGGGAACGACTCGTGTAAGACCTACAAAAATTTCATCAAAATTGGAGAGGCCAATCAACATGGAATGACCCCGTTTGCGTTTCGTTTTGAATTTCCAGCTCCTCAAGTTCTGCTTTTCGTTTTACACCCTCTTGGATTCGATGATGGCGAAACAAGACGAGGAGATATGAGAGTGAAACAATCGAAATGACATATGGACCGACAGTCGCTTGTTTATTTACCTGTACACTAACAACTTATCTAAAACGAATATGATTTCGGTTAATTGCACACTTGTAGTTCGTCGCTGGCTAGATAAGCGTTTTTACCGATTTATCATTCTGTTATCTGTTGATAAAAATATAAGTAAACGGTCTTGAACGTAACTTTAATTTATTGTCGCAAACTCGCACTATCTATATTGACATGCGGTGGTATTTGGCGTATTTGTGCATTTCGTTTGGTCGCGTCGCGGGGGGTTTGGGCGCGTGCCAGGGCGAAAATCGACCGGCGCCGTCGTCGCGAGATCCTTACCCCGTGGAGTTTCGCGTTTATAACGGCGGCGGCGGCGCCGTTTGCGTCCGAAAATGTTGCGAGGTGAATTATCATTGGGAAAACAACACGTGCGTGTTCAACGACACGGTGAAGTTCGAAGTCGACGTCTACGACGAAACGGAACCGATCAACGACTCCTTGACGTTGCTTTTCGTTCCCGGCCTGCTGAAATGTCCGAACGACGGAAAGTACTACAGGTTAGATCCGGCGCACTATCCGGACGACCTCTTCTTCCTTCAAGCGGACGGGAGCCTGTATCAGCCGGAAGTCGAGAATTCGATAGACGTCGACAGGCATTGCGTCGAGACTTTCGACGACATCGGGCTGTCGGCGCTCGTTTGCGTCAATTATCCCGGACGGGTGGGGATGGGACTGAACGCCATCGGTACGTAACGACGACGGTTATAGTCCAAGAGCCGGCGAACATTTTCACGTCCGAGTTTGTACCTCTTGAAATTTTGTGGGAAGGTAGTTTTTTTAAGTCTGGCCAGGGAACGGACCGCCATTTCAAGCAACTCCGGTCTCGAACTACCCCGCGATCGTTTAAGAATGCAAAAAAAAGGGGCGAGACATTGTCGTTTGTACCTCTTGAAATTTTGAGGGGAAGGTAGTTTTTTTAAGTCTGGTTAAGAAATTGACAGTCTGGCTAAGCAACCCCGGTCTCGAATTACCCCACAATCGTTTAAAATTGCAAAAAAAGGGGCGAGACATAGTCGTTTGTACCTCTTGAAATTTTGAGGGAAGGTAATTTTTTTAAGTCTGGCTAAGGAATTGACAGTCTGGCTAAGCGACCCCGGTCTCGAACTACCCCACGATCGTTTAAAATTGCAAAAAAAAGGGGCGAGACATTGTCGTTTGTACCTCTTGAAATTTTGAAGGAAGGTAATTTTTTTAAGTCTGGCTAAGGAATTGACAGTCTGGCTAAGCGACCCCGGTCTCGAACTACCCCGCGATCGTTTAAAATTACAAAAAAAAGGGGCGAGACATAGTCGTTTGTACCTCTTGAAATTTTGAGGGAAGGTAGTTTTTTTAAGTCTGGTTAAGAAATTGACAGTCTGGCTAAGCAACCCCGGTTTCGAACTACCCCACAATCGTCTAAAATTGCAAAAAAAAGGGGCGAGACATTGTCGTTTGTACCTCTTGAAATTTTGAAGAAAGGTAATTTTTTTAAGTCTGGCTAAGGAATTGACAGTCTGGCTAAGCGACCCCGGTCTCGAACTACCCCGCGATCATTTAAAATTACAAAAAAAAGGGGCGAGACATAGTCGTTTGTACCTCTTGAAATTTTGAGGGGAAGGTAGTTTTTTTAAGTCTGGTTAAGAAATTGACAGTCTGGCTAAGCAACCCCGGTTTCGAACTACCCCACAATCGTCTAAAATTGCAAAAAAAAGGGGCGAGACATTGTCGTTTGTACCTCTTGAAATTTTGAAGGAAGGTAATTTTTTTAAGTCTGGCTAAGGAATTGACAGTCTGGCTAAGCGACCCCGGTCTCGAACTACCCCGCGATCGTTTAAAATTACAAAAAAAGGGGCGAGACATAGTCGTTTGTACCTCTTGAAATTTTGAGGGGAAGGTAGTTTTTTTAAGTCTGGTTAAGAAATTGACAGTCTGGCTAAGCAACCCCGGTTTCGAACTACCCCACAATCGTCTAAAATTGCAAAAAAGGGGTGACATTGTCGTTTGTACCTCTTGAAATTTTGAAGGAAGGTAATTTTTTTAAGTCTGACTAAGGAATTGACAGTCTGGCTAAGCAACCCCGGTCTCGAACTACCCCACAATCGTCTAAAATTTCAAAAAAAAAGGGGCGAGACATAGTCGTTTGTACCTCTTGAAATTTTGAGGGAAGGTAGTTTTTTTAAGTCTGGTTAAGAAATTGACAGTCTGGCTAAGCAACCCCGGTTTCGAACTACCCCACAATCGTCTAAAATTGCAAAAAAAAGGGGCGAGACATTGTCGTTTGTACCTCTTGAAATTTTGAGGGGAAGGTAGTTTTTTTAAGTCTGGTTAAGAAATTGACAGTCTGGCTAAGCAACCCCGGTTTCGAACTACCCCACAATCGTCTAAAATTGCAAAAAAAAGGGGCGAGACATTGTCGTTTGTACCTCTTGAAATTTTGAAGGAAGGTAATTTTTTTAAGTCTGGCTAAGGAATTGACAGTCTGGCTAAGCGACCCCGGTCTCGAACTACCCCACGATCGTTTAAAAATTGCAAAAAAAGGGTGAGACATTGTCGTTTGTACCTCTTGAAATTTTGAGGGGAAGGTAGTTTTTTTAAGTCTGGTTAAGAAATTAACAGTCTGGCTAAGCAACCCCGGTCTCGAATTACCCCACAATCGTTTAAAATTGCAAAAAAAGGGGCGAGACATAGTCGTTTGTACCTCTTGAAATTTTGAGGGAAGGTAGTTTTTTTAAGTCTGGTTAAGAAATTGACAGTCTGGCTAAGCAACCCCGGTTTCGAACTACCCCACAATCGTCTAAAATTGCAAAAAAAGGGGTGACATTGTCGTTTGTACCTCTTGAAAATTTGAAGGAAGGTAATTTTTTTAAGTCTGACTAAGGAATTGACAGTCTGGCTAAGCGACCCTGGTCTCGAACTACCCCACGATCGTCTAAAATTTCAAAAAAAAAGGGGCGAGACATAGTCGTTTGTACCTCTTGAAATTTTGAGGGAAGGTAGTTTTTTTAAGTCTGGTTAAGAAATTGACAGTCTGGCTAAGCAACCCCGGTTTCGAACTACCCCACAATCGTTTTAAAATTACAAAAAAAAAGGGGAGAGATATTGTCTTGAAATTTTGAAGGGAGGTAATTTTTTTTAAGTCTGGCTAAGAAATTGACAGTCTGGCTAAGCAACCCCGGTTTCGAACTACCCCACAATCGTTTAAAATTGCAAAAAAGGAATGTGAAATTGTAAGGAGAATTGCAGTGGGATTTCTATCTCATGAAATTTTAGAGAAAAGTAGTCTTTTTTTAAGTCTTCTTGAGGAACGAACCACCTGATTAGGTAAATACGTCCGCGAACTACCCCTAATCGTTTAAAATTAAAATATATTCGACATTTTCATTTGTACCTCTTGAAATTTTGTGGGAAGGTAGCTTTTGCAAGTCTGGCTAAGGAACGCACAGTCTGGTTAAGCAACACCGGTCTCGAACTACCCCGCGATCGTTTAAAAATGCAAAAAAAAGGGGCGAGACATTGTCGTTTGTACCTCTTGAAATTTTGTAGAAAGGTAAGTTTTGTTTTAAGTCTCGAAGAGAAATAAACCACCCGATTAGGTAACTACGTCCGCGAACTACCCTTAATCGTTTAAAATTAAAATACGAGGGCAATCCAGAAACTAGCAGACGTTTTGGCCTAGCGCAGCAGTGGGTGGGGTTAGCGCCGCCATCTTGGCGTTTAAACATTCCTACACTCAGTACGCATCTAGCTGCGGTAGTCTCTGCATCGTGTCTATCGTACTTTGTAAACGGTGGAGTTTTAAAGTGAGCGCTGCAATAGAAAATCCCGCCAGTTGTGAAGTGCGTGCTGTGATAAGGTTTTTGTTGGCGAAAAATTACAAACCAATTGGCATTTATCGTCAGATTTGTGACGTGTACGGTCAAGGAATAATGAGTGAAAGTCGAGTGAGGCATTGATTTTAAAAATGGCCGCAACAATGTTCACGATGAAGACCGCAGTGGAAGGCCTAGTCTTGCGACTGATGCGTTGGTGTCGAAAATCAATGACAAAATCCATGAAAATCGTCGTTTTACAGTTACGGAACTCTCAGAACATTTTCCTCAAATTTCGCGGAGTTTAGTTCATGAAATTCCGGTTGGTAAACTTCGTTACAACAAATTTTGTGGCAGGTGGATTCCGAAAATCCTAACGGAAGACCACAAAAAACAGAGACTTGTTGCAGCACCGACATTTCTGGAACTGTACCACAAAAGTGGAAACCAAGTTGTCGATCGCATCGTAACTGGCGACGAGACTTGGGTACAGCACGAAAACTGTGAAACGAAACGGCAGTCGATGGAGTGGGGACACACGCGTTCGCCTAAGAAACCGAGGAAGTGTCGCCAGACGCTTTCAGCAAGAAAAGTCATGGCTACCGTATTTTGGGACAATCGGGGAGTGCTTCTCATTGATTTTCTTGAACGTGGACAAACGATCAATTCAGAGAGGTATTGCGAAACGCTCAGAACATTAAGACGTGCGATACAAAACAAGCGTCGGGGAAAGTTTTGTTTTTCCACGACAACGCTCGTCCACACACGGCTAATCGTACGCAACAGCTCTTGAATGGTTTTGGAATGGGAAGTTTTCAGTCATCCGCCGTACAGCCCGGATTTGGCGCCAAGTGACTACCATCTGTTCCCGGCGATGAAGACATGGCTCGCTACGCAGCGCTTTGACACTGACGCTGAACTGCATACCAGTGTTAGCCAGTGGTTGATCTTACAGGCGCACAGTGCGGCCGATTGCCAAAAAGCTGGCCAAAACTCGAAAAATAAAAGTGTCTAGATAAGATTTTTTTAGCATGCTGTTGACTAGAGGGATCCTATAAGAGTTAAAAATGGTTAAGAGTAACGTCCTATACCCCAAATTCTTTCTTTATTTTCAGTTTGAGTTTGGCCTTTTTTCAAGCGCACTATTGGTGTAGTTATTCGGCAAACCCTTTAAACGTGTGAAAGCGCGTGCAGCAAAGAAAATCTAATATAACCAAATGGAATATACGTTTGAAGGTTAGTAAAATACGTAAAAAATTTTGTAAATGTCAGTTCTTTGACAGAAAATTTTTAGCAGCACAATAATAAGGGTACTTTTTTTCGTTTTTTCCAATAAAATTTGAGTTTTCAAATCAAATGACAATAAAACGCTGTCGATTGCTGTCTTCTAACCTTTTGGAGGTTACTTGGAAAAGTATTAACTATCGATTAAGCCAAAATTCAGCTGCCACCTCCTGCCACTTGAATTGTTATGGGGTTTTTTCTAAGGATGCTTTGCCCAAACCTCCCAGTTTTAAGATTTAGTATTTAAGGAAGATAGTTTTAAAAATAAACAGAGTTTTTTATCAACCGTCGTAGAGTGAAAACAGCAGTGTTTTATTTTACACCCATATGATTTTTTTCAGAATTTTCTCTCAACTATAAAAATAATCTTATTTTTAGGTTCCAGTATGGCCACTACTGGTGATTTACCAAGGTTACAATTATTCCAAGTAATAAAAGATATTTTGAAGGATGATATCAACGTGATTTATAATTGTAATAAAAAATGTTTTTATAATTTGAAAATTGTTGTTTTCGATTTCGTTGTTTCGAGTTCAAGGCTCTGACTTATGTGAGGTTGGCTCGCTTGGGGTTTAAAACGCCCTGGGTGACGCCATCTTGTATTTGCTATTTCGAATTTTATAATTCTGACAGAAAATTCGTAATCAGCGACCCCAAAACCCTCAAAACGATATGTAACTTGATTATGATAAATAATACATGATATTATACCCCAGGGGTGGTTGATTAGGGGTGAAGGGGTGAATTTCCGTACATTTGACATAAAATTTGTAATCAGCGACCCCAAAACCCCTAAGATTCTTATATTTGGAGTGAATTACTTGAATTTTCGAATTTTGGCCAGCTTTTTGGTCAATCGGCCGCACTTGTGAGGCGGCAGATTTCACAAAGAGGGAATTGAAAAGCTTGGTACCGCGCTACTGATAAATGCCTTTAATTTGAATGGCGACTATGTAGAAATTTAATAGCTTCCCAAGAATTGCCCTTCAAAAAGATATGTATTGATAGATAAATAAGCTGATTTATACACTTTGGTGTTGATTGGTATGGGTAATTTCCAAACGTCTGCTAGTTTCTGGATTCGCGCCTCGTATATCCTCGAAGTTTTCTATTTTGGAGTGACCTCTTGAAATTTAAATTTGCATCTCTATTTGCATCACGTATTATGAAGAATTTTTACAGGAAGATGGCGAATTGTAAGCTATGACGGGCCGATAATGCCTTCACGATATTGAATGGCACTTCACGATGCTTACGTAATTGCCCTTCCCCCAAATGTATATAATAAAGTGTTTTCCTTGATTTTTATTGGCGCAAACCGCCTAGATTCTGTTGGCCTGTAATCGACATTTCTTTTTCTTGAATTTAAATCATTATTTGACAAGCGCTAATATAAAATTTACAGACGCAATGATGTATGACGGCATATCCTTATATAGGCTTTTCCGTGCGATTAGAAATTTTCGCCCACAATTCAAAAATCCCTTATGTTCCGATTTTTTGGCAAATTTTGACCGCAAGCTTTCGGGCTTACGTAACTTTTCTTTAGAATCATATTCGAAAACGATTAAAATACCGAAATGTTATTAAGGTTTTACCGGCATTAAATAAGTTGCAACTTGGGCGTTAAAATTTATAAGTTCTTTTAATCTCGATAAAATTTTGACCGCATAGCAATCGGCTACTTTCAGGAAATTAATCGATAGAAGTGGTTTTAGAGATTAACAATGCAAGAAATACTATCTAAGCGCTTTCCGGCGATAATAAAAATTTTTTCAAATCTGAAAAATCGCCTTACTAAACGTCAGGATTTATTCTGGACAAGTGCGTGTTTCGGATTAGACAATGCAAGAAATCGTGTTAAGGTTTCCGGCGATATAAAATGTTTGCGTTGAAATTGTGCATCGTAGCGTTGTGTGTGCGTTGTGTGTGCGTTGTGTGAGTTGTGTGTGCGTGTGTGTGGGTTGTGTGTGCGTTATGTGTGCGTTATGTGTGCGTTGTGTGCGCGTCTGTGTGCGTTGTGTGTACGTTGTGAGCGTTGTGTGTGCGTTATGTGTGCGTTGTGTGTGCGCTGTGTGAGTATTGTGTGTGCGTTATGTTTGCGTTGTGTGTGCATCGTGAGCGCGTTGTGTGTGCGTTGTGTGTGCGTTGTGTGTGCGTTGTGTGAGTTGTGTGTGCGTGTGTGTGGGTTGTGTGTGCGTTATGTGTGCGTTATGTGTGCGTTGTGTGCGCGTCTGTGTGCGTTGTGTGTACGTTGTGAGCGTTGTGTGTGCGTTATGTGTGCGTTGTGTGTGCGCTGTGTGTGTGTTGTGTGTAGTTTAAAGTTTTTTATAATCTCGATGAAATGACGCCAGGTGATACGCATAGAACAGGTCCGGAATTAGTTGTAAAGTAGTTTTTCGAGACTAACAATGCAAGAAATGACAATCTAAGAGCGTTTCCGGCGATTAAAAATTTTTGCCAAATCTCAAAAAAATCCCATACTATAACACGGCTTCTTTTTTCTGGCAAAATTTTGACCCCAAGCTTTCGGGCCGTAACATTCAGAACAAGTCGAAAATGATTAGAAAACTCCTATTTCACGTATTACGGAGCTTTATTTCAAAATGCAACTTTAACACTGTCTGTAACTAGGTTAAAACCGGCCTGGCCGTTTGGCAATTATTTTTTCATACTTCAATAGGTATGAGATGATATAAATTTCAAGAAGTACGAATGAAAATTTCGAATATATTTTAATTTTAAATGATTAGGGAATGGAGTTACCTAACCAGGTGGTTAATTTCTCTTCCAGACTTAAAAAAAAACCTACCTTTCTACAAAATTTCAAGAGATAGAAATTAGAATTTCACACCCATTTTTTGCAACTTTAAACGGCTAAGGGGTAGTTCGCGACCGGAGTTGCTTAACCAGACTGTGCATTCCTTAGCCAGACGTACAAGAGCTACCTTCTTACAAAATTTCAAAAGGTGCAAATGAAAACTTCGAATATATTTTAATTTTAAACGATTAGGGGTAGTTCGCGACCAGAGTTACCTAATCAGGTGGTTTATTTCTCGTCCAGACTTAAAAAAATCTACCTTTCTACGAAATTTCAAGAGATAGAAATTAGAATTTCACACCCTTTTTTTCAACTTTAAACGGCTAAGGGGTAGTTCGCGACCGGAGTTGCTTAACCAGACTGTGCATTCCTTAGCCAGACGTACAAGAGCTACCTTCCCACAAAATTTCAAGAGGTACAAATGAAAACTTCGAATATATTTTAATTTTAAACGATTAGGGGTAGTTCGCGGACGTATTTACCTAATCAGGTGGTTTATTTCTCTTCGAGACTTAAAAAAAGAATACTTTTCTATAAAATTTCATGAGATAGAAATCCCACTACAATTCTCCTTACAATTTCACATTCCTTTTTTGCAATTTTAAACGATCGCGGAGTAGTTCGAGACCGGGGTTGCTTAGCCTGACTGTCAATTCCTTAACCAGACTTAAAAAAATTACCTCCCTTCAAAATTTCAAGAGGTACAAACGACAATGTCTCGCCTCTTTTTTTGCATTTTTAAACGATCGCGGGGTAGTTCGAGACCGGGGTTGCTTAGCCAGACTGTCAATTCCTTAACCGGACTTAAAAAAATTACCTCCCTTCAAAATTTCAAGAGGTACAAACGACAATGTCTCACCCCTTTTTTTTACAATTTTAAACGATCATGGGGTAGTTCGAGACCGGGGTTGCTTAGCCAGACTGTTAATTCCTTAGCCAGACTTAAAAAAATTACCTACCTTCAAAATTTCAAGAGGTACAAACGACAATGTCTCACCCCTTTTTTTTGCAATTTTAAACGATCATGGGGTAGTTCGAGACCGGGGTTGCTTAGCCAGACTGTTAATTCCTTAGCCAGACTTAAAAAAATTACCTCCCTTCAAAATTTCAAGAGGTACAAACGACAATGTCTCACCCCTTTTTTTGCAATTTTAAACGATCATGGGGTAGTTCGAGACCGGGGTTGCTTAGCCAGACTGTCAATTCCTTAGCCAGACTTAAAAAAATTACCTTCCTTCAAAATTTCAAGAGGTACAAACGACAATGTCTCAGGCCTTTTTTTACAATTTTAAACGATCATGAGGTAGTTCGAGACCGGGGTTGCTTAGCCAGACTGTTAATTCCTTAGCCAGACTTAAAAAAATTACCTTCCTTCAAAATTTCAAGAGGTACAAACGACAATGTCTCAGGCCTTTTTTTACAATTTTAAACGATCATGAGGTAGTTCGAGACCGGGGTTGCTTAGCCAGACTGTTAATTCCTTAGCCAGACTTAAAAAAATTACCTTCCTTCAAAATTTCAAGAGGTACAAACGACAATGTCTCGCCCCTTTTTTAGCAATTTTAAACGATCGTGGGGTAGTTCGAGACCGGGGTTGCTTAGCCAGACTGTCAATTCCTTAACCGGACTTAAAAAAATTACCTGCCTTCAAAATTTCAAGAGGTACAAACGACAATGTCTCACCCCTTTTTTTTACAATTTTAAACGATCATGGGGTAGTTCGAGACCGGGGTTGCTTAGCCAGACTGTTAATTCCTTAGCCAGACTTAAAAAAATTACCTTCCTTCAAAATTTCAAGAGGTACAAACGACAATGTCTCACCCCTTTTTTTTACAATTTTAAACGATCATGGGGTAGTTCGAGACCGGGGTTGCTTAGCCAGACTGTCAATTCCTTAGCCAGACTTAAAAAAATTACCTTCCTTCAAAATTTCAAGAGGTACAAACGACAATGTCTCGCCCCTTTTTTAGCAATTTTAAACGATCGTGGGGTAGTTCGAGACCGGGGTTGCTTAGCCAGACTGTCAATTCCTTAGCCAGACTTAAAAAAATTACCTTCCTTCAAAATTTCAAGAGGTACAAACGACAATGTCTCGCCCCTTTTTTAGCAATTTTAAACGATCGTGGGGTAGTTCGAGACCGGGGTTGCTTAGCCAGACTGTTAATTCCTTAGCCAGACTTAAAAAAATTACCTTCCTTCAAAATTTCAAGAGGTACAAACGACAATGTCTCACCCCTTTTTTTTACAATTTTAAACGATCATGGGGTAGTTCGAGACCGGGGTTGCTTAGCCAGACTGTCAATTCCTTAGCCAGACTTAAAAAAATTACCTTCCTTCAAAATTTCAAGAGGTACAAACGACAATGTCTCGCCCCTTTTTTAGCAATTTTAAACGATCGTGGGGTAGTTCGAGACCGGGGTTGCTTAGCCAGACTGTCAATTCCTTAACCGGACTTAAAAAAATTACCTCCCTTCAAAATTTCAAGAGGTACAAACGACAATATCTCACCCCTTTTTTTTACAATTTTAAACGATCATGGGGTAGTTCGAGACCGGGGTTGCTTAGCCAGACTGTTAATTCCTTAGCCAGACTTAAAAAAATTACCTTCCTTCAAAATTTCAAGAGGTACAAACGACAATGTCTCACCCCTTTTTTTTACAATTTTAAACGATCATGGGGTAGTTCGAGACCGGGGTTGCTTAGCCAGACTGTCAATTCCTTAGCCAGACTTAAAAAAATTACCTTCCTTCAAAATTTCAAGAGGTACAAACGACAATGTCTCGCCCCTTTTTTAGCAATTTTAAACGATCGTGGGGTAGTTCGAGACCGGGGTTGCTTAGCCAGACTGTCAATTCCTTAGCCAGACTTAAAAAAATTACCTTCCTTCAAAATTTCAAGAGGTACAAACGACAATGTCTCGCCCCTTTTTTAGCAATTTTAAACGATCGTGGGGTAGTTCGAGACCGGGGTTGCTTAGCCAGACTGTTAATTCCTTAGCCAGACTTAAAAAAATTACCTTCCTTCAAAATTTCAAGAGGTACAAACGACAATGTCTCACCCCTTTTTTTTACAATTTTAAACGATCATGGGGTAGTTCGAGACCGGGGTTGCTTAGCCAGACTGTCAATTCCTTAGCCAGACTTAAAAAAATTACCTTCCTTCAAAATTTCAAGAGGTACAAACGACAATGTCTCGCCCCTTTTTTAGCAATTTTAAACGATCGTGGGGTAGTTCGAGACCGGGGTTGCTTAGCCAGACTGTCAATTCCTTAACCGGACTTAAAAAAATTACCTCCCTTCAAAATTTCAAGAGGTACAAACGACAATGTCTCACCCCTTTTTTTTACAATTTTAAACGATCATGGGGTAGTTCGAGACCGGGGTTGCTTAGCCAGACTGTTAATTCCTTAGCCAGACTTAAAAAAATTACCTTCCTTCAAAATTTCAAGAGGTACAAACGACAATGTCTCACCCCTTTTTTTTACAATTTTAAACGATCATGGGGTAGTTCGAGACCGGGGTTGCTTAGCCAGACTGTCAATTCCTTAGCCAGACTTAAAAAAATTACCTTCCTTCAAAATTTCAAGAGGTACAAACGACAATGTCTCACCCCTTTTTTTTACAATTTTAAACGATCATGAGGTAGTTCGAGACCGGGGTTGCTTAGCCAGACTGTTAATTCCTTAGCCAGACTTAAAAAAATTACCTTCCTTCAAAATTTCAAGAGGTACAAACGACAATGTCTCACCCCTTTTTTTTACAATTTTAAACGATCATGGGGTAGTTCGAGACCGGGGTTGCTTAGCCAGACTGTCAATTCCTTAGCCAGACTTAAAAAAATTACCTTCCTTCAAAATTTCAAGAGGTACAAACGACAATGTCTCGCCCTTTTTAGCAATTTTAAACGATCGTGGGGTAGTTCGAGACCGGGGTTGCTTAGCCAGACTGTCAATTCCTTAACCGGACTTAAAAATTACCTCCTTCAAAATTTCAAGAGGTACAAACGACAATGTCTCACCCTTTTTTACAATTTTAAACGATCATGGGGTAGTTCGAGACCGGGGTTGCTTAGCCAGACTGTTAATTCCTTAGCCAGACTTAAAAAAATTACCTTCCTTCAAAATTTCAAGAGGTACAAACGACAATGTCTCACCCCTTTTTTTTACAATTTTAAACGATCATGGGGTAGTTCGAGACCGGGGTTGCTTAGCCAGACTGTCAATTCCTTAGCCAGACTTAAAAAAATTACCTTCCTTCAAAATTTCAAGAGGTACAAACGACAATGTCTCGCCCCTTTTTTAGCAATTTTAAACGATCGTGGGGTAGTTCGAGACCGGGGTTGCTTAGCCAGACTGTCAATTCCTTAGCCAGACTTAAAAAAATTACCTTCCTTCAAAATTTCAAGAGGTACAAACGACAATGTCTCGCCCCTTTTTTAGCAATTTTAAACGATCGTGGGGTAGTTCGAGACCGGGGTTGCTTAGCCAGACTGTTAATTCCTTAACCGGACTTAAAAAAATTACCTCCCTTCAAAATTTCAAGAGGTACAAACGACAATGTCTCACCCCTTTTTTTTACAATTTTAAACG
The DNA here is from genome assembly GCA_036326145.1 of Rhagophthalmus giganteus. Classification (NCBI taxonomy): domain Eukaryota; kingdom Metazoa; phylum Arthropoda; class Insecta; order Coleoptera; family Rhagophthalmidae; genus Rhagophthalmus; species Rhagophthalmus giganteus. The sequence goes on along the minus strand of JARFJA010000068.1, from coordinate 224,013 downwards.
ATCATGGGGTAGTTCGAGACCGGGGTTGCTTAGCCAGACTGTTAATTCCTTAGCCAGACTTAAAAAAATTACCTTCCTTCAAAATTTCAAGAGGTACAAACGACAATGTCTCACCCCTTTTTTTTACAATTTTAAACGATCATGAGGTAGTTCGAGACCGGGGTTGCTTAGCCAGACTGTTAATTCCTTAGCCAGACTTAAAAAAATTACCTTCCTTCAAAATTTCAAGAGGTACAAACGACAATGTCTCACCCCTTTTTTTTACAATTTTAAACGATCATGGGGTAGTTCGAGACCGGGGTTGCTTAGCCAGACTGTCAATTCCTTAGCCAGACTTAAAAAAATTACCTTCCTTCAAAATTTCAAGAGGTACAAACGACAATGTCTCGCCCCTTTTTTAGCAATTTTAAACGATCGTGGGGTAGTTCGAGACCGGGGTTGCTTAGCCAGACTGTCAATTCCTTAGCCAGACTTAAAAAAATTACCTTCCTTCAAAATTTCAAGAGGTACAAACGACAATGTCTCGCCCCTTTTTTAGCAATTTTAAACGATCGTGGGGTAGTTCGAGACCGGGGTTGCTTAGCCAGACTGTTAATTCCTTAACCGGACTTAAAAAAATTACCTCCCTTCAAAATTTCAAGAGGTACAAACGACAATGTCTCACCCCTTTTTTTTACAATTTTAAACGATCATGGGGTAGTTCGAGACCGGGGTTGCTTAGCCAGACTGTTAATTCCTTAGCCAGACTTAAAAAAATTACCTTCCTTCAAAATTTCAAGAGGTACAAACGACAATGTCTCACCCCTTTTTTTTACAATTTTAAACGATCATGGGGTAGTTCGAGACCGGGGTTGCTTAGCCAGACTGTCAATTCCTTAACCAGACTTAAAAAAATTACCTCCCTTCAAAATTTCAAGAGGTACAAACGACAATGTCTCGCCCCTTTTTTAGCAATTTTAAACGATCGTGGGGTAGTTCGAGACCGGGGTTGCTTAGCCAGACTGTTAATTCCTTAGCCAGACTTAAAAAAATTTCAAGAGGTACAAACGACAATGTCTCGCCCCTTTTTTAGCAATTTTAAACGATCGTGGGGTAGTTCGAGACCGGGGTTGCTTAGCCAGACTGTCAATTCCTTAGCCAGACTTAAAAAAATTATCTTCCTTCACAATTTCAAGAGGTACAAACGACAATGTTTCACCCCTTTTTTGCATTTTTAAACGATTGCGGGGTAGTTCGAGACCGGAGTTGCTTAGCCAGACTGTCAATTCCTTAGCCAGACTTAAAAAAATTATCTTCCTTCACAATTTCAAGAGGTACAAACGACAATGTTTCACCCCTTTTTTGCATTTTTAAACGATTGCGGGGTAGTTCGAGACCGGGGTTGCTTAGCCAGACTGTCAATTCCTTAGCCAGACTTAAAAAAATTATCTTCCTTCACAATTTCAAGAGGTACAAACGACAATGTTTCACCCCTTTTTTGCATTTTTAAACGATTGCGGGGTAGTTCGAGACCGGAGTTGCTTAGCCAGACTGTCAATTCCTTAGCCAGACTTAAAAAAATTATCTTCCTTCACAATTTCAAGAGGTACAAACGACAATGTTTCACCCCTTTTTTGCATTTTTAAACGATTGCGGGGTAGTTCGAGACCGGGGTTGCTTAGCCAGACTGTCAATTCCTTAGCCAGACTTAAAAAAATTATCTTCCTTCACAATTTCAAGAGGTACAAACGACAATGTTTCACCCCTTTTTTGCATTTTTAAACGATTGCGGGGTAGTTCGAGACCGGAGTTGCTTAGCCAGACTGTCAATTCCTTAGCCAGACTTAAAAAAATTACCTTCCTTCAAAATTTCAAGAGGTACAAACGACAATGTCTCGCCCCTTTTTTAGCAATTTTAAACGATCGTGGGGTAGTTCGAGACCGGGGTTGCTTAGCCAGACTGTCAATTCCTTAGCCAGACTTAAAAAAATTACCTTCCTTCAAAATTTCAAGAGGTACAAACGACAATGTCTCGCCCCTTTTTTAGCAATTTTAAACCATCGTGGGGTAGTTCGAGACCGGGGTTGCTTAGCCAGACTGTCAATTCCTTAGCCAGACTTAAAAAAATTACCTTCCTTCAAAATTTCAAGAGGTACAAACGACAATGTCTCAGCCCTTTTTTTGCAATTTTAGACGATTGTGGACCGGGGTTGTGTTGTGTTGTTCGAGACCGGGGTTGCTTAGCTAGACTTAAAAAAACTACTTTCCCCTCAAAATTTCAAGAGGTACAAACGACAATGTCTCGCCCCTTTTTTAGCAATTTTAAACGATCGTGGGGTAGTTCGAGACCGGGGTTGCTTAGCCAGACTGTCAATTCCTTAGCCAGACTTAAAAAAATTACCTTCCTTCAAAATTTCAAGAGGTACAAACGACAATGTCTCAGCCCTTTTTTTGCAATTTTAGACGATCGTGGACCGGGGTTGTGTTGTGTTGTTCGAGACCGGGGTTGCTTAGCTAGACTTAAAAAAACTACCTTCCCCTCAAAATTTCAAGAGGTACAAACGACAATGTCTCGCCCCTTTTTTTTGCATTTTTAAACGATTGTGGGGTAGTTCGAGACCGGAGTTGCTTAAAATGGTGGTCCGTTCCCTAGCCAGACTTAAAAAAACTACCTTCCCACCAAATTTCAAGAGGTACAAACTCGGATGTGAAAATGTTCACCAGCTCTTGGACGATTAACCCTAGTGTTAATCCCACGTTTTGTAGGCATGATAATATCGATGCCGTTCCTGCTGGCCACGTTCGTCGTTTACGCGCTCCTTCCCGATCGAAATTTGCACGCGAAATCGCTGATGTGCTACGTGATAACGTTGTTCATTACGTATTTGTTGTTGGTCGTGATTCAGACCAAGACTCAGATCGACGACGCGGGATGTAAGGCTTTGGGTAAGCGCGGCGGTGGTGGTCGAGGGAGCGCGCGAAACGGCGGCCCTTCTATCGTTTCGTTTTAGGAATCTTCTGTTACTTCTTCTTCGTGGTTTCGTACTTCTGGCTGAACGTGATGTCCATCGACATTTGGTGGACGTTCAGGGGGATCCGTGGACGTTCCGGGAACAAAGCGGACATCGAGAGGAGGCGATTTTTGGTTTATTCCGCGTACGCCTGGGGAGTTCCGATGCTGTTCGTTATCGTCGTTTCGAGCCTGAACGCCGGCGGGAACGCCGACTCGTGGTACCACCCGGGCATCGGCCACGACCAGTGCTGGCTGAACCGTGCGTCTTGTCGAACTGTCACGAAACCGATTAAAAACGTTCGTCCTTTTCAGCGGGACTGTCGTCGCTGATCTATTTCTACGGACCGGTGGCCGCGATTCTCGTTGCCAACAGCTTGCTGTTCGCGAGGACCGCGTGCAAGATAAAACAGGTGCGGAAGGACACGTCCGTGCTGAGGAGCGACGAGAACAGGAGCAACCAAGACAAGGACCGGCAGAGGTCGCGTTTCAGGCCGGTCGCCGCCACCCCGACCTCTCATACGTTTCGTTTTCAATTTGCAGATTCAACCTGTACTTGAAGTTGATGTTGGGCATGGGCGTGAATTGGTCGATGGACGTGATCTCCTGGGCGTTCCAGTGGCACGGGGTCGTTCATCCGGCGGTTTGGTATCTGACGGATTTCTGCAACGCCCTCTACGGAGTCTTCATATTTTCGTGTTCGTCTTCAAGAGGAACATCTGGAATTTGCTCAAGAAACGGTGGGTTCGCGTGGTACAGTTTGATTGCCGATACGTGACGGTCGATTCGTCGTCGTTTTTTTAGGTATTACATGTTAAGGGGACAAGTGCCGATGCCGACAAGGTCGACCGTTGGATCTTCGGGCTCGGCCGCCGCCACCACGGTAACTTATTTTTGTAAAAAGTAGATAATGTATTTATTATTTTTTTTTAAGTCAATAAACGATTATACCGAACATATTACTGCTATTATGTACTATTTATTGTATGATAAATCGATCAATTTTAAATCCGTTGTTACACATTACACGGAAATATGATAAAATTGTGATTAATTATATCGAAACGTTTTGTGGTTAATTAAATTCATTAAATATATTGCGTACCCTTTGCGATTGTACGTAAATCCGTTTTTATTTAAAAAAAATATTTAAAAATGTTAGCCTTTTAGCGTGGAATTAACTAATTATTATAACTCTAAATTATGTCCATTTATTTATCACTGATCTTATTACTACGACCAACAACAATAATGCAGTGTACATTTTAACAAAAAACAAAACCGGTTAATAATATGTCGACCTAACGCCGTGGATTTTTCGGTTTTCAAACGCGTTCAATTTCTAGGGGGCGACTTCTAAAACTTGTCAACGAAAACGAAATCGGGACTCGTTTAAACGCTTTCGAACAAAATGCCACGATTCGGCCCTTTTTTTCTCGATCGTTTCCCATTCAAAAGGACCTTACGGGTTTTTATAAGGAGCTGGGCCCAACTGAAGATAGCAATGAACCATATACCGTTTGAAAGCTCTCAACGAGTACTACAACGTAGGTCCAAGCGTAAGTCACGAAAACCGAGTACAACATTTTTATGAGCATTCAACTGTTTTATATCGGTTTTGTAACTAAAGACATTTATCGATAGAATTCATGAACAAGTACTCATGTGTTATATATTATCGGAAGGTGTGTTTCGAGGTCTACACGATGGTGATAAATTCAACAACCTAACTGGTGGTACAAGGGCACTTTCAAGGCTTTAAATAAATTTTTATGCTGGCCCAGAAACTTGTAACCAGTCTAGGACACCCATACGTCGACGGACCCTCACCAGCCATATACCATTAGAAAGCGCGCTTCGAGATCTTTACGATGGTGTCAAATTCAACGTTCTAACTGGTGGTACAAGGGCACTTTTAATGCTTTAAATGAATTTATATACGGGCCCAGATGAATGAACATGAATTTATCACCATTGTAAAGATCTCGATGTGCGCCTTTCAGTGGTTTATGGTTCATGAGGGTCCGTCGAGGTATGCGTGTCTTTGTACAGAATATACGTTGCTGGGCCCGGGCAAAAATCCATTTAAAGCATTAAAAGTGTACTTGTACCAGCAGCTAGGACATTGAACTTGATATCATCGTGTAGATCTCAAAGCGCACTTTCCGATGGTATATGACTCGTGAGGGTCCATCGACGTATGCGTAACCTAGACTGGTTACAATTTGCTGGGCCCGCAAAAAAAATTCATTTGAAGCATTGAAAGTGCCCTTGTACCATAAGTTACGACGTTGAATTTGACACCATCGTAAAGATCTCGAAGCGCACATTCCAATGGTATATGGTTCGTGAGGGTCCGTCGAGGTATGCGTGTCCTAGACTGGTTACAAGTTTCTGGGCCCGCACAAAAATTCATTTAAAGCATTGAAAGTGCCCTTGTACCACCAGTTAGGACGTTGAATTTGACACCATCGTAAAGACCTCGAAGCGGGCTTTCTAACGGTATATGGCTCGTGAGGGTCCGTCGACGTATGCGTGTCCTAGACTGGTTACAAGTTGTTGGGCCCGAATAAAAATTCATTTAAAGCATTGAAAGTGCCCTGGTACCACCAGTTAAGATGTTGAATTTGATATTATCGTGTAGATCTTAAAATGCACTTTCCGATGGTATATGACTCGTGAGGGTCCATCGACGTATGCGTGACCTAAACAGATTACAAGTTGCTGGGCCCATATAAAAATTCATTTAAAGCATTGAAAGTGCCCTTGTACCACCAGTTAGGACGTTGAATTTGACACCATCGTAAAGATCTCGAAGTGCGCTTTCTAATGGTATATGGCTCGTGAGGGTCCGTCGAGGTATGCATGTCCTAGACTGGTTACAAGTTGCCTTCAACTCGGCCGACTGGAACCACATCATGAGGGCTGCCGCCTTATCTACTGGCCATGTTGGCCAGCTACTTGAAGGATAGGTCGGTGACGGTAGACGGGGAGGCTGGTCGATTTGAGTGGGTGGAGGTGACCCGTGGAGTTCCACAGGGCTCGGTCCTCGGACCAACCCTGTGGAACCTACTTTACGATGGGGTCCTGGGGGTTCAGTTGCCGAGGGGGGCCAAACTGGTGGCCTTCGCAGACGACCTGGCGCTGGTGGTCTCGTCGAGGGAACCGGGAGACCTGCAGATGGTGTCCGACGCAGTCGTGGGGTGGATGGGAGACCACGATCTACAAGTGGCCCCAGAGAAGACCGTTCTGCTGCTCCCCAACGGGCGCAGGAGGGTCCTCCCGATCACCATGGTGATCGGGAGGACGGTCGTGCGACCAAGGGTCAGCGGTCATCTGGGGTCATCATCAAGGGTCATCTGGGCGTTACGTTGGACCGCCACTTGCGATTCGGTCTGCACGTGGGAGAGGTGGTGGCCAGGGCCAGGAGGCTGGGGGCGGCCCTGAGTAGGCTGATGCCCAGGATGGATGGACCTGCGACGGCCAAGAGGAGGGTGTTGGCTGGAGTCGCATACTCCGTGGTTTTGTACGCGGCTCCTGTCTGGGCGGACGTATGTGGAGTGGGGGTCCACGCTAAGGCTCTCGAATCCCTGCAGCGGAGTCTTGGGATCAGCGTCTGCTGCGCATACAGGACTGTCTCCTCGGAGGCAGTCGCTGTGCTGGCAGGCCTGATTCCTATCCGTCTGCTGGCGGAGGAGAGGGCTGAGACATGGGGAAAGCGGCGGCTGGGAGCAGGGCGGCCAAGAGGCGGGTGACCCTGGAGCGGTGGGCGCTGGAGTGGCGGCGAGCGAGGAAGGGGGAGTGGACGAGGCGACTCATCCCCGACCTCGTGAGCTGGTACTCCAGGGCCCACGGCTCAATGGGGTACTATCTGACGCAGGCGTTCACCGGACATGGCTCGTTCGGTGAATACCTGTGTCGGATAGGTAAGGTGGAGTCGGCAGGCTGCAGGGACTGCGAGGCGGAGGCTGACTCCGCTGAGCATGCCCTGTTCGTCTGTCGCAGATGAGCCGCACTGCGGGTGGGGGTGGAGGAGGTGTTGGGGGGAGCCATGGCGGTGGATAGTGTGGTGGCCGCCATGGTGAACTCCAGCGAGGAGTGGGATGCGGTGGCCTCGTTCGTCGAGGTGGTGATGCGCACCAGGTACGAGGAAGAACGGGGTCGCCAACAGGCATCTCAGGGGATGGGGGTGGTCTGACCACAGGGGGTAGTGTCTATTTTGTTTATTTATTTTATTTCACTCTGATTGTATTTATTTGCTCATTTTGTTTATTTTACTTATTTATAGGAACATAGTTTGTTTTGCCTTAGGACTGTATTATTTTTATTTTATTTTAGGCATACGTATTACTTTGCGAATAATGGGAAGTTATTTTGTTTGTTCTTTTCCGATTTGGTATTTTTATTTGTAACACCTGTGTTTTGTGGCGGCGGTGAAGGTTTGTTTTCACCGTCGCCATCAACCTGCAGCCCACCTGCCGAGGTTATGTCTTGCGACGGTTCCGGCAGGGGGATAATTAAATGAAGCTGCGAAAAAAAAAATTATAATAATAAAGGTTACAAGTTGCTGGGCCCGCATAAAAATTCATTTAAAGCATTGAAAGTGACCTTGTACCACCAGTAAATACGTTGAATTTGTCACCATCGTGTAGATCTCGAAGCGCACTTTCCGATAACATATAACACATGAGTACTTGTTCATGTATTCCATCGATAAATGTTTTTAGTTACAAAACCGATATAAAACATTTGAATGCTCATAAAAATGTTGTACTCCGTTTGACTTACGCTTGGACCTACGTTGTAGTACTCGTTGAGAGCTTTCAAACGGTATATAGTTCATTGCTATCTTCAGTTGGGCCCAGCTCCTTAAAAAACCCGTAAGCTCCAGATATGTAACGGAACACTTCTTCGATTTCCAATTCGAAATTGTTTCGTTTTGACGTAAACGCATATTTTCCGGTTTAGCGGGGACTTATCCGTTCGCCCCTCCCCCCCCCCCAAAAAAAAAGAACGACGAGTGCCCGTAGTTATCGATCTTCGAAAATTTACGCCGATTTAATCCAAAAAGCGTCAATTTTTCGATTAAAAGACCCGTTTAATTGTTAAGTTCATCTTTTGTTTTTACACGGCGACCTCGGCAAGATACGACGTAGAGGTTAAAAGGCCCGAACGCCGAGACGCCGTAAGCGGAAAATTGTCACGGGACAATCCCGACTCGAACCCATCGGATCTTTAAATTTTCGTCAAAAATTCGCAAAGTCGTTCGTAAATAATTTGCGAATTATCGCGCCGAATAGCGACATTCAACTTTTTGCCCTGCCGAAACCGATACGCTTATCGACGCACATTCGCTCTAATCGTAAGAGAGCGTTTTACCTTCAAGTACTTCGATCTCGTACTCGGTGCGGTCGGGGGACGTTTTAATGTTAAAATGAATTCTTTGACGCGTACGTTTATCGTCTTGTGTCGTTTAATCGGTGCGGTTTTCGGCGCGTGCGACGCCGACAACGTCAACGGCATCGACGGCGCGGCTTATCTTTTCGTCGAGGGCGCCTACGGCGGGTCGCTGGGCGATTGCGGTTGCGGCGGAAGGACCGTGTGCGCGAGGAAGTGCTGTGCCGAAAATTATCTCATAAAGGACGGCCTGTGCTCGAGGAACGGCAGCGTCGACTTCGACGCGACGGTGTACGAGATGAGGCGGAGGCTCGACGACGACGATTTCGATTTTTTGACGATTTTCGGCATGGTGACCTGCGCGGACCACAAGATGTTGTACGACCTGCCGACGAACGACGCCCTCAACGACACGTCGCTCTTGCAGGCGGACAGCCGCCTGTGGATTCCCGAATACAACGTGCACGCGGACCTGGAGGACTATTGCATGGAGAACGTGGAGGGTTCCGGCGTTCGCAGTTTGGTGTGTCTGACGGAGTACTTGAGCGAGGGCGCCCCGAGCAAAATTAACACGATAGGTACTACCATTTACGATCGAAGCGGGCGATACGTTGTCGGTTTTTTTTTTTTTAATTAGGTTTGACGATCTCGATGGTCTTCTTGTTCCTGACGTTCGCGGCGTACGCCGTCATGCCGGAAAAGAATCTGTACGCGAAATGCATGATGACGTACGTGTCCGTCCTGTTCGGGGCGTATCTTACGCTCGTCGTTTTGCAAAACGACGTGAATCTTCGACAAGGCACCTGCGTCTTTTTGGGATTGCTGTGCATGTTTCTCTTTATGGTATCGTTCTTCTGGATGAACACGATATCGTTCGACATGTGGCGGACGTTCAGGTGAGTTCGGCCGGCCGGCCGACGGGGGTTCGATCGGCGATTACCTAATTGTTTTTGACGATTTCAGCGGGATGGAAAATAGGACGGCCGACAACGCGGATTTCGAGAGGAGGCGATTTAAGAAGTACAGCGCGTACGCGTGGGGCGTGCCGCTTGTCCATTTAACGCTGGTCACGACCTTGACGTTCACCTTGGAACGCGGGACTTGGTACAATCCGGACGTGGGGAACGGACAGTGCTGGTTAAAAAGTACGTATACGGTGTGTTGGATTTTATGTGTCACAGCAAATATCTTGGCTATTGTATGAATCAGTAAAAAATGTTATACAAGGTGTCCGCCGGGAAGGTATACTACTTTGTTTTGCCGCCATTTTGGTAAACATTAGTCTTGACAGTTCATATTTGGCAGTCGTGAAGTAGACACGTGGCAAATTTATTATGGAAAAATATTCGATAAACCAATGTGTTTTAATCGTTAAAACATTTTATCAAAATCAATCATCGATTACTGTGACGATGAGAAAGTTACGTGAAATTTTTGGGAGAAACAACGTGCCAACAAAACGCACTATTTATCGTGTAGTGAATGATTTCGAAGAAAGAGGGTCTGTAGGTGATAGGCCCAAGCATGGACCACAACGTACTGCAAGATCGGCCGAAAACATTACTGCTGCTCAAGAAAGTGTTCAAAACAATCCATCAACCTCAATTCGACGCCGTGCTCGGGAGCTTGGTCTTCAAAGAACAACTTTGGCCACAATTTTGCACAAGGATTTGCATTTGTTTCCATATAAGATTCAGTTGACACAAGAGCTTCTTCCGTACATATGCCAATAGGATGTTACAGCTCGCCCGTGACAACCTCGATTTTCATGAAACAATCATAATGAATGACGAGGCACATTTTCATTTGAATGGATATGTGAACAAACAGAATAGTCGGTTCTGGGCAATGGAAAACCCTCAAATTATTCATCAGTCACCTTTGCATCCATTAAAAGTGACAGTCTGGTGTGCAATTTGGTCAGGAGGAATCGTTGGACCTTACTTCTTTGCCAAAGAAAACGGCGTAACGGTAACTGTGAATGGGGAGCGATATCGTGATACGATTGAAAACTTTTTAACGCCACAACTGCATGCTTTGGGCTTGATTAACTTGTGGTATCAACAAGACGGTGCCACATCGCATACAGCCAGGATTACAATGGAATTACTGCGAGTTATTTCAAGAAATGGTGATGTTGATTGGCCTCCACGGTCGCCTGATTTGACTGCTCCGGACTTTTTTTTGTGGGGATATCTGAAAAGCAAGGTTTATGCAAACAAACCAGAAACGCTTGAGCAACTCGAACAAAATATTCGTGATGAAATTAATGAAATACCGCGTGAATGTGTGAGAATGTAATGAAAAATGTGCTCAAAAGGGCTCGCATTTGTGCGGCTAACAGAGGCGGACATTTATCTGATATTGTATTCCATACATAATTGCCGACATTAAATAAAACATTTATCAATATAAGATCCATTCTCTTTCATTTAATCAAAAATTATAAACAAACAAAGTAGTATACCTTCCCGGCGGACACCTTGTATATGAAAGTTATTAGATTATTTATTCTTAATAATGTGTCAAAATCAGAAAAACAATTGAACATCAAATCATTCGGATAAAGCAAATAAATTTAACATTTTAAATGGAACGTGCCCGGTATTATTGCATATTCTGAAACTGCAAGAATTTATCTTTACAACGACATATCGCATGTTATACTTTTTCATCAATTAACCGGACGCAATACACTAAATAACTGATCGTGTTGAAAACGTAGACAGTATAAACCAATGTGTTGATTAAGACAATCTCAATAACAGATTATTACAACATTATGAACAAACCGATATGTGAATAAGTAAGTTAATTATAAAATTGTACGTAACGCCCACGTAACATCTAAATTCTTTATTCAAAGTTCTTTTTCGGGTTGATTAACAAATTCCAGCAAATAGAGATTCGTTTTCTGTGCAATAAAAAACGGTCAAAACATAAAATGTAAGTCTAGAATTTACTAATTGTAAGTAACATACTGTTACAGCCCCACGTTGGGCGCCATTTTAACTTGCTACAGCCCCACGTTGTATTTATTTATGTTAGAAAGCTATACGTAATAATAATAATAATATTATTATTTTACTTATATTTATTTTAACTAATTATACCATTTATAACGTTCTTAAAGTAACGTTAATCTAACCCCACAATTAACTACCCGTGCAACTCTTCTTTTCCCCTTTCGGTTCTCTATTTAATCGGTCTTTACCCTTACACAGCAATCCTCACCCTCTTATTGTCCTTCTCTTTTCCTTGTCCTTTTTGTTTAGCACCAACATCCTCCATTTCATCCAAACAACCTTTTCACTGCTTTTTAATTCTTCGCCGACTCGCACGAATTCTCGCTGATATTCTTCTGGCTCGATCGTTACGGACTCTTTCAAATTTTCCTCTTGTTTGAGGATATCTTTTACTTCTTCTATTAACTTTTTATTATTACACTATTTACATTTTATTTATCCTTTATGCTTTATTCATACACTGTTTTCTTCCTTATTGCCCGTTTTACATAACGTTTTTTTAACTTTTCTTAATATTTTTAATTTTCTAACATTTCTTATCAAATTTACTATCAAACTCCCTTCATTTCAACTGTCTCCTTGATCTCTTTTTTTTTAATTTTCTCGTATTTTTATTGTTAGCAATACATATTAGTAACTTTTATAAAAAGTCTTCTTAATAATATTATTTCGGTCGATGCGATACTTCGTACTATAGCTTATCCAAACCTATATAATGTTCACGTCATCAACAAAAATTTACTAGATTGTTTATTTGTAATTCGGTTTAAAGTATGGAAAGTGACATATTCTATAGATAATTTACTTGCGCACATATTAGATGATATTAAAAAAAGACTACAATTTATTAGAACTGTAAAAAATACATTCCCGACATCTGCTTATCAAATTTCGTCGCACTTTTTGCAACATGTTTGGTGTTATTTGAGCACATGCCCTATGAATGCGATTTGTGAGATCCTCTAAATTTTGTGAGGTCCATTTCCCTGGAGTGCGACTTTTGCAAAACAAAACAAAAATTATGCCATCACTTTGTACAAGTTTTGTACAGTTTTGTACAACCTTTAGTTTTTTTTGTACCCTTCCAAATAGTCGGCTATCGCAGTCTGAAATTTCGCACTCCAGGGAAATGCTGGAGTGCAAAAGTTAAAAATGTCGTTTTTTTTTCTTGTAATAGTAAGAACTCGTTTTGTACGGTTTTGTACAACCTTTAAAAAATTTTGTACCCTCCCGGAAATGCGTGAAACTGACCGCCAAAGTTCGTACTCTCGATGTATTTTAGAATGCTCAAAATGTATAGCCTTAAAAAACATTTTAAGACGATAAATGTCCTTGTTTTTATATAAAAAATGACTTATATTTTGTATTTGTTTAAATAATGTTAAACAAATATTATTCCTTCCAGATTTGTGGTTTCTTGAATTGTTGATAAAATTAACAGATGAAATTTATATGTAATAAATAAATTGAAATTCAAATAACATATATTTATTAGAATTTCAAAAAACAGGTATAAAAATACATTTTTTAAATATGACATATAAACATATTGCGTAGTGTACTAATTCACAATTTTATAACAGCACTTAACCAAAAAAGTACGTAAATACAATAAAAGATCATTATAATAAGAACTGGCGTTCATTAATTTTCGTCCGAAGTACGATTTCATCATTACAACGTATGTCCAAAGATTACTTGATGTTTGAAGTCATTACCCAATGAACGTTTATTAGTGTAATGACCTTATACATTGCTATATCGAATGCAGTTTATTACGTTAATGAATAATTTGACTGCTCCAATGAACAAGCTTTCTTTTTTAAATAAATTAGTATATAGATAATAGGAATTTTGATTTATAGTGATAATAACTGTGTTTATTAGTTTTATCGATATTCTTACATAAATTCAATAAATTATTCCACTGAAATGCAAAGTTTGTTTATTGTATCGATGAATGTGTTCATTAAATAAAAGAATATTCTTGCATTGTTACAATGTACTCTTCTATTCATATTAAAAGTGTACATTTACTATTTCACATTGTAAATAGGACGATGTTTATGTATATTGTTTCTGTAGCAAATTTATTTTTTGTAATGTTTCAATTAATTATCGCTCGAATATACCTACATAGAAAATTTGATTATTAGTTCTTTATTGTTCAATGTTGTCGATTGTGGGAAATACAAATCGATTTTTCCGGTGAAAAAAATCGATTTGTACACGTTTCTCTGGAATTTGATATGTAATAACACACACAAACCGTTTTTAGAAATATTTTTCGTAAACGTCGTGATAATTTTTTTTGCAATTATTTAGTTTCAGTTTTCAAACTGCACTGTCTTGAATTTATCCTGTTTCTGCGAAGCCGTTAATATTCCTAGATTATTCTATATATAGAATTAAAAAAATACATAATCAACTGTATTTATACTGTATATTAGTGAACTTAGTCATAGATACGATAAATGTAGTTATTATTTCAAACCGACCTTACATTAATGTGATGTTTTAAATTTATAAACTTTAAGTTACGATGTTAATGTAGAAATTCGTAGATACAATCAAGTAATGATTGGATTGATGAAAAAGAGTCGTCGAAGCAATCAAGATATCCATTAAATTATTAAATATGTTCGTCAGTTTCTAATGAACATAATAACATTAGGACTGCGAACGTGTAAATTAGAAAATGAAAATCTATTAGTAGTATTAATGAACTTTTCATTGTATCAATGATCAAAAAGTCAATAACTGGTGTTCATTGATATTATGTACAATAATTTTTTGAGTGAGTATATATAAATGTATACATAAGTAATCCGAAATCACGTCAAAAGGCCGTCGACAAAAACGCCGTGAACAAAAATACCTTCAGTTTCAAAAGTCAAATTAAATTGAACCTATTATTATAAACATTAGTATATAGCAGTAATAGGTATCTATTTAACTATTTTGTATATAAATCGAAATCAGTCAATTCCAGAATTTCAACAAACAGTGAGATTCGAAAATTTATTCTTAACAGACACCTGCTTACTTTTAAAGTAAGCCTAGTATAAATTCAGATTAATTATTGTTATATTTGGCACATGCTATATAATTATAAATATACAATGTGTGTTATGAATAATATTTTAATCATTTAAATCGTTGTATAAAAGCAGACAACTTCTTTCTATGCTCGTTATTTTCAATTCTTCATTTTCTCTCATCATAAGAACGTTTACAACTAACAAAGTTTGTATAAAGACAAAAAGTACTTTTAACATTATTTTATTCCAACCATGTATCACGTGAATGTAACATATACATAATATATTATATCTAGCATGTGCCAAATATAATAAGTAATCTGAATTTATACTATGCTTATACTTATGTACTTTAAAAGTAAGCAGGTATCTGTTAAGAATAAATTTTCGCATCTCATTGTTTGTTGAAATTCTGGACTTCACTGATTTCGATTTATATACACATACAGGTAAGTAGATACCTATTACTGCTATATAGTAATGCTTATAATAATAGGTTCAATTTAATTTGACTTTTGAAACTGACGGCGTTTTTGTTCACGGTGTTTTAGCTACGGCATTATATATAGTGTTATATAACACTATAGTATACACTATTTATACACTATAGTGTATATATTTTTTATATATAGTGTTATAAAATTGTGAATTAGTACACTACGCAATATTTTTATATATCACATTTAAAAAATATATTTTTATACCTGTTTTTTGAAATTCTAATATGTTTGAATATGTTATTTGAATTTCAATTTATTTATTACATATAAATTTCATCTGTTAATTTTATCAACAATTCAAGAAACCACAAATCTGGAAGTTATAATATTTGTTTAACATTATTTAAACAAATACAAAATATAAGTCATTTTTTATATAAAAACAAAGACATTTATCTTCTTAAAATGTTTTTTAAGGCTATACATTTTGATCATTCTAAAATACATCGAGAGTACGAGCTTTGGCGGTCATTTTCACGCATTTCCGGGAGGGTACAAATTTTTTTAAAGGTTGTACAAAACTGTACAAAATGAGTTCTCACTATTACAAGAAAAAAACGGCATTTTTAACTTTTGCATTCCAGCATTTCCCTGGAGTGCGAACTTTGGCGGTCATTTTCACGCATTTCCGGGAGGGTACAAAATTTTTTAAAGGTTGTACAAAACTGTACAAAATGAGTTCTTACTATTACAAGAAAAAAAAACGACATTTTTAACTTTTGCACTCCAGCATTTCCCCGGAGTGCGAAATTTCAATCTGCGATAGCTGACTATTTGGAAGGGTACAAAAAAAACTAAAGGTTGTACAAAACTTGTAGAAAATGATGGCATAATTTTTGTTTTGTTTTGAAAAAGTCGCAATCCAGGGAAATGGACCCCGATTCGAGGGTTAGGTTGTGAATTACGGCAAATTACGTTTTATGCAGTGGGCTATCCGTCGCTGTTGTACTTCTTTGGACCGTTAGGCGTGATCGTGGCCGTAAACGTAATATTTTACTCGCGGACCGCTTGGAACATACACGTCACCCAAAAGGACGTCAGGGCCCAACAGACGGACAACCGTCGCGCCGAGGACGTGCAAAGGTCTGTCGTTTATCGTTCCTAATCGTTTCTAAATAGGTTAAACGTTTGTCGTCGTCGTCGTCGTGCAGGTACAAATTGTATTGCAAATTGTTCGTGGCGATGGGAGTGAATTGGTCGTTGGAGGTGGTCTCTTGGTACGTCTTGTGGCAGCACGGGAAGATGCACTTCTACGTGTTGCACGTCACCGACTTCGCGAACGCCATGTACGGGGTGTTTATATTCTTCTCGTTCGTTTTCAAGAAGAAAACATGGGTGATGCTTAAAAGCAGGTGAGTGCGACGGTCCTTGTTTTTAACATTAAGGGGGGTTATTATTTTCTTGTCGCATCGCTGGCGCCGCCGGTTCGCGAAATACGGCAGAAATAAATAAACAGATTCGCAATAAGCATGGTTAACGTCGCGATTTCGTTTCGCTAAGTATTTATTTATTCGCCCGTCTCGAAAATAGCGCGCTATTTTGATAACAAATTGTCCGATTTTGTAACTATTTATCTCGCCCGTTATAAAACGGCCACCCACACACGCAGATATGCGTATTAAGTATATAAAATTCGACCGCGCGCGAGCCTCGGCATCGAATTTTCACGTCGCACGTCGAAAAACCGCTTTTTAAAAAAATTTACTCGAAAGAAATGCGTTTTTTGAAAAAATTCATACAAAACGCCGTCGTCAAAAGGTCGTGGTTAAAGCGCCGTGAACAAAAATGCCGTTTGCTCAAAACGCCGTCGTCAAAAACGCCGCGAGTCAAAACGCCGTGAACAAAAATGCCGTTAATGAAAAATGCCGTCAGGTCAAAACGTCGTCGTAAAAAGGCCGATGTCAAAAGGCCGTGGAGAAAACGCCGTGAACAAAAATGCCGTTTGCTCAAAAACGCCGCGAGTCAAAACGCCGTCGACAAAAACGTCGCGAGAAAACCCTGTGAACAAGAATGCCGTTAATGAAAAATGCTATCAGGTCAAAAACGCCGTGCGTCAAAAGACTGTGGAGAATACGCCGTGAACAAAAATGCCGTCCGGTCAAAATGTCGTCGACAAAAATGCCGCGGCTAAAACGCCGTGAACAAAATGCCGTCTGCTCAAAACGGAGTCGACAAAAACGCTGTCAGTTTCAAAAGTCAAATTAAATTGAACCTATTATTATAAACATTACTATATAGCAGTAATAGGTATCTATTTAACTGTATTTGTATAATATATAAATCGAAATCAGTCAATTCCAGAATTACAACAATGTTCAATATAATTTGACTTTTGAAACTGACGGCGTTTTTGTCGACGGCGTTTTTTACTAACGGCATTTTTGTTCACGGCGTTTTCTCCACGGAGTTTTTGTCGACGACCTTTTTACGACGGCGTTTTGACCTGACGGCATTTTTCATTATCGGCGTTTTTATTCATGACGTTTCCTCCACGGCTGTTTGACTCGCGGCGTTTTTGTCGACGACGTTTTGACCTGATGGCATTTTTTTTTAAAGGCATTTTTGTTCACGGCTGTTTGACTCGCGGCATTTTGTTGACGGCGTTTTGACCTGACGGCATTTTTCTTTAACGGCATTTTTGTTCACGGCGTTTTCTCCACGGCTGTTTGACTCGCGACGTTTTTGTCGACGACGTTTTGACCTGACGGCATTTTTCTTTAAAGGCATTTTTGTTCACGGCTGTTTGACTCGCGGCATTTTTGTTGACGGCGTTTTGACCTGACGGCATTTTTGTTCACGGCGTTTTCTCCACGGCTGTTTGACTCGCGGCGTTTTTGTCGACGACGTTTTGACCTGACGGCATTTTTCATTAAAGGCATTTTTGTTCACGGCTGTTTGACTCGCGGCATTTTTGTTGACGGCGTTTTGACCTGACGGCATTTTTGTTCACGGCGTTTTCTCCACGGCTGTTTGACTCGCGGCGTTTTTGTCAACGACGTTTTGAGCTGACGGCATTTTTCATTAAAGGCATTTTTGTTCACGGCTGTTTGACTCGCGGCGTTTTTGTTGACGGCGTTTTGACCTGACGGCATTTTTGTTCACGGCGTTTTCTCCACGGCTGTTTGACTCGCGGCGTTTTTGTCGACGACGTTTTGACCTGACGGCATTTTTCATTAAAGGCATTTTTGTTCACGGCTGTTTGACTCGCGGCATTTTTGTTGACGGCGTTTTGACCTGACGGCATTTTTGTTCACGGCGTTTTCTCCACGGCTGTTTGACTCGCGGCGTTTTTGTCGACGACGTTTTGACCTGACGGCATTTTTCATTAAAGGCATTTTTGTTCACGGCTGTTTGACTCGCGGCATTTTAGTTGACGGCGTTTTGACCTGACGGCATTTTTGTTCACGGCGTTTTCTCCACGGCTGTTTGACTCGCGGCGTTTTTGTCGACGACGTTTTGACCTGACGGCATTTTTCATTAAAGGCATTTTTGTTCACGGCTGTTTGACTCGCGGCATTTTTGTTGACGGCGTTTTGACCTGACGGCATTTTTGTTCACGGCGTTTTCTCCACGGCTGTTTGACTCGCGGCGTTTTTGTCGACGACGTTTTGACCTGACGGCATTTTTCATTAAAGGCATTTTTGTTCACGGCTGTTTGACTCGCGGCATTTTAGTTGACGGCGTTTTGACCTGACGGCATTTTTGTTCACGGCGTTTTCTCCACGGCTGTTTGACTCGCGGCGTTTTTGTCGACGACGTTTTGACCTGACGGCATTTTTCATTAAAGGCATTTTTGTTCACGGCTGTTTGACTCGCGGCATTTTAGTTGACGGCGTTTTGACCTGACGGCATTTTTGTTCACGGCGTTTTCTCCACGGCTGTTTGACTCGCGGCGTTTTGGTCGACGACGTTTTGACCTGACGGCATTTTTCATTAAAGGCATTTTTGTTCACGGCTGTTTGACTCGCGGCGTTTTTGTTGACGGCGTTTTGACCTGACGGCATTTTTGTTCACGGCGTTTTCTCCACGGCTGTTTGACTCGCGGCGTTTTTGTCGACGACGTTTTGACCTGACGGCATTTTTCATTAAAGGCATTTTTGTTCACGGCTGTTTGACTCGCGGCATTTTAGTTGACGGCGTTTTGACCTGACGGCATTTTTGTTCACGGCGTTTTCTCCACGGCTGTTTGACTCGCGGCGTTTTTGTCGACGACGTTTTGACCTGACGGCATTTTTCATTAAAGGCATTTTTGTTCACGGCTGTTTGACTCGCGGCATTTTTGTTGACGGCGTTTTGACCTGACGGCATTTTTGTTCACGGCGTTTTCTCCACGGCTGTTTGACTCGCGGCGTTTTTGTCGACGACGTTTTGACCTGACGGCATTTTTCATTAAAGGCATTTTTGTTCACGGCTGTTTGACTCGCGGCATTTTTGTTGACGGCGTTTTGACCTGACGGCATTTTTGTTCACGGCGTTTTCTCCACGGCTGTTTGACTCGCGGCGTTTTTGTCGACGACGTTTTGACCTGACGGCATTTTTCATTAAAGGCATTTTTGTTCACGGCTGTTTGACTCGCGGCATTTTTGTTGACGGCGTTTTGACCTGACGGCATTTTTGTTCACGGCGTTTTCTCCACGGCTGTTTGACTCGCGGCGTTTTTGTCGACGACGTTTTGACCTGACGGCATTTTTCATTAAAGGCATTTTTGTTCACGGCTGTTTGACTCGCGGCATTTTTGTTGACGGCGTTTTGACCTGACGGCATTTTTGTTCACGGCGTTTTCTCCACGGCTGTTTGACTCGCGGCGTTTTTGTCGACGACGTTTTGACCTGACGGCATTTTTCATTAAAGGCATTTTTGTTCACGGCTGTTTGACTCGCGGCGTTTTTGTCGACGGCGTTTTGACCTGACGGCATTTTTCTTTAAAGGCATTTTTGTTCACGGCGTTTTCTCCACGGCTGTTTGACTCGCGGCGTTTTTGTCGACGGCCTTTTTACGACGGCGTTTTGACCTGACGGCATTTTTCTTTAACGGCATTTTTGTTCATGGCGTTTTCTCCACGGTTGTTTGACTCGCGGCGTTTTTGTCGACGGCGTTTTGACCTGACGGCGTTATTCTTTAAAGGCTTTTTTGTTCATGGCGTTTTCTCAATGGCTGTTTGACTCGCGGCGTTTTTACGACGGCGTTTTGAACTGACGGCATTTTTCTTTAACGGCATTTTTGTTCACGGCGTTGTTTTCTCCACGACTGTTTGACTTGCGGCGTTTTGACCTGACGGCATTTTTGATTATCACCATTTATATTCATAGCGTTTTCTCCACGGCGTTTTTGTCGACGGCCTTTTGACGTGATACCATTTTGACGTTACTCGACAGGGATCTGGAATGAGACCGGTCACTACCCCCGGCCCTGTGATGATTTTCTTGGTTCCCTTTTGGGAAAAGACGTTATAAATATATATAAATCGTTGAACTTTGAAAGTCCGCCGACTAAAAACGTTCGTGAAAGAATGTAGTTTACTCAAAACAGTTGCAATAGTTTTCTTTAAAAAATATATTTGCTAACTTCCCCAAGTCGTATCGGTTGACTCTATGGTGGGGACGGTTATCGGTTATGTTTATTTCTATCCAAAACGTCGCTTTAGCTCATTTTTGTGATCGCTTTTAATGCGAACACGTTAATTTTGACGTGCTAATTATAAAATTCCCAATAGTTACAAATATTCCAAGAAGTATTTAGATACCTACTAATGAATGCTGTAATATTGTTTTTGATTGTATGTATCTTCAACGACAACGTGTTAAGCATCAGGTTTTAATTTTTGAAAACTTGAATAAAATTTTACAATGTTCAGAAACGTTCATAAACAAACCACTAACGATTTCGCAATTGTTTTCGTTTGTGTTTTCAAATGATTTTTCATTTTGATTTTTGAATAACTCGAAAACGGCGTGTCGTGCAAACATTTTATATTATGCATAAACGATCACAAACGAAACACTAACTATTCCTACAATTGTTTTCGTTTGTGCTTCCAAATGATTTTTTATTTTGATTTTCAAAATAACTCGAAAACGACGTGTCATGCAAAAATTTTGTATCGTGCACAAACGTACACAAACGAAGCACTAAAGATTGCTACAATTGTTTTTGTTTGTGCTTTCAAATGACGTTTGATTTTGATTTTGAATAACTCGAAAACGGCGTGTCGTGCAAAATTTTATATCGTGCACAAACAAAGCACAAACGATTTGCACAATTTTTTTCGTTTGTGCTTTTAATGACGTGCCAACTTCACGCACCTATAGTTTCGAGTCGAATTGTTTCCGTTGCGATCGAAAAGTTAATTTTACGCGAAAGCCGAGCCAACACTTTTTTCTTTAACAATCTCAGGCGTCAATTTTTGGTTCGACCCGACCCGACGGGGTCGAATTAAAATTGCGTTCCGCGTTAAATTAAACGACACGTCAACGGGGCTCGTCGACGACTAAATTAATCAATTGTTTCAGGTTCAACGCGATCCCGTTCGGTTTTATCAGACGACGAGTCTTACCAGTAAACGTAGACGTCGACCTCGGCAACAGAAGAGCGTGATATATTTTAATTGTTTACGTTGACGTGTATTTTTGTACTAAAATAATGCAGAACTAATTATAAATATAATACGATATTTGTTGTTGTTTATTTGGGGTGGATTTCGAGGTGAGAGAGAGAGCGCGAGTGATCTATAGATCGCACGGATCGACGCGCCAACGTTTAAGTCGCGTCGGAATAAATCGAATTTAAAAAAAAAACGCGGCACTTTTCCAACGTTTATTATAATCTTCATAGTCTAAGAGCTGGTGAACATTTTCACATCCGATTTTGTACCTCTTGAAATTTTGCGGGAAGGTAGTTTTTTTAAGTCTGGCTAGGGAATGGACCACCATTTTAAGCAACTCCGGTTTCGAACTACCCCACAATCGTTTAAAATTGCAAAAAAAAGGGGTGAGACATTGTCGTTTGTACCTCTTGAAATTTTGAAGGAAGCTAGTTTTTTTAGGTCTGGTTAAGAAATTGTCAGTCTGGCTAAGCAACCCCGGTTTCGAACTGCCCCTTAGTCTTGTAAAGTTGCAAAAAATGGGCGTGAAATTCTAATTTCTATCTCTTGAAATTTTATAGAAAGGTAGGTTTTTTTAAGTCTGAAAGAGAAATAAACCACCTGATTAGGTAACTCCGTTCGCGAACTACCCCTAATCATTTAAAATTAAAATATATTCGAAATTTTCATTCGTACTTTTTGAAATTTATATCATATCATACCTATTGAAGTATGAAAAAATAATTTCCAAACGGTCAGGCCGGTATTAACCCAGTTACAGACAGTGTTAAAGTTGCATTTTGAAATAATGCATTAGTTGCATTCCACCTTTTGTCGTTTTAGAGCAGCTCGTTAATAATATTTAAAAGAAAAAGTGTCGTAAGCCAGACAAATCTGGCGGCCTTAACGCCCAAAAAGAAAAACGGAAAATAGTATTTTTATATTAGTGCGGCGGAGAGAGCATTACGTAGACGCGCGAGTGCGAGAGAGGCCTTATATCGGAAAGCATATCGCCATGCATCCTGTAAAAATTTTCATAATAGGTGTGAAATAGAGATGATTTAAATTTCAAGAGGTATAAATGACTATTTCAAATACAGTGGTACCTCGATATACGAGTGCCCTAACATACGAGTGTTTGAATATACGAGCCGCCGAGCGAGCGGTATTTTGCTTTGAGATGAGAGCAAGATACGAGGAATCGCACACTACACATGCGCCTCACATGTTGGGGTCGTGTGCAGCGTCTAACAGTTTCTCCCACCTCAGACTAGACCTCGGTCTGTGTGCTTGTTTCCCTCGTTTTCGAAGCATTTTTGATAAGTTGAGTTCGCGTTTTTGCTTTTGTACATTTACAAAACATTATCACATTTATTTTTATAACCATGGGTCCGAAGAAGAAGACGATGTCTATTGAATTAAAGCGTGAAATCATAGAAAAACATGAGCAAGGTGTGCGAGTAATTGACTTGGCGAGGATGTACGGGCGTAGCACATCAATGATATGTACTGTGCTTGAACAGAAGGAGTTGATAAAGGGTGTAACGCCAGCTAAGGGCGTTACAAGAATTTCTAAGCTCCGGATCTCTCTCCATGAAAAGATGGAAAAAAGATGGTGTGGGTGACAGAGAAGCAGCTTCAAGGATGAACCTTAACACAAAGCATCATATGTGAGAAGTCGCGAGCGATTTACGGTGATTTGCTGAAGCAGACTTCCACAAACGAGGAATCGGAAGATTCGTTTAAAGCCAGTCGGGGCTGGTTTGACATCTTTAGGAAAAGGACCGGCATTCATTCCGTCGTTAGGCATGGTGAGGCAGCAAGTTCGGATGTGAAGGCAGCCGAGGTTTACATCAAAACGTTTTCCGAACTGATAGAAGCCAAAGGATACATCCCCCAGCAAGTCTTCAACTGTGACGAGACAGGGCTTTTTTGAAAAAGGATGCCGACTAGGACTTACGTAACGGCAGAGGAGAAGACGATGCCAGGTCACAAACCCATGCAGGATAGATTAACTCTAGCCCTTTGCGCCAATGCGAGTGGCGACTGCAAAATCAAGCCTCCGCTAGTATACCATTCGGAAAATCCCAGGGCCTTTAAGTCACATAAGATTTTAAAAGAAAAACTGCAAGTTATGTGGAGGGCAAATCCGAAGGAAATCCTTTGTGAAGTGGATAAACCTGGTGTTTGGCCCTTCTGTTAAAAAATATCTACAGGAAAACAACCTACCCATGCAAGCCCTTCTCGTCCTCGACAATGCCCCTGCTCACCCACCAAATCTCGAAGATAATTTACTCGAAGAGTTCAAGTTTATAAAGGTTCTCTACCTACCACCCAACACCACTCTCCTATCCTGCAGCCCATGGATCAGCAGGTGATTTCTAATTTTAAGAAGTCGTACACCAAGCACATTTTTCGGCGCTGCTTTGAGGTGACGGAGAACACAAATCTTACCCTTCGAGACTTTCGGAAGGACCACTTTAACATCGTGATATGCCTAAGAATTATTGATCGGGCCTGGCTGGGTGTTACAACGAGGACCTTAACCTCTGCATGGCCTGAGGCTGTAGCTGAAAGGGCCTTCGAAGGATTGGAACCCGAAGTGTCAGTGGTAGAGGAGATTGTTTCTCTGGGAAAATCCATGGGTCTGGAGGTGTACGAGAGAGATGCGAACGAACTCGTCGAGGAACAGTCTCGGAAGCTGAAAACCGAGGAGTTACACGATCTACGTCCGCAGCAGCATACGGTGGTTCGACGAAAAATTAGTTTTGAAGAGGAGCCAGAGACGGAGGAGGTTATCTCTACAAGAGATATAAAGGAGATCTTGGGAATGTGGGAGAAAGTTGTAGAGTTCGTGGATAAAAATCACTCCGAGAAAGTTGCAACTGGTCGTGCGTCGGAGTTGTTCAACGAAACTTGCCTAACTCATTTCCGCAATATCCTGGAAGGGAGGAAGAAACAAACCTCATTGGACAGTTTTTTTAAACGATCTGCAAGTGAAAATGAGCAAAGCGTGACGAAAAAAGCGAAGACCAGCGACGAAAATTAAGAGCTTCCGTAAGCACTTCGCTTTTTCTTTTATTATGTTTTTATAGTATATGTATTTGTTATTTATAAATAAATGTTTCTTCTCGTAAATACATTTTTCTTATTCAAAAGCACTTAACAAAAACAACACTGAGGTGGTGTTTTGGGAGCCGGAACGGATTAATGGCATTTCAATTAATTTCAATGGGGAAAATCGCTTTGAGACACGAGCAATTTGACATACGAGCAAGGTTACGGAACGAATTAAACTCGTACGTCGAGGTACCACTGTATATTTTAATTTTAAACGATAAGGGGTAGTTCGCGAACGTAATTACCTAATCAGGTGGTTTATGTCTCTTCGAGACTTAAAACAAAACTTACCTTTCTACGAAATTTCAAGAGATAGAAATTAGAATTTCTCACCCATTTTTTGCAACTTTAAACGACTAAGGGGTAGTTCGCGACCGGAGTTGCTTAACCAGACTGTGCATTCCTTAGCCAGACTTGCAAAAGCTACCTTCCCACAAAATTTCAAGAGGTACAAATGAAAATTTCGAATATATTTTAATTTTAAACGATTAGGAGTAGTTCGCGGACGTATTTACCGAATCAGGTGGTTCGTTCCTCGGGCAGACTTAAAAAGAGACCACTTTTCTATAAAATTTCATGAGATAGAAATCCCATTACAATTTCACCTCCCATTTTTTGCAATTTTAAACGATTGTGGGGTAGTTCGAGACCGGGGTCGCTTAGCCAGACTGTCAATTCCTTAGCCAGACTTAAAAAAACTACCTTCCTTCAAAATTTCAAGAGGTACAAACGACAATGTCTCATCCCTTTTTTGCATTTTAAACGATTGTGGGGTAGTTCGAGCGTATGGTCCCTATTGCCGCCAAACGATAATCCGTACTGTTAGTGAATTTTAGAGAGATTTTAAACAGACCATCCTTCTTGGTTGAAATAGCCTGCCTCTGTAAAGTCGTAAAATCTACCTGCTTCGAAGTTAAGGGTATAAATGTTTAGATATGGTGTTTTTACATTAAAACGTATTCGTAGACGATTTTAAAATTCGCAATACAAAAGTTAAGATTTAATGTTAAGTACAGGAAAAAACTGAGATTACAGATCTGAAAAACTGATTTATTTAAAGTTCGCTAATAAATAATCTACTTTAATTTTAATTGAAAGTAGGAAATTAATTAATAATTAATATTATTATTATTATAACAATATAAATAGGGCGTTCTCGAGGATATTGAATGCGAACGGATCTCAGTAATTGTATTGTTATCAAAAACTGTTGTTTTTAAAAAAATAATAGATTTCACACGTGAAAAGTATTACATTAGGAAAATTGTAATTTAAGTAGATGTTTATTAAAAGAATAATAGTATAGTAATATTGTATAACTAGTGCTAAAATATCCACCTTTCCGCACGTGTTATATACTATGCTTTTCCGACGACCACAAGTATTTTTATTAAAAAAAAATTGATTTTTGACGTTTACGTAAGTTCGTTTGACATTTTAATAAAATGTCAAATTTGATAATAAAACAGTTTGTGCGTAAAGTAATTGCACGACAGTGTAGAAGACTTTGATTGACCGTGTGCAATGATCGCACACGGGCTGCACCGTTTTCGATTGGCTAACGAGTTTCTTTACGCACGGTCAGCCTATTTGTTTGTAACGGGTCAACTTTCCGTAACATTTATTGGTGTGAAATTATGCACTTTTCATAATGGTCGTCGGAAAATGTAACTTTCCGTACTAATAATGTAGGTTATTTGTATTACACCACCAAAGTTTTATAAATATGTACATGTAAATAAAGACCATTTATTAAATAATGACGTCAAAAGTAGAAGGTGCCATATACAAAAAAAGGCAATATCGTAAAAACTTCAATTACAAAATAGTCGTCAAAAAACTTAGTCACAAAATAGCAAGAAAAAAGAACAAAATTGATGTATTCCAGTGATCTTGCGAATTCCTCATTGTTAATTTTCTCAAAATTAAGACATTTTATTGGTGAAAATGTTATGTAAAATGTCATATACTAACCGTTTATTGATGTTACAATAAATTATGTCTAAATTCACAATATTGACTTAAAGGACTTAAAAGGAGAACGTTTCGCTTGATTTATGCTGTTACGTGACCAATGCTGGCGTTAGATTTTTAGTTTGTAAAATTTACGACCTTTTACAATAAAAATAGGGAGGTCTAGTCATATTGCCTAGTATTTAACAATAGTTGTGGGACGACCCACAACCATTGTCCGATATTGGGGCGTCAACATTTAAACCAAAAATTAAAACTTCCAACGATCCGCTTTTGATTATTTATAAAAAATTGACGTAAAAACGAAAATGATCATCAGAAGTGATTGTTAACGGCAAGACGTGCTAAAATTTCTCCAATTTATTCAAATGATCGTTAAAAACACACATTGAAATTGTAAAAAATTGCGAAGCAATTATTTAATTAAAATAAGCATTTATTAAGCAAAAGAGCACGTTGTGCGGTAGAGGGAATGTTACGTTACCCACTAGTTATTAATTTGCAAACTTTGGTTACCCCAGTTTTGAGTTATGATTGCAGTAAAATTGTACTTTTTACACGATCATTAAGGTTTTTAAAGGTGTTATGGAAATGATAGATTTTTTTAAGTATTTTTCTGTGAATCGGAACATTGTAATCTATGGAAAACGTAATTTATTTCATAAAAACATCGATCTTTTTATTTGGACCGTACCACCTTAAAATGGTGGTCCATTTCCTAGCCAGACTTAAAAAAACTACCTTCCTACAAAATTTCAAGAGGTACAAACTCGGATGTGAAAATGTTCACCAGCTCTTAGACTATCAGGTGATTCGTTCGATTTATGCCAAAATTATCCGCTCGTTATTAGATCATCGGAGAATGCGCTTCCCGCTAACTAAGCAGAAATCCGTGGTGATCGCGGAGGCAGCACGTGTCGCGGATGATTGTAAACAATCGCATTAGCAAGGCCAACTCGTCCTTAGACGCGGGCCAATGTCGGTCGCAGCAAGTGGTCATTTCGATTCGGTCTCGCGAGACAACAATTTAACATCATGGAGAGCGTTATCGTCGTCGCGTTTTTTCTCCTGGTGATCGGTCGCGTCGGCGAAATCGCGGACGGATACTGCGAACCGCCGCTCGTGAGGAAAGGCGAAAGTTATCCTTTAACGAGTTACACGTACGGGGGCTCCTTGGAAGATTGCGCGTGCAGCTCGACCGATTTCTGTTTGAGGAAGTGCTGCGACGAGGGCTACGTCGCGAACGGATCCGTCTGCGTGCGTAACGATTCGGCCGCGTTCAAGTCGATCGACGTGCACAAGGACAAGCACGCGCCCGCCCGGAGCGTCGCGCGTTTTCGCGTCGTCCCCGGACTGATGAGTTGTTCGGACGGCTACTACCTGCTGGAGCTGGACGAGGACCGCTTCCTCCTGCAGGAGGACGGGCGGCTGTGGCAAGTGCACGGGGAGACGTACATCGACCGAAACGACTACTGTCTCGACTATTTCAACCAGCAGGACCTGTCTTCGGCTCTGCGTTGTTTTCCTCACGTTTCCCGGTTCCCGATCAAGCTCAATTTCATAGGTGGGCGTGCGGCGCGCGCGCGGCGTTTCGATTTCACTCTTACAATTTCCAGGTATGATAATATCGCTGCCGTTCCTCCTGGCGACTTTCCTGGTCTACGCCTTCCTGCCGAACCGCAACTTGCACGGGAAGGCCCTCATGTGCTTCGTGGCGGCGCTCTTCGTGGCGTATTTGTTGCTCGTCGTCATTCAGAGCCGCTCCGCGGAATTGCGCGCGGGGTGCATAATCGCGGGTAAGTTTCCGCGTCGTCCGTTGTCCGTAAAACCGAGGTGATCTGTATACACCGTGTCCAAGATAAGAATGCACAGCATGGGGATCTTGAAAACGGTAGAAGATACAGGGTGGCTTAAATTAGAAAAAAGTTGCGCTATTTAGAGTATGTTCACATGCTGGTCGCAAAAGTTCATTATTGTTTATCGTTTTCAAAATTCTCAAAAAAATGCGATTTTTTGGATTTTCGTTTCTTTTCATTTTTTTATTTATTTTAAATGATATTAAAAAACTACCGGCACTTTCTCGTTGCCACTTTTTAGGCTCTACAAAATAGCGTGTTCGAATTTTTAATCCGACGTTTCGTATCCGAGAACCCATCATCAACTTTATTTTTTTATATGGCCACAAACAAAGAGACGCCCTGTATTCGGTAGCATTATTCATTACAAATTCAACGATGTATCACACATTGTGGTTTTGAAGCCAAAAAAGGGGAAAAACGTGAGTTATAAGGTTTTTTATTTTTTAAATTAGTAGGCATTGGAACAATCGCAATATTTTTGTTTTATCTGTCACATTATTGTTGTGTTGTGTAAGTTGTTGTTACGTGAATTTGAAGTGTTTTAACTTTTGTTCTTATTAAAGTTACTTATTCGTTAGTTTGTTGCTTCGTGCTTTCAATTTATTTACAAGTGTTACCACGGAAAGAGAAAGTTTCACAGACGAAGAAAAATTTGATATGTTGACGTGTTACAGCTTGTGCCGCAAAAATTGCGTAGCTGCCGAGCAGATGTACTCTGATAATTATCCTGAACGAAGACAACCTCAAAAATCCATTTTTAGACGTTTGGTATCTAATTTAAAGGAATTTGGTTCGTTTAAAAAACCTGCGTATCTCGTAAAAAACAATCCAACGAAGAAAAAGCGACTACTGTTTTACAAACCGTCGTTGAAAATCCTGAAATATCGACAAGACTGGAGTAGCTAGATCTACAGCCCAGTTCATTTTACAAAAGAATAAATTTCATCCCTATAAATTTAGAATTTGCCAGGGTCTTAGACCTGGTGACGAGAGAAGGCGAGCAAGCTTTTGTGAATGGTATACCAGAAAATGTGAAGAAGATCGAAATTTTCCTTTTAAAGTAATTTGGTCTGATGAAAGCATGATAACCAACAATGGCATTTTCGACCGGCGTAACAAACATTATTGGGCAACAGACAATCTTCATTTAATAAAAGAAACAAGGCATCAACATCGATTTGGATTTAATCTGTGGGTAGGCATTTTGGGTGGCAGAATAATAGGACCTTTTATTTATCACAACAATTTAAATTCCGAACGATATCTCGACCTACTGCAGACTGATTTGGAGAATGCCTTGGATGAATTACCATTACTTATAGTTAACAACTGCTGGTTTCAGCAAGATGGTGCCCCAGCGCATAATTCAAGAAATGTGCGGGAATATTTGTCCCAGAGGTTTCCTGAAAAATGCATCGGAACTCACAGTGAAGTAGCCTGGCCAGCCCGATCACCTGACTTAACTCCGTTGGATTTTTCCTGTGGGGTTATTTAAAAACCAAGTGTATGACGCCACTTTTGAAACTGAAGAACAGTTATTGACATTGGTTTTAGCAGCAGTTAATACAATCACACCAGAAATGTTAGACCATGTTTTGAATTCTTCTGTAGACAGAGCATACTTGTGTCTAGAAAATAATGGCAACCTATTTGAGCAATTATTATAATTTTTTGACATTCTGTTTCTGTTATTGTACCAGCGCCTACTAATTTAAAAATTAAAAAACCTTATAACTCACGTTTTTCCCCTTTTTTGGCTTCAAAACCATAATGTGCGATACATCGTTGAATTTGTAATGAATAATGCTACCGAATACAGGGTGTCTCTTTGTTTGTGGCCATATAAAAAAATTAAGTTGATGATGGGTTCTCGGATACGAAACGTCGGATTAAAAATTTGAACACGCCATTTTGTAGAG
Organism: Rhagophthalmus giganteus; assembly: GCA_036326145.1. NCBI lineage: Eukaryota > Metazoa > Arthropoda > Insecta > Coleoptera > Rhagophthalmidae > Rhagophthalmus > Rhagophthalmus giganteus. The sequence continues at coordinate 193,608 of JARFJA010000068.1, read as the reverse complement.
CTTAAAAAGTGGCAACGAGAAAGTGCCGGTAGTTTTTTAAATATCGTTTAAAATAAATAAAAAAATGAAAAGAAACGAAAATCCAAAAAATCACATTTTTCTGAGAATTTTGAAAACGATAAACAATAATGAACTTTTGCGACCAGCATGTGAACATACTCTAAATAGTGCAACTTTTTTCTAATTTAAGCCACCCTGTATCTTCTACCGTTTTCAAGATCCCCATGCTGTGCATTCTTATCTTGAACACGGTGTATAGTAGAGTGCTCGGCGCCCCGAAAAATGACTTTCGTGGGGGGGTCGGGGTTACAAGATGAAACCTCGACAGATCGAAAGAGCGTATTTTTTTATTTAAAAAGCCAAAAGCCGTCAAAAATCGTCCAGTGCAAAAGGGCGCTATCTTCACCGAAACAGTTATTCGGCGTACGTGAACTTTCTTTTGCCGTAAAATTCGTAATTGGTTTTGTGGTATTGATCGTTTAAAAAATTTTGGAAAAACGCAAAATACACGGGCTCGTCTTATGGAGAAAAATAACTTTCGGGGCCGATGTCTCGGTTCGAACGGCTAAAAAGTTCACTTCGATTTCGCGTTTTTTACCGTTTATATTGTCATAACTACAAAACAGTACGACATATCGAAAAATTTTATTCTTTAAAAACGTTTGGTTCGTCCTTGTAGCATCCGACTATAGAAGAATTATATTTTTGTGGGGCTTCATAATTATGATAAATAATTAAAAGTGAAAACGTGCTAAAATTGCATTTGCGAGAGTCGCGCTCTCGAGTGGGCGCATCGCGTCTCCCATCTCACTTTTTCCCGTAGCTCTCTCTCGTTCTATACGTAATTCAAAGAATTGCGACATACTACGATTATTATTGTAAATACACCTTATCCGTTATTTTAATAATTAAGTACATAATATAAGAAGCGTTTTATATTAAATTAATTTACGAAAAGCTCCTATTTCATAATAAAACTACAGCGACTTTAAAATTTAATGTCTGTTATTGTTATTCTTCTTTTTATAAAATTGTGGTAATAAGCCAATAACAATAATTAATTAACACCGGATATTTCAACTCTGTTTAGGGTTATCTTCAAGTGGTAAAATTTTATAATTTCCGCAGTAAAAATCAAAAATTTGGTGCAAGAAGAAAACTCCCGGTAGGTATTAATTGTATCCTTATTATGGCAATTTATTAGGACTATTGGCCCTAATTGTAAGTGTATTAAATAACCACAAGTTAATCACCATTTTTCTACTACAGTATGCCAAATGTGCCTTACAGCCTTAAGTTTGTTAACAAATTCGGTATTACCTATGTTAAAAATCAAATTTAAGTAACCATTACATTATTTTGTACATTAATTTTAACGATATTCGAAAAATAGTGGTACCCTCACCTTAAGATCATATTATCAAACTAAAGTTCTGCTAAAATCATTACAACTACAGGGTGCGGCAAAAGATAGGCAGGATTTCAAATAGTGGTTGCTCGGTTTGTAAAACCGGCAACACTGTGCACGCGGTCGCGTTAGGAAGACAAAAGTATGCAGTTTTCAGTTATCGACATGGCTTGGAGCGGAGTGCATCGTGCGTTCGTTGTCGAGGAGTTTATTAGAAATGGGGAATCTGTAATAGCGACGCAGCGTGCCTTCCGTAATCAGTTTGATGTTGGTCGGCATGGCGCGGTTCCGGGTGAAAGAACAATTCGTCGGTGGGTTTTACACTTTAGGGAAACAGCACTTAAACGAAAATCTACTGGCCGACCAAGGACAGTAAGAACACCGGAAAATGTGAATGCAGTAAGAGTTTCCGTACAACAGTCTCCAAGGCGTTCAGCTCGTAAGCATGCAGCTGCTTTGGGAATTTCCGGTAGAAGTGTTCGACGAACTTTACACAAGTCACTCCGAATGCATCCGTACAAAATGATGGTAGTGCAGGAATTAAGTGAAGGAGATTTTGAAACCCGTACAAATTCATGCCGAGATATTGTTCAAAACATTCCCCGATGCGCTGTATTCATGTCTAGCGATGAAGCTCACTTTCACCTATCGGGTACCGTAAATAAGCAAAATTTTCGTTATTGGTCGGCAAATAATCCACAGGAACTTCACGAGCGACCACTTCACAGTCCAAAGGTTACCGTCTGGTGTGCAATATCTGAGTTGGGCGTGTGGGGTCCTTACTTTTTCGAAAAAGATGGAATAACGGTAACAGTCAACGGAGACCGATATTTAGATATGCTTAACAATTTCCTACGTCCAAAACTTAACGAGTTGAACGATAATCAACGAGAAAACCTTTGGTTCCAGCAGGACGGTGCTACATCGCACACCTCACGTCGTTCACTTAATCTTCTTCAAGAAATGTTCCCGAGGTGATGTCGGCTGGCCGCCGCGTTCGCCTGATTTGTCGCCTTGCGACTTTTTTCTTTGGGGTTACCTCAAATCGAGAGTTTTTACACATCGTCCGCGGACTTTGGAAGAATTAAAGGCAGCCATAAGACAAGAAATTGCCGCAATTCCCCAAGAAATGATCCATCGGGTAATGACGCGCTTCCGTGAAAACCTACAAGAGTGCATCGACAATAATGGCCGTCATTTAAAAGATATCATTTTTAAAAAATAACGTTCCTAAATGGCATGAAATGTAGATTTCAATAGTAATAAAAAAAAAGTATTGCTTTATGTGGTTTGGTTTTTATTGACATCCCAAATAGTACCTATCATTTTGCCGCACCCTGTACAACCACAGTTACCCGACGTAACCGATTCTGGGTGGAAAATTGATTTGGAAGGAAATCTGATACCTATACTAAGTACTCTTCCATCCTTCCCAAATAACCTAAGAGTGTGGTTGTAACAAAGGTATTCTTCTAACATGCATTATTTGCTGATTCATAAATTTCGTTTCGTTATGTTTTCTAGATTGCAGTAGCAAAGATGTGCAGATGCAGGAAAATCGAACGAGTTGCATTGGTTTCTGTAGATTTATGGAACAAAAATGTACCAATGCAGTGACAATTCTAAATGTGTCAATGTATGACGAATAAGGTGAGTGTTAAATCATTAAGGGTGTGTAATATCAAGGCTGTTAATTTAAACTGCGAAAAGTACAATTTTGAACGTAGTAATACCAAATTTGTTAACAAACTTAAGGCTGTAAGGCACATTTGGCATACTGTAGTAGAAAAATGGTGATTAACTTGTGGTTATTTAATACACTTACAATTAGGGCCAATAGTCCTAATAAATTGCCATAATAAGGATACAATTAATACCTACCGGGAGTTTTCTTCTTGCACCAAATTTTTGATTTTTACTGCGGAAATTATAAAATTTTACCACTTGAAGATAACCCTAAACAGAGTTGAAATATCCGGTGTTAATTAATTATTGTTATTGGCTTATTACCACAATTTTATAAAAAGAAGAATAACAATAACAGACATTAAATTTTAAAGTCGCTGTAGTTTTATTATGAAATAGGAGCTTTTCGTAAATTAATTTAATATAAAACGCTTCTTATATTATGTACTTAATTATTAAAATAACGGATAAGGTGTATTTACAATAATAATCGTAGTATGTCGCAATTCTTTGAATTACGTATAGAATGAGAGGGAGCTACGGGAAAAAGTGAGATGGGAGACGCGATGCGCCCGCTCGAGGGCGCGTCTCTCGCAAATGCAATTTTCGCACGTTTTCACTTTTAATTATTTATCATGATTATGAAGCCCTACAAAAATATAATTCTTCTATCGTCGGATGCTACAAGGACGAGCCAAACTTTTTTAAAGAATAAAATTTTTCGATATGTCGTACTGTTTTGTTGTTATGACAGTATAAACGGTAAAAAACGCGAAATCGAAGTGAACTTTTTAGCCGTTCGAACCGAGACATCGGCCCCCGAAAGTTATTTTTCTCCATAAGACGAGCCCGTGTATTTTGCGTTTTTCCAAAATTTTTTAAACGATCAATACCACAAAACCAATTACGAATTTTACGGCAAAAGAAAGTTCACGTTTCCTTCTGTACGTACGCCGAATAACTGTTTCGGTGAAGATAGCGCCCTTTTGCACTGGACGATTTTTGACGTCTTTTGGCTTTTTAAATAAAAAAATACGCTCTTTCGATCTGTCGAGGTTTCGTCTTGTAACCCCGACGTCCCCACGAAAGTCATTTTCGGGGCGCTCAGCACTCTACTAATAACCCTGCACGTTTCAGCGATATCGTGCTACTTCTTCTTCGTGGTCTCGTTCTTTTGGATGAACGTCATGTCGATCGACATATGGTGGACGTTTAGGTATTAATCGTGGCGCTCCCCCTTAAAATGTTGATCGTTTTCGAAATTCTTTGTTTAAGCGGCATGCGGGATTTTTCCGGCAACAAGCGGCAAACGGAGAGGAGGCGCTTTCTGTTGTTCAGTTTGTACGCCTGGGGCGTCCCCCTGCTGTTCTCCGTTATCGTGGTAATTCTCAACGTCGCCGTGGAGCCCGACGCCTGGTACAGTCCCGGTTTGGGAAAGCGACACTGCTGGTTTCACGGTATTAAACCTATAAAGTGTCATTTTTGGAAAGTACGTTCGACGAAAGTTGTTTCGTTTTAGGGGACGCCGGCACGTTGCTGTATTTTTATGGACCGATAGCCGCGATCATCATAACGAACGTGGTCCTCTTCGCAATGACCGCCCTGAGAATCAAGAAGATGCAGAACGAATCGGCCGTACTCAGAACGGCCGAATCTAAAACCCACAACGAATGCGAGAAACGAAGGTAAATTCGATTAGCGCGACCGCGACGATCTAGTTCTCGAACTTTCAGGTTCAAACTTTACATTCGATTATTGTTGGCGATGGGGCTCAATTGGCTCATGGAAATAATTTCGTTCTTGGTGGAATGGAAGGGGGGGAAAGTGTCGCCTGCCGTGTGGTACGCCACGGATTTGTGCAACGCCCTGTACGGCGTCATCATATTTTTTTTGTTCGCTTTCAAGAAGAAGATTTGGAAAGAGCTACGGGCGAGGTGCGTAATTTTTGCGACGCGCCGTCGATCGCATCGATTGACCAACTGTTTTTCAGGTACTTCGAGACGTGCGGACGACGGCAATCTAATAAAAGAACGCACGAATCGTCCGTCACCACCATCGAATCCGTACTAAATAATTAAGTTTGTCTATAATTTTTTTTGTAATTTACAAGGGTAAATATAGCTTTATTTTAACTATACATGAAGTTTCGGACGTAGAATTTCCTATATTCTCTCGAAAACGGCGCATTTTATCGAAAATAATTTGGCAATCGACTTAAGCCGGGCACGCACCCTAAACAAACAATTTTTAAATTTCGCGGCGAATTTCTGTCGGTGCTACTTGTATGTAAATGTCAATTTTTAGGTTAAGACTGCGTTCGCAAAATTAGCGCCACATTCAAATGGCGACGAAAATGGCGAAAATATGGGGCACTTCTATTGAGATCATCGTCGAAACGACATAACGAACGGGCCGCATAAAATTACAGGACGAAGAAAAAACATAAACGCAGCGACCTTTCCTTTGGTTTTGCCGAAAAGTCAATAATAATCTTGTAAAATAATGTTGAAATTTGTCTAACCTTCATGAATTTTTTGTGGTCGTTCTACGCATCAAATCGAAACTGTAAATGATAGTGTTAAATTATGCTCTTAAATTTTTACTACGTAAAACGAAGTAAAATTGAAGACGATCTCGATAAAGTGTTTTCGGAGCAAAACTTGTCGCAAAACGGCCGATTCGTCAAAGTTCAAATTATTTTTTAGTTCGTGGGTTCTCCATTAGAAGGCGACTCAGTAATTTAGGGAATTTGGTGAATTTTTAGGGATAGTTCTTAGTAACTGTTAGTGGAAAATTATGCGTTGTTGCCAAATATCGTAAAAGTTATACAGCCCTATTCGTAGACATTTAATTAGATTTATCCTTTTCCTAAGCTTTATTTCCATAGAAACTGTTATGTAATAATCTAGGTGGTAGTGGATGATCGCTAAGGTGATAAGTAACAAGGAGTAGTTTATGTAATTGTGTGTGTGTTAAATGTAATGGTGCAATTTATAAATTAATATTAAACTATTATAAAACAGAAACAATTGTTTCTAAGGAAATAAACACGATTTAGTAGCTAGTACTAAATTTAACCAAATTATTGGTCGCATTCAGGGAATGGTAGCGCTGTAGCGCGCTTTAGTAAAGCATTAAAGCATATTCCGCTTTAACGCTTTATAACTAAATAAAGCAATGACGCATCCACGCGTTCTAACCTAACAAATTATGTTGCTTGTGTACGTTTTGGTTTATGCAAAAAATAAAGATGGCTTATAACGTTGCAATTCGGAGACGAAGTCATTTTCCTTGCGGTAACGTAAGAAGAAAGGTTGAAGATATTACAAGGTAAGTTTTACATGAAAATTTGAGTGTTTTACAAACAAAATTGCCAACCTAAGAATTAAAAGCTGAAAAATAACTAGTACCAAAAATGTTTATTCAGGCAAGATAAAGCGTTAGAGCGCTGCAGCGTTTCGACGCTACAATTCCCTGAATGCGACCATTTTAGTTTTTAAATTTCGCGCCTATGGTATAACGTTAGTTGGTTGGCAGAGAAGTAACCAGGTAATAAAAATATAAGTGGAAACGAAAGTGTATTTTTTGAGATACGAAAATCCTTACAGTTTACATACCACAATTTAACTGTAACTTTTGTTGTCGATTTAAATAAAATTATCGAAGTATTGTGAAACTTTTATTGTATGCAGTGGGGCACAACACCCAATAAGAAACTGTTTCTATTTCTAATTAGTTTTCCTTACATACTTAGTTTATACATAGTATGTAGTTTATAGGCTAGGTCCCCAACTAGTCATGCAGTATTTATTTTGCTATTATATTCACATGTCACTACCATTGAAAATAGATAATCGTTTTTCGATCAAAGTATAGCCAAATAAACTAAAAATAATTGTATTATTGTAATAATAAAATTGTATTTTATGTACATACATAATAGACACACATCTTGTTCTTCTTCACCCAACTATTGTCTCATTTACATCAACTTGCATCGAAATTAAATTTATTAAATTAATTAAATTAAAAATTAAATAAATCGTAAGACCAAAGATCAACTTGCATCAACTAAACCTCATAAAAACTAATATCGCAAACGCTTACTGCAGTTTTGGCGGTAAGTTTAGAAATTTTTCGTATTTATGAGTGGGTAAGGTAATCAAGAAATTAACCGAACCGTATCTGTACCCCCACACGTTGTCTTATTTCTTAAAAAAAAAAATCGGAAAAATTTAGAACAAGGAGAATTAAAAGAATGTCACAAATAAAAAACTGGTATCAGATTTTTTTTTTTGAAGTAAAGAGGTGGCAATATAAAAAGTTAATCGATCAAATTTTGTCTCGTCGTCAACCTAAATTGTTGCGACAATCAAAAATTTAAATTTCGTTTTTATCCGTAAATAAATTCATTGAAAATCTCTCGAAATAAGAGAAATTAAAAAAAAATAATTAATATCCGTAAATAATTTTGTTTTTAATACCTACGTAAAATACAGTTTAACACTGCTAGCGCTGCGACTGTTACTTGTCCGTGTAACAGACTATAAGGAAAAATTAGAAACTTCTAAATTTTCTTTCTATTTTCCCCACCTATTTCTCGTCATCGTTTTCCCTCTATTGCTAATTTACAGCGTAGATTTTTCCGTTGACTGCGAACGTGTATTATTACATACTTATACCTACGTAAGGTAGTTTCGTTCGCGAAATTGCACCGTCGAATGTTTGAGGGGAGCCCTAACAGAGTCCGCAACCAAGAGCCTAACCACGCTCGACTTTCAGAGAATTTATGTTAAAGCTTAAAGGCCCACGTATCCACCCTTTATAAATACATGGAGAGTTAGTCGACAAAGAAAGATCCTACATTTCCTCGTCGTATTAATCCTTTTTGTTTATAATCCTTTTAGATAACACAACACAACATGCAACACTCGCGCACTCACACGCAAAAAGGTCTTCTTGCACACACGAACAATACGACGCCGTAATTTAAAATTCGAACTATTGAAACAAGCACTACCGTTCTGTGCCAAGAACGCGAATGATCTGAAGCGGATTTGCCAGAATTCTGTATATAAACGCGTTCGAGTTTATACGCGAGCACTAGGAAATTCCGTTTTTATTTTAAAAACGTTCAGTCCGCACCCCGATAAGTCATGAAAGTGGGTGGCGCGCATGTTTTATTAGTTGCTTTGTATTTTATCGGTCGCATAAAAATGCGATTAAACTTTTATCTGGTTTACGATTTGTAATGGGGAAATTTTCAGTGCTTAAGGTCACGCGAATAGTTTTTAAATTAAAACTAGAGCAAATTTACAATTCTGCGGTATAAAAGCAGAAGATAGTGATTATTCAAATAATTTTAAATTAGTATTTTACATTGTTTTTTTTATTTGGATGCCGAAATTTTTGTAAAAGGTGGTGGTACGAATTTTCTTCGATATTCTTCGGGTGATGCGCGTAACTCACAAGAACGAGACAAACAACTCGCCGACAAAAACAAAATCCGACCGCGAGCAAGCCTCGATATTGAATTTTCTATTATTTAAAGCTATACAGTGATCCCTTAAGGGGGATTTCTACTTTGTGGGACACGAAAATAGGCAATTTTTGAAGAATTTGTTGTAAAGTAACTGTTAAAGATAGAATAATGAAACTTGATATACGTTTAAATACATCTTTATTTAGTATAACAAAAATATGGAAAATTAGGGGATTGTGCAAGACTTCCGCCAACTTGAAAAATATGTTTTCGAGAAAACCGCGTTTAAAGTTAAGCAAGAGTTTTGCAGGGTAAAAGTTAATACTTACATATATGCCCGATTTCTTCACCTCTAGATAAGTTCTGGATAACTGCATCCAACAGATAACTGTCAGATTTCGAGGTGTGAAGAAATCGGGCATTAGTCAGCTATCCCAGGACCATATAATATTCCCTCTTCTTCCTCGTACAATTCGTTTTTGGCAGATTCTATAATAACTGACTTTCGATTGTCTAATGGCTTATAACTCTGTAAATTTTACAAGTTTTGATTTGAAATTTTAACCACATATTTTCAAGACTTCAATCTTTTAGAATATGTCAAAAAAAAATCGGTTTTTTCGACCCAACAAAGTAGAAATCCCCCTTAACATTCGCGAACCGGCAAATGATGTTCATTATGCAATATGGTTCATTTTACAGAAAATAAACGAGTACCTTTTTTTATCTTAAAATATCCGGGGAATCCCGTTAAAAATTTAAAAAAACTTAAACCTCAACATTTTAAAAATACATAGTTTCGTCGAAATTGGTCGTGTTCTTGCGAATTCCGAAGCGAAAAGCTAACTTGACCCGACCAATAATAAAAAAGCCGTTTTTGTTACCCTAATTCATATAGTTTCACGTGTATCATTAAATTCGACGCGGTATAGAAAAAAAAAATATTCGAATTTTGGGACTTTCGCTCGACAGCGTCATTTATCGTTTAAACGTTTAAGTTCGCCGAACCACAATTTCGTTCTTTTCGGAAACTGCGCCTTCAGAGCCAATTTTTGGTTCGATCGATCGGAAAGTGCTTATCCGACAAATGTTTTTGATGGTGGACGAAAACTTTACGAGCGTCCTCCGTAAAAACACCTGTTTTATTTCCCATTTAAAAATTGGACGATAATAACTTCAATCGAATACTTCCGATCGTCGCAACAAAATCGTTTATATATACATATATTAAAAGCATAATCAGCGATGAAAATAAAAAATATATAATTTATTTAAAAACGCAATATAATTCCAAAGTTCAACAGATGGCAGCATATTGCTCAATCGTATTATTTTGTACATAATTTCGATCGTAGTCTGCGTTGATTGTTTTCGTGCTTATGAGGTCTGTGCAATAGAGTTTATTTATTTATTTATTTATTTACCATTTAAATTACACAGTATAGCCAGTATACAATGTAAGTCCTATAGAGATAACATAGTCATCTGTACATAGGAGGTAATATATTAAAATAAACTTAAACTACCTTAATACTAGTTGTTGATACAGTACTATATGCTTTTTTTTTTTTTTATTATTATTGTGCATCTTCACTTATTTAGTCTTATTATTTCATAAACATTATTGAGACCTGAGAAACAATTTCAACTTATATTTTATTGTCATATTTTTAGCAGTTATGATTTTTAGATCATTCGGCAATCTATTATACATTCTTATGGCAACTATGAAACTTCTTTTATTACTTATTGTTTTAGTTAATTTAGGTAACTGGATACTTCTATGTCTTGTGTTACGCTCATTACTTAAATACTTATCTTGCAATGTTTTATAGTGGTAGGCAACCGAATCCAACATAAAAGTTTTGTAATGTTTAAAGGAAAGTTATTCCCTATTGAAAAATCTTTGTTTACAATTTTCAAAAGTCTAGATTGTATTCTTTGTAAGTTACCAATTAGATTCTTACCAGCACCACCCCATACTATAATTCCATAGTTTATTATGCTCTGGAAAATGCATAGTACATTGTCATGAGTGTTTTAGTATCCATAATCTTCCTTATTTTGGCAAAACGTATATTAGGTATTTAGTTCTCCGCGTAATGTACTCAATGTGTTTATCCCATCTCATATTATAATCAAAAATAATTCCCAGGTACTTGCAGCTTTCTACTCTTTTATTTGCTCATTTTGAATCTGAACATTCATATCTTCAGGTACACTACTTTTTGATTTCCAAAGGTCATGTATACTGTTTTACTTATATTAAGAGACAACTTGTTTAGGATTAACCAGTTGGCGACAAAATTTAGATAATTATTCATTTTGCATTCTGCAAATGACCAAGTATCGTCATCTGAAATGACAACAGTGTCATCTGCATATGACATAATAGATTGTGCAGGCATATTTACCAATAAATCATTAACATACAGTATAAATAACAATGGGCCTAGTACCGTTCCTGTGGAACACCCGTGACAATTCTTTTATATTCGCTCATGCTTTCTTGAATTCTAGTTTTTTGTCTTCTGTCAGATAGATAGCTAGTTAATAATTTGAGACTATTACCTCTAATTCCATATCTTTCTAATTTGTCTAATAGTATTTTGTGATTCACTGTATCAAAAGCTTTAGCAAGATCGAAGAAAACTACCATAATAGGTCTGCTTCCGTCTAGATTAGCATAAATTCTATCAGCAAGTTTGTTTAGAGCATCTCTAGTTCCTTTATTTTCACGAAACCGTACTGGTTTTCGGATACGATTCTGTGTTTCGCTAAGAAAACCTCTAATCTATCATAGATAATTCTTTCAAAAATCTTTGCAATATTTGATATAAGTGAGATGGGTCTATAGTTTGAAACACAAGTTTTGTCACCTGTCTTAAATATTGGAACGACTTCAGCATTTTTAGAGATTCAGGCCACGTTGATTTTTCAATACAGACATTGAAAATATGTTCAAGTGGCAAAACTATATAATAAGCTATTGTTTTTAATACTTTGGCATTTATTTTATCTACACCGCCTGATTTGTCTTTCATTTTGCTTATGATTCTAAATATTTCCTGTGAATCTGTCGGATTAATAAACATTGTGCTTTCATTTCTTTTAGGTAGAGTGATTGTGTGATCCTTAGGCTCAGTAATTTTGTTGCTAAGGTTCACGCCTATCTCTAAAAATATGAATTCATAGAATTAGCAATTTCAGTTTTACTATCTATTCTCAAGTTATCCACATAAATATGATCAATTTTTTTGCATTTTGACTTGTTTACCCAATTTAGTATTTATGATTTTCCACAGATTCTTAGGATTACAACTATTTACCTCTATTAATTTTCTTTCATAATTAGCTTTGGCGTTTTAATTCACAATTAAAGGCGCTTGCGTCAGATATTAATGAAATCTATTATGTACGGTTTAGAACTTGACTATTTGGGGTTACTTTTTAAAATTGAAAAATAAAATTGCGTTTTCGTTTTACATCTATTAAAACTGCAATTAATGTATTTTTCGTAAGAAATTATTGCGAAAATATTTAATAAAATGGTAGATACCGATCTATAAAGACTATAATTTTAAAATTTTTCTAGTTTGTGGTTTTGAATATACATTTTGATTAATTACTTTATCATTTTGCGTGTTACAGTAACTGGAAAATAATGTGTGTGATTAAATTTTTGTGATTGTAGCAAGAAAAATGGGAACTTAAAGAATTTTTTGGAATAGTAACAACTCTTTTCGAAATGTTTTTCGCAAACACACAAATCGGGTTCAATATTGTGTCCTGTAAATGTATAATTAAGCAGTAATAACGAGTTAAGTGAGAATGAATTATTGAAATCGCAATCATTTACCTGTTACATTGAATATTTTTTTACGCCGCAATTTTTTACGCGTAACATCAGAAGGAGATCGGTGCATTTTAATTTTATTTCTATTTATTTGTGTGCGATTAGGCACACAACAATGTTTTAGCTGCATATCATTTCATGCGAATTTCACACTTTAAATGCAAATCCTAGTTGCAAATAATCATTACAGTTACCATTAATATTCGACGCGAGCGACATCTGTTATTTCCATTCAAGTTGTCAGGTCAGCTGTTTTATGCTTATGCACAGACCTTATAAGCAACTCTAACAACAATCAGCGCAGACGACGGTTTCACGTATATCATTAAATTCGACGCGGTATAGAAAAAAAAAATATTCGAATTTTGGGACTTTCGCTCGACAGCGTCATTTATCGTTTAAACGTTTAAGTTCGCCGAACCACAATTTCGTTCTTTTCGGAAACTGCGCCTTTAGAGCCAATTTTTGGTTCGATCGATCGGAAAGTGCTCATCCGACGAATATTTTTGATGGTCGACGAAAACTTTACGAGCGTCCTCCGTAAAAACACCTGTTTTATTTCGCATTTAAAAATTGTACAATAATAACTTCAATCGAATACTTCCGATCGTCGCAACAAAATCGTTTATATATACATATATTAAAAGCATAATCAGCGATGAAAATAAAAAATATATAATTTATTTAAAAACGCAACATAATTCCAAAGTTCAACAGATGGCAGCGTATTGCCCAATCGCATTATTTTGTACATAATTTCGATCGTAGTCTGCGTTGATTGTTTTCGTGCTTATGAGGTCTGTGCAATAGAGTTTAATTCACAATTAAAGGCGCTTGCGTCAGATATTAATGAAATCTATTATGTACGGTTTAGAACTTGACTATTTGGGGTAACTTTTTAAAATTGAAAAATAAAATTGCGTTTTCGTTTTACATCTATTAAAACTGCAATTAATGTAGTTTTCGTAAGAAATTATTGCGAAAATATTTAATAAAATGGTAGATACTGATTTATAATTTTAAAATTTTTCTAGTTTGTGGTTTTGAATATACATTTTGATTAATTACTTTATCATTTTGCGCGTTACGGTAACCGGAAAATAATGTGTGCGATTAAATTTCTATGATTGTAACAAGAAAAATGGGAACTTGAAGAATTTTTTGGAATAGCAACGACTCTTTTCGAAATGTTTTTCGCAAACGCACAAATTGGGTTCAACACTGTGTCCCGTAAATGTATAATTGAGCAGTAATAACGAGTTAAGTGAGAATGAATTATTGAAATCGCAATCATTTACCTGTTACATTAAATATGTTTTTACGCCGCAATTTTTACGCGTAATATCAGAAGGAGATCGGTGCATTTTAATTTTATTTCTATTTATTTGTGTGCAATTAGGCACTTCATATCATTTACCGCGAATTCCACACTTTAAATGAAAATCCTAGTTGCAAATAATCATTGCAGTTGCCATTAATATTCGACGCGAGCGACATCTGTTGTTTCCAGTCAAGTTGTCAGGTCAGCTGTTTTATGCTTATGCACATACCTCATAAGCACGAAAACAATCAACGCAGATCACGATTAAAAGCATAATCAGCGATGAAAATAAAAAATATATAATTCATTTAAAAACGCAACATAATTCCAAAGTTCAACAGATGGCAGCATATTGCTCAATCGCATTATTTTGCGCATAATTTCGATAGTTATCGTTAAATAATGACGAGCGACCGTTAGAAATTAAACGTTTACGAGTAATCGGTTAATTTTATGCGATAGATAAGCGCAACAAACGGGCCGACCCGTAGTCGTAACATTTCCACGTAGGTTTTTAGGTTAGCCGATTAGATGGGCGTCTTTTCCAAAGTCGGCGGTTTTTTTAACAGGCACCGCAACAAGTTCCTCGTTGGCAGTGTCGTGATAACCGGTTCGATCCTGTTGACGCACTACGTGCGACACAAGCTGCGAGACTGGCACCAAAAGGAGACGAAGGAGTTCTTCGAGCGTGCCCGCAAGCAGCAGCACTTCGAGAGCACCGAACGAACGTGCAACCAAACAATAATCAGCCTTTCGGGGGCGCTGAACGAGTCGCTGAGCAGGACCGTCGAAACCGAAGCGATCGTGATGGAGCTGCGAAGCAATCCCGACAACAAGGTCGAGCTGTGGGACAAATTGAAAGTAAGCCGAACGCATTATCGACAACTCCCTCGGCGTTTAAGCTTGTGGGGCCCCCTTTTTAGCTGCTGGTGTTCGCGAAGGTGAGCTGCCTAATTTACACGGCGACGATGCTCGTGGCGATGCTCAGGATCCAAATGAACATAATCGGCGGATATCTGTATCGAGATCCCGCGGCGATCACCCTGGAAATGCAGGAGAGATACTTGTCGTTGTGTCACGAATTGTTCGAGTCGGGCGTCGAGGAATTGGCCGACATATTGAAAGAGGGGGTATTTCGCGATTCTAGCGCTTCGATTTGTTGTCGGGCACTCACGACGATTGTTTCCAGTACGACGGCATCTTGGGGGCGCTGCCGCTGAAGCGACAGCTGAAGATCGGCGACATCGAGAAGATATTTTGGGCCGTGCAGATGGCCGTGCGCAACAGCGACGCGGACCCGATAAAGAACTTCAAGAGGTTCGCGGCCTCGACCGACCGGAACGACGACAAGGACGCTTACGCGTGTTTGGTAGGCGATTGCGATTGTTCGACTCGAACTTGATCGGGCGTCGTTTGTTTTAGGTGCGAGACACTTCGGACCTGTTGAGCAGCGACGAGGTGAAGAACTTGACGGCGTCCTGCGTCAATCGAGGTTTCGTGCTGTTGAGCGATCAGATCGCCGAGTTTTACGGTCCGACCCCTTCGAGGGCCGGCGACGACTTCGTGCACCCGGCCGACGTCAAGATCCCGCTGGCCAAACTGATACCGATAATTAACGGGTTGATCTCGAAGAATTCGTTGCCCGATTTGCTCGTTCAGCGGCTGGTCGCCGACGACAAGTTGAAAACTTTGGGGGCGAACGTGTACGAGGCTTTCAGCTAATTTCGGTTTTTAAGCACACTTTTAAATGATAATGTAATCGTAGCATAAATCGAGGGTTTTAATATAAATACTTTGTTTTAAATTAGGATTTGGGGTCGAGTGCGAATGAACGAATGTAAGGTGGTCGGCAACGACTTGTAATCTGTTGCTTATTAAAGTTGGAACGTCGACAGTAACAATTCTAGCGTTGCCCACTTTAAAAATGATACAATCTATTAATTCTGCTTAACTTTATTGGGAACTAATGTGAACACTATATGGAAAAATAGGTATTATCGATTTTTTTTATATCAATCGACGCGTCTTAATGCGACAAATAATTATTACCGTCGCGCCGAATCTGCAACTTCATTGTTAAACCCGTTAATGAACAATTCATTGAAAAAATTTGGGCTTTAAATTATGTCGGAAGTTAATAAATCTGTCGCTCGTCGTTTGTGGAGGGGGTCGTGGTAAATACGTTTCTAAGAAACAGATAGAAAACAGTAAAATAGCGCCTCATATCCCGGCTGACGATTTTTAAATTTCGCGGCGCATTTCTATCGGTGTCGCTTGAAAACATTTTTAGTCAGTGGCGGCGATGAATTAGGCGAGAGGAATTTTTTGAATTGTTCGAGTAACGAAACATTACACCTGCCGTTAAGTGTATAAATAATTTACGTACAGTTTCACGTATTTTACCACTTATGGCCTATCCAAACCTATATGCAATTTACGTCATCAATAAAAAGTCACTATACTCTATTCCAAAAAAGAAGGTAGTAGGTGGCGCTACGTCTGAAGGCAAGTTTACAAAGGAGGTTTTTTGTTAACTTCACAAAGGAGGGAAATTTAAAAATAGTATTATTTTAACAATGGGCAATCCGCTTAGAAAACCAATTATAATAAAATGCTCCTTATTAAATTTAATACATAGTCTATAATCAGTAATATAAGTCCCAATTCACAATTAAATACTTTATACAATACTTACTAAAAAAGTAAAAATACTTAAATTACTAAATTATTATAAAATTCATATTCATAAAACAATAATAACAATGAATGAATATAAAATTGTAATAATTAACGAAGAATTGAAAGTTACAAATGTTCGTCACTTGATTCTTCTGAGGAACTACTGTGAGAGTGCAAATTAATAATTACTTCCAGCATATTTTCGGCTATCCCATCTAAATCCCACATTCGTTTTTCCTCTTTAATTACATGTTCAACACAATCATGCCACTTTTCTTTTGTAACATTGGCAATACCTTCACCCAACAATTTTTTCACATCAGATATTTTGTATGTACTATTATTAGCCGCTACGTAATGTTTCACTTGTGCCCATACCAATTCGATCGGATTTAAGTTACAGTGGTATGGGGGCAATCGTAGTATTGTCTTTCCACTTTTCTTAATTATTTCGTCAACAACGTATGGTGTCGGATGAGATAGAGAATATTGTTTTACCAGTTGCAACAGTTCTATTTTTAATAAATTTCCATCTGTTCCTGTTACACCTTTACTACGAAGCCACTCAATAATATCGCCTTTTCGCCAATTTTGTGTTGGAACTTTTTCCAATTTTACACTGTGGTAAGGGGCATTATCCATCACTATTACACAGTTATCTTTTAACAGTGGCAGTACGCCTTCTAACCAATTTTTAAAAACGTCACCGTTCATTTCCTCATGGTAATCACCTGAAATAATTGTATCGGTAAGTTAGTACTTTATAAAATTTAATTTATTGTTTACCTGTTTTTCTTGATTCAAAGTTTAAGTAAGCACCCTCAACAAAACCAGTGTCACTGCCCATGTGTACAAGAATTAGACGTTTTCCTTTGCCTGATGGATCTTTAATACCAGTTGAAAGACCCTGTATGTGGGCTTGTCGTGGAGTCGTTATGGTAGTATCTTTCCAAATATTATTCTTAACATGACCAGCGTTAACCCAAGTTTCATCCATATAATATATTGTTCTTCCTTCGTTACGATACTTTCTGATAGAAGTTAGGTATTTGCGTCTCCATAAAACAATTTCTGGTTTTTCAATTAAGATCGTGTTTCTGCTTCGCTTCTCATATTTAAATCCTAACTTTTCAATATTCTCCATAAAGATGTGCGTTTAAAATTTTGTTGTGAATCATCATCATTTACAGCTTTGAAAACTTTTTCTAAAGTGGGCAGTTCGTTTTAAAAAGAACGAATGCGCATGCCTTGAATCCCAGATTTTTCAAAATCTTCAAGTCGTGCATATTGAGTTGAACATGTTCGTGTCTTTTAGGTGACCGTGCAATACCGGAGCTTTCTATTTCTTTAATGATGTTCCAAATCATTCGCTCACCAAGACCGCTTTCAATAGATGTTAATTTAACAGCTTCGGTTTTACTTTTATCTGCCTTGTTTCGTAGGTAAATGTTATACGCCATCAACCTTTGACCACTCCTTACCAATTTGCCCTTATGGTTTTGAACGATAATTCTTCCGCCATAATAAAAAAATGTAGACACTGTAAAACCATATTTATTTAATTAAATGTTGTATAAAAGTAGGTAATCAACTTACGTTATGAAAATAATATACCAGTATGGTGAGTTCTGAAAAGAACTATTTTATGTAATAATAAACAGTAGAAAAGATGAGGGAAATGAGAAGATAAATTTAAAAAACAGGAGCACACAACAATGAATCGAATTCTAAACTGACAGAATGACAGCTAGGGAAAATAGAATACCAACATAAAACTACCAAATATCACTATTTTCAAATTATAATCTTGTTAGTGTGAAACGGGCTTGAATATTGACCAATGACAATCAAAGTTCAAGCTTCCCTATGCTTTCCTTCACTACCTTCTTATTTGGAATAGAGTGTAGATTGTTTATTTGTAGTTCGGTTTAAAATTTGCAAAATGACATTCTATAGATAAATTACTTGTGCACGTATTAGATAATATAAAGAAAGACTATTTATTAGAATTGTAAAAATACGAGGTGACAACACTGTGTGAAACGTCATCATCTAGTAACCTTTCATTGATGACGTGGATTGCATATAGGTTTGGACGAAGCGTATGTTATTTTTATTTTAACATGTTTACATTAAAATGTTATTGGTTTAATTTAATCATTTACTACAGTACGTCACTGCCTTTGTTATTTTATCTGACATTGACGTTTATATACGAGCAGTACCGACAGAAATCTGCCGCGAAATTTAAAAATTGTTAGCTGGGATAGAGTGTTATATCCTTGTAATTAAACATTTTAAACCCGTATTCATATTGAATTGACAGTAGCATTTCAATTCTGAATTCAATCCTACTATTTTAGGGCCGTTAGAATAGAATTAGGAAGGTACCTACTGTAAGCGAGCTGGAATAAAAGAATTGCCTAAAAACTAATAGTTTTGTTAGTTACATTTTATCCAAACCTATAGGCAATTTACGTCATCGATAAAAGGTTACTGGTTGATGACGTATCACACGGTGCTGTCACCTCGTATTTAGACAGTTCCAATAAATTGTAGTTTTTCTTTATACCACCTAATATATGCGCAAGTAAATCACCCATCATGTCACTTTCCAAACTTTAAACCGAACTACAAATAAACAATCTAGTGACTTTTTATTGATGACGTGTTGCCTATAGGTTTGGATAGGCCATAATTGTTATAATAGCCACAATTTTATGCGGAACACAACCTCTTATATTCTTCAAGCCACGATTTACCTACAAACAACCAGTTTAGTCTAAGGAAATCAACAAGTCATTATTTTACCTGAAATAATTGGGACCAATCTATCCACCTTAAAACTACGATAAAACAAATTTTTCCACAACAAATCATCTCTGCTGACAGCCAACCACGAACGACACACTTCTCCAACTTTAAGGAGTTCTCTATGATTTAAGTATCCGCATATATGAAACAAGACAGGATGCGGCAAGTATGGCCAAAGGCTTCCAGAGACATTGCTTTGGTTTTCGATCATTTCTCTTTTCGTGTTAGATTCCATTGACCTTTATTTATTTACATTCAACTGTCGCATTGAAAACGTCATCTTTTACTCAACACAAGACAGTGGCGTTGTCGTAGAAGGAACACTGACACACTTTTTTTTTAGTCCCTCCTAAACTGGTGGAAAGGTAGACCAATTACTAATCGAACTAGTATGAGTCGATTATTTTAGTTTTTGTAATTTCTTTGTGTGTAATAAAATTACCACAAAAACCGATACGTTCTGCTAATAATGATTGACTAGAAAAATGTTACATATCGAGGACACGATACAGTCAGTGGGACAATTTTATACACGATTTATTTTAGTTATTTAATTATAAATAAACATTCTTCCCCTGTTTATTTTACCTATGTAGATCATCGTTAACTAAAACATTTTAAGAACAAATAATAAATTGAATACATGCATGAAATTTTGAATTTCAGTTTTAAATTTCTCCGTGTGACCACCCTGTAGCTTTCTAAATTTTTCAATTATAAAGTCGCGACGTTATCGGTCGATTTTGAATTGGATAAATCTAACCTAAATTTTCGCTGTCAATTTTTTAACTTACAATTCTAAGTTCACCAATAATATTTCGACTTTTCAAGGAGAAAGTTTGAACAACTACAGGGTGGTCACTTTAATAAATTGAATGCCAAAATCCATAAATTTTATAGATGCATAATAATGTCGATTAATTATATAATGAAAAGTTGAATGTTTTCAATATTGGATTATAAATAATTAATAAACACCTTGAAATTAAACGTTATTCCTTATACCGTGATAACTATAACGTTTCTTTTTCAGTTTATTATATCTTCGTTTTAATCATAAGTACTTTTGTAAGTAATACGTATTTGTTTTTTAAATGCCTAACATGTGGAAAGATATGAAAACCTTACGATGTCTTTGCTATCACTAAATTTTTGATGGATATAAACATAAAATTCCTGTGTGAAGCAATACATTAACTTTTAATAATATATTGACTCACAAAACCGACAACTTTCAATGCGGGAAAAAAGCATTTAAATTATTTACAAAAAATTATTTTCACGATCTTTTGTACCTGTTAAAAAGTTGAAGAGTGAAACTATTTTGGATAAAATACGAATTAGCTACATTGTCGTAAATTTGACAACTAATTTACACAGGCACCGTTGGCATAATCAAAAAGTACAAGTTTGTTTTCAAAAAAATTAAAATTTTCACCGAAAGTCATGAGCATTCAAAAATTAGACGATTTAGTGCAAAGTGTAACTTTATATAGTGAAATTAGTACATTGTTTCATGGCTACATTTTACCATTTCTTTTACTGTACTTCGGGTGGATTTATATTTGGTGCGGTGTGTATGGATTTTGGGAATTCTACGAAGGGGGTTTTGTCGGTTTAGCTGCAGTAGCATGTGCCCAAATATTATGTTGTCTGTGTTGTCATTGGTCAGTGCATATACGATGTTTCTTTACGTGTAAAAGGGTATATCTAAAATTTCATATTAGAAGTTCATTTGGAGTTAGCTATAGATATTTTATGGTGAACATTTTTAATAGAGGTAGAAAAATAAACAGCTACATAATGTGTATTTTTGTCTTATATTGGATTATTTTATTATTTGAGTCACAATTTTGAATATTTATTTATTTTATTTATTTATTACCAAATTTATATTACAATGTTATACATAGTATATATAAATAGTTCCAAAGATCAATGGAACAACCACAGAGACAAAATATCCGTACGCGGTTCGGTATATAACTGAAATCTAAAGCTAATTCTAAAGTTTATACAAAAATAAGAATAAAAACAAGACAGGTTAATAATCAAGTTAAAAATTCAGCTCACTTGCATTTACTCAGTTGACATAAGCATAGCACAATATGTTTTCGATGGTTTTTTATAATTGTTGTTTTGTAATATCTTAAGTTCATTTGGCATTTTGTTAAAGTTATCCCTTGCAACATACTCTGATTTTCTTTTGCCCACTTCCAACATTGATTTAGATATTTCGATTAACTTGTTCCTTGTTTGCACCGAACTAGATTTGAATTCATTCGACATATCCCTATAATAATGTAATACTGCTTCATAGATATATTTTTGCCTCAAGTCTAAAGGTAATTTCATACCATTGTTAGATTTAATTAAGATTTTAATAACTTTTCTATGTATGTTATATAATAAAGACATTAAAGACTTATTTGCAGATCCCCATGCCACAATGCCGTAGGTGACAACACCGTAGTAGAGTCCATACATAATTACCATTAAATTTTCTGGTGATAATATTTTGCCCAAAATAGTCAATATAAAAATAATATATTTAGTTCTACTAGTTAATTTAATAATTTGTTTATCCCATCTCAAATGTTCATCAATACATATACCCAGATATTTAACACTTTTCACTCTCTTTAGTACCTCATCGTGCAGCTTAATATTAATTATTCCTGGTATGCTATCACAATAGTTTCCAAAAGTTATATAAACTGTTTTATCAATATTTAGCGACAATTTATTATCATTAAGATAATTAATAATTTTAATTGATTGTTGATTCAAAAGTTGTTCTAATAAGTCCCACGCTGATGATTGGCACAATACCACCGTATCATCAGCATACGATACTATATCACAGTTCATAGAACATTCCAAAAAAATATCATTAATATACACCAATACCTCGCTTTGCGTCGTTTCGTTTTGCGTTTTTTCGAAATTGCGTCGCTGCTTAATTAGTACTAATTTTCACTGTGCGTTGTTTTGGGTTCGAGTCTTTAATTTTTTTCTTGTTTTCTAACGGATGGCTCCACTTTTGTTTCTAATTGCGCCATGCCATCAAAACTCGGGGATTCCTCTTCTAACTGAAAATCAACGCAATTTTAATACAGTTTTATTTTCACTTTGTTTCGCTAATTTTAGAGTTCAGTTTCAATTATGTAGTGTATTGGGCTTTTTGTAACGTTTCAATTAGTGTTTGTGCTTTTTAAAAAAGAGAATAATTAATTTTTATAAATTTTTACGGGTTGTTTCTGATTACAAAAAAGGTAAATATTTTTCCAATTTATTTGTTGGCAGAGTTATATTATTTTTTTTACATACACTTATAATTTTTTTAGCCAAATGAGTGGAAAGGGCGCTGCTGGTAGAATTACCAAAAATAAGAAAAAAACTATCAGCTTGGAGACAAAATTAGATATTCTGCGACGATTTGATAAGGGAGAGAAGGCTGTGGAGATAGCAAAGGCCGTTGGTCTGGCCGCAACAACTGTCAGAACTATTAGAGATCGAGATGGGGATAAAATAAGAGAGGCAGCAAAATCTGCAACATCATTAGATGCTAAAACGATGACCCGTACAAGGAGTGCTTTGATGATCAAAATGGAGTCCTCGCTTTCTATTTGGATTGAAAATCAAGTTGCGCATAGAATACCATTAAGTAAAATGGTAATTCGGACGAAAGCAAAAAGCTTATTTGATGACATAAAAAGTAAAGCAGCAGTATCCGACGATAATGCTAGTGGTAGTAAAGACAAGAATGAAACATTTGAAGCTAGTCAGGGCTGGTTTGAGAGATTCAAAGTTCGAGCAAATTTGCACGGCATTGCTCTTAAAGGCGAAGCGGCTAGCGCTGATATAACTGCTGCAGAACGCTACCCGACAGAGTTAAAAGCATTAATTCATGAAGGTGGCTATGATCCGAAATAGGTCTTTAATGTTGACGAGACTGGGTTATTTTGGAAACGTCTACCTAAAAGATCTTTCATATCTAAAGCAGAGAAATCTGCGCCAGGATTTAAAGCTAGCAAGGATAGACTGACTCTTCTTCTTGGTGGTAATGCAAATGGTGATTTTAAATTTAAACCATTTCTCATTTATCAATCAGAAAATCCGAGAGCTATGAAAGGTTGTTCAAAGAATCTGCTTCCTGTCCACTGGCGAGCAAACAAAAAATCATGGATGACAACATCATTATTTCAAAACTGGGTTTTAACTTGTGCTATTCCAGAAATTAAAGCTTATTGCAACAAGGAAAACTTAAACTTCAAGGCTTTAGTCCTAGTAGATAATGCTCCTGGCCACCCAGTTTATGTTGATGAGTTGTCGGAAAACGTGAAATTTGTATTTTTGCCGCCTAATACGACACCAGCTATTCAGCCGATGGATCAGGGAGTAATATCGACTTTTAAAAGTTATTACCTTCGACGAACATTTAAACTTCTTTTAAGTGAAGACTGATGGACAAGATAAGACTACCATGCTAGAGTTTTGGAAAAAGTTCAACATTATGAAAGCCATAGAAATTATTTCTGATTCGCGGGAGGAGGTTAAACCATCTTGCACGAACGGTGTTTGGCGCAAAATATGGTCCGAATGTGTTCACCGAATATGCGTTGCAGAAAATGACGGTACACCAGCCGTTCGTCGTGAAATTTCTAATTTAGCTAGAGAGTCTAATTTTGAAAGTATGGAGGAGACTGACATAAATGAATTGCTAACCTCGCACAACCAAGAATTCTCTAATGAAGAACTATTGCAACTGGAATTGCAATTTGCTAATGAAGAAGGTGTAAGTAACCGTTCGATAGAAATCTCCGAAAAACAAAATTTAACCTCAAAACAAATTTCCAAAGCGACGTGTTCGATGGACGAAGCTATGGAGATTTTTTTTAAAAACGATCCCGACAGCGGAAGGAGTTTTAAAGTGTCCCAGGCGGCAGTTACGAGTATCAATTGCTACAAGGAAATTTATTTTACGTTGAAAAAAAAAGCTGTTCGGCAAACATTGGACCAATTTTTTGGTGAAAGAAAGCCGACTTACGACAACACCATTATGGATTCATCAGAATGTGATTAATTTTAATTTTGTTTTTCATAAATTAATTGAACAGTTTATTTTGTTTTAATTGAATACGGTTTTTTGTATGTATATAATAAAATTTTATATTATTTTTGTTTTTTTAATGTTTACTTTGTTCAATTTTCTTTTTAAAAAGTAGTATTTTCGTAACCCTGGAACCTATCTTCGATCTTTACATGGTTTGCTATAGAAAATCTTAATTCACTTTGCGTCGTGTTTTTTTGGAATGTAACCCCGACGCAAAGTGAGGTATTGGTGTATATAATAAACAGGAGTGGACCTAATATGGTACCTTGTGGAACCCCCATTTCGACAGGTTCAAAACTACTTTTGATTTTATTATTGATTTTAACACATCGTTTCCTACCTGTTAAATAACTTTTAATTAATTCCAATGCAATTCCACGTATACCATACTTATTTAACTTGTGCAGTAATATTTTGTGATTAACGGTATCGAATGCTTTAGCAAGGTCCAGAAAAACAGCAGCATTTGGTCGGGCCCTTATCCGGACAATCGTAAATTTTATTAGTAACAAAAGCTAACGAATCTTTAGTACCAGTTCCTCTTTCGAAACCAAACTGATTTTGCGATAAAATGTTTTGCTCGTTTAAAAAACTTAACATCCTCGAATGCAAATTTTTCTCAAAAATTTTTGCAAAATTTGAAATTAAAGAAATTGGTCTATAATTAGTTGCAAGCTTTTTATCGCCCCGCTTAAATATCGGTACTATTTGGGCTAGTTTAAAATGTCTCGGACAAAAACAGCTAACTATACTTAGATTAATAATATGAACTGGTACAGGGCAAATATGTGGCGACATCAATTTGATTAAATAAGTGTGTACATTATCGACACCTCCCGCTTTGTTCTTTAGCTTAGAAATAATCTTGGCTACTTCGTCCGCGTTGGTCAAGTTTATAAACATAGATTCTTGCATAAAATTTATCTTACCTGCAACAATATTATCCTTACTTTTAATTTTAGAAGCCAAGTCACTTCCAACTTTGCAAAAGAAACTATCGAAGTGGTCTGCAATTTCTTTTTCGTCCCTTATAGTACAATTTGTTCGACTATCTTTCGTTTCTTCCACGCGCACATTAGTTTTTGCCTTTTCCAATCTTGCCATTTACATAACGCCATAGTTTTTGACATCATTTTTATAAGCATCAATATGATTTTTTTCAAAATTGCTTTTAGCCTATATATATATAATAGCCTATATATAATATATGAAGAATTATTATTTTTATTGATTTGTTATTCCTGAATATGTTTTGTTTTTTATTTGAAGTTTGTTAATGTTATTAAATATATTAATAGGCTTTATTTCTAATTATTAGCTCTAACAGCAACAGCAACTGTATTATAACAGCAATTGCAAAAGTAAACTGATGTAAATATCGACGTAGGTTTTCCAGAAGGGCGTAACCCACAAAAAGTAAATTAATCAATTATAATATCGATAATCAATTCTGTATCATCATTAATGTATCAAAACATCGTTTGTAATTTTATTACAGTAAGCATAGGTATTTGTTCAACGTAAAACAATTGTAATAGTTATTTACTATGTTCACTCGTCATGTTATAGCGAATACGCTATATAAGTATAAGTACCTACGGCCTGTCCAAATCTATATGCAATTCACGTCATCAATTGTCTACCAAAACCGTAATATGAAATTTCCTAATAGTTCCGTGTAAAAATGGTACGATAATTTAAAAAGTAATTGGTAATACAAAGACCTCTATCCGACCGCTACCGATATCTGCGTAAGATACATTCTTCGACATATCTGTATGTTGCTATCTTTATCTAACACGTTGATAACATGCTTCGCGTCCGAATGTCTATTTTGCGGCGTATGCGTACAAGAAATATATCAGAAATGCGACGCTGCCAAATATTTTATGCCCATCCTAAAGCACGTGTTGCGCCTTAGTATGTGCAGGGAACCACCGCGAAATATGGGCAAAGAGATTTAATTTAGTAACACATGTTGAGAAGAAACGGCAAGAAGGTGGTCAATTACTGCCATTAAATGCAGTTCAAAAGGTATATAGCGCGTCCACAGCTACTACACGCAGCCACGTGCAGTTACCATTGACCCTGCAACCAAATGCAGACTACGAGTTAAGTTATTATTTTATGAGATAAATTCCGAATGTAAGTTGATGGAATAACTTGTAATAGTGGTGTTATCGTATCTTATTGTGTATAGGGATGGAATGTAACGCCGAACTCGTTATTGACAAAACTGAGGGACAAAGATTTTTACGACGGAGGTCGAAGCAGCTTGACAAAAATCCTAGATAACTGTAGTGTATTATAATAGGAAGGGAGCTGTAATACCAACTAGGAGCAGATCAAGGTTATATTTTGTGTGTGTAAAAATGAAAAATGTAATAACCAATATAATTTTAGCAAGATATTTGTATTATTAATATAAATACATAACAATAACTTGGGGTTTAAGTGGAAGAACGACTGTAATCGTAGAACAATATTTGAATTGCATCATATCGCTATGACACGAGTGAGACTTTTACAAGAATATGGGGCAATATGTGTGTATTTAAACGAAACGTGGATCTTTAAAAACAGTTCCACGATCAAGTTGTGTTAACATAATACTGTAAAAAGGTGGAAAAAATGGAAAAGGTAATTTAGAAACATATTGTAGTGATTATTCTAATGTGTCGGTTACTTTGTATGTATATTATCATAGTACATACAGGAACAGTAAATGGGTTTGTACCTGAGGCAAAATTTACGATATTGGTTTAATTTTGATATATTTTGGTAGTTATATAATTGATACATGTAATTGTACTTATAATAAAACTGATACAAATTGTACAATAACACTTTATTCTGCTGTTCCTAATCGTCATTAGTCTGGTTCTCTTTACAAATAACCTGCATGCATATGTTTGGAATAATACACATGTAAACAAGTTACATGGAGTTTTAGTATTACATGAATTATTATAAAAGACCATGCATGACCATTCAAAGATGTACTGCTTTATATTAGTTATATAATGTTCAATGGTACACGTTATCTTGCTTTTGTACTGTAAATGTGAACTTCCTGTGTACATACGTCTAACATTGTCGCTGCAAAAGCACAGTACACTTATTCAGGAACGCAATATGTAATCTAACAAGCGATTATCGATGATTCTCGATTGTCGTCAGCCATTATGTATTTCATTTCTTTTCCATGCTCTGGTTAATTAACGTGTGTAATTATTACTCGCTGAGGTGTCTTGCTTTCGTGTTACATTAATTCACTATGCATTCGTGAACTTTCTGCATGTTGCAAGACTTCAGTTTGAAACAAGTGAAGATCCGATGGCTTTAACCTCTATAGCTTATCCAAACCTATATGATGTTCACGTCATCAATACAAGGTTACTAGATGATGACGTTTCATACAGTGCTGTCACCTCGTACCTCGTATTTTGACAGTTCTAATAAATTGTAATCTTTCTTCATATCATCTAATATGTGCGCAGGTAAATCATCTATAGAATATATCACTTTCCAAACTTTAAACCGAATTACAAATAAACAATCTAGTAACTTTTTGTTGATGACGTGAACATCATATAAGTTTGGATAAGCTATACATAGGATCAACCTGAAACAAAATGCATTGGAATGTTTGTCGGTAGGAGAAGCAGTCGCTCGAGTTAGCGATAAAAGTGTCAATTATTATCAATAATATTGATTTGTACTTACATGTTCTGGTTTATCAAAGGTGACGATTGAGGTTCTACTATAATTGCATGAATACAAGACAGCCCATCGCCCCGAAAGTAACTCGTCTACCTAAACATCAATTCGATTATTGTATTATGTGTACAATGATTAGGACTTACGTACCTTGTTCTAATGAATTGTATTAATCTTTCTTTGGCATGTAAACAACAAGTGCAAATAACACATCGGGAAATCCACACTACGCACTTATTAAAATCAAATTACAGTTAACACAGCAACAGCTACAATTTGCAGTAACGGATTGTCTGTATATCGACTAATAATTTGTATCGAAACTTTAGCATTGTTTATGGATGTGAAAATTTGAGGTTAGATCTTTTGTTTACAAGCGTTAGAACAATCCGACATCACTGCCTGTGACGTCAGCATCTAGTAACTTTTGATTGATGACGTGATCAATCAAAAGTTACTAGATGCTGACGTCAGGCACAGTGGTGTCAGATTATTTCAACGCTATCTTAGTAAACAAAAGATATAACCTCGAATTTTCACATTCGTAAACAATGTTAAAGTTTCGATACAAATTATTAGGCAATGCGTTACTACAAATTGTAGCTGTTGCTGGGTTAACTGTAGTTTGATTTTAATTAAGTTCATAGTGTGGATTTCCCGATATGTTACTGCACACGTTGCTTACATGCCAAGAAAGATTAATACAATTCATTAGAACAAGGTACGTAGGTCTAATCATTGTAAAACGTTATATAATAATCGAATTGATGTTTAGATAGACGAGTTACTTTCTGGGGGGTCGTCTTATATTCATGCTATTATAATGGAACCTCAATCGTCACCTTTGGTAAAGCAGAACATGTAAATATCAATATTATTGATAATAATTGACACTTTTATGACTAACTCTAATGTCTGCTTCTCCTACCGACATACACTGCAATGCATTTTGTTTCAGGGCGAACATATGTAGAGGTTAAAGCCACTGGGTCTTCACCTGTTAAAAATTGAAATCTTGCAACACATAGAAAGTTCGTGAACGTATAGTAAATCAATGTTACCACAAAATTAAGACACCTCATTCGGTAGTAATTAACTAGTTGTTACTAATTACTTGATTTGAGAACTAACCGTTTATTATATGCATGTTTTTCTGACGAAGTGGTACCGTGCATTTCCAGGATCAATTTGTCCAACATATGTACACAGGAAGCTCACATTTATAGTATAAAAGCAAGAAAAAGCGTGTACCACTGAACGTTGTATAACTAATATAAAGCATTACGTCTTTGAATATGCATGCATGGTCTTTTATAATAATTCATGTAATACTAAAACTCTGTGTAACTTGTTTACATGTGTATTAGTGCAAACATATGCATACAGAGGGGTAAGGGACGTTCGCCCGAAAGACGTTCACCCGAAAAGATAGGTTATCTTTCAGAGGTTCTCAAACAGTGTGTTTCGGGCGAACGTCACCTACTTCAATCGAATAAAAAAATATAGGCAGCTAAACGTACATACAATTTTTTCCTAGTTGAATTTCAATTTAAAATGAATAATAAATGTAATAATAAGTGAGCAAAACATTTTTATATAATTACTACTTACTGTTTAGTGCAGATGAAATAAATTACAAATTAAGTTAATGTAGGTGTACTGGTAAATAGTTATCATTAGTTATCATCAATAGTTATCATTTTAAAAAACTTAATTTCTATATTAGTATAATAAACACATTTAAATATGAAACTCATTCTGATATTGATGATAAATGTAAGCATACTGGATTGTTAGAATTAAATCATATCTTCTAATTAAAAAAATAATGTAAAATGACAGCTTGTATTGATGATTACCTACTTATTATGTTTATAATTTTATTTGTTGGTATCAAAGGTTTTTTAGTCATTTATTATTAAGGATCAGATAAACTGTTTAATAAAACAGGAAATTTAAAGGATATTCTGTAAAAAATATTAAAATTTAATTTTTTTATTTATTATTTGAGTTAATAATAATATATGTTGTCAAGCTTTTTATCATAGAAAGCAATTGTTGACTATTTTAAAGAGGTCCCTACCTTAACCCTAGCAGCACACTTAGCTAAAAGTAACATAATTTCATATAAGTCATATAAATGCATATAAGTTCACATTTATTAATTTATTATTTATTTATTTTCAATGTTTTGGCACAATTTTTGTAATTCCATTTTCCAACAAAATGTCTTTTTGTTAACAATACTTACAATACAAAAATTGACAAAAAAGAAATTTTCGTGTTTAACAAAAATAGTGTAAAATT
The DNA here is from genome assembly GCA_036326145.1 of Rhagophthalmus giganteus. Taxonomy (NCBI): domain Eukaryota; kingdom Metazoa; phylum Arthropoda; class Insecta; order Coleoptera; family Rhagophthalmidae; genus Rhagophthalmus; species Rhagophthalmus giganteus. Next base: position 163,219 of record JARFJA010000068.1, on the reverse strand, counting down.
GAAAATAAATAATTAATCAATAAACAAATTTTGACTTCATCAAGTAGGTGCATATAATCAAATAAAATTTAATAGATATCTATAAATAACACTTATATTTATAAAAATATCGAAAATATGAAAAAGTTGAAGTGAAGTATCATTGTTTAATTTTTGTATTTGCCAAATAGATGCCGACGGATTTTCTTATAGTTATCATCATGAATGGTGTACAACACTCGTCGTATTATTTCTGAAAATTAAATTACACATTAATACACAATCGACTATACAAAAATTACTTATATTTAACTTACCAACAATACATTCGTTACTTTCAGGTCACAGAATGTCGGTTTCTTGATTCTTTTTTCTAACGCCGTGTCCGCGTCTTGTACTTATTGGCTACAACATGAGTTAGTAATTTGACCATTTAGCAGTAAACTGTCTTATGGGCATTTTTTCTCCGATGGGATAATATGATACGTTTATCTGAAAATTAATATAATTAATCATACAAAGAAAATAGTAAAAAATAATATCTAATAACAAAGATTACCCACTTAAGTACATTCTACTTAATTTGTTGTGTTTTTTAAATACTGAAGTAAGTAGGTATAGTCAAAATGGAGTACGACTCACCTATGAAAGTAATAAGTAATGCAATGTGGCGTTCGGCTATCGTTTTCTCTTTCCACAGAAGTTGGCATTATAAAGAGATCGAAAATATCGACGTACGTTTGAAGTTGCTTAATTCGTATGTTTTTTAAATTGCTCCCAGAATGTTACATCCCACGACTTCATAAAACATTAAATGTATTAATAAAATGTAATATATAAGATCATAAAAATTGACTTACGTATTATAATACTTACTATTGAACATTGAAAATAGAAGTACACTATCCGCTTCGTTGCAGTGAACTGATGCCCCTCTATTTACACCACTTTTGTCAAGCAACAAGATATGATGTCCCGTTAGGTACCTATTGACCGAGGGTTAACAATAGCAAGTATATACGCTTAGGTACCTATACTTGGTATAACAACTTACGAAGGTAGGATATCCGAATGTTCTAAACACGTTCAACCGCGCAGGACGTCATCCGTGCAAGTACGTACCTGTCAGATTTCTGATTCTCTCACGAGTGACGTCCATCTCGATGTGCAGAACCGCCCTGATATCTTACCTTAATAGTTATTGTACCATAGTACCTATATATATATACCAAGTTGATAAACAAATATTTTCCAAAAAACAAGCATTTATTTAAAATAAATTTTAGAATTAAATTCACATTAACCCGCAACTTTAAAAAAAATGATCGAAAGTTAATGAAAAACGAAAAGGTTTCGTCGGTTTTAATATATTAGCGGGTGGAAACCATAACACCCTCTTATTTAGATTTTTGGTAGGTATCTTTCCGAACTAAATCGACAGATTCACAGCCGTATTGGAAAAAACACTTTCCTATGTTTCACAAATGATTTTTTCTACTATTGCTTCAAAAAGCAAAATAGATATCTAGGTATAGATAGTTTGTAAAAAAATAATAAATTACAAAATACATAACTTAAGTAGGTTTCGTCGTTTTTTTCGCGGACTCTAGCTCTCAGTCGCTTATACATATGTAGGTACTTTTTGGTTACATGTCTGAGAAAAAGAATGATTCCCTATTGTCAAATTTTCGAAGAAATGGCAAAAGCACAACCTAGTTTATTTTAAAACTACGTGATTTTAAAATAGCCAGTGCGGATAACAAAGGAGATGGGTCGTAAAAAATTTGGGAAAAGGTTTCCTACTTTGTAGAAATGACAATGACGAAGGTCGCAAAGTTCTACCTATTTGCATTTTTGATTATTACCCACTTAAAGAGTTTGAAAAATATGTACCTTATGCTTACTCGAGCTTATGTTTTACTCGAAACTGCTAACTTTTTTCAACGTTTAGTATTTATGCTGTTTTAGAGTGAGGTCATCCCAAGCATTTGAGGTTACTCTAGGGTTAAATAAAATTATAAATGAAACCGGCAAACGAGCCATTTTAATTCCCAAAAACTTTTTATGAAAACAAATTCTACGAAGACAGCTTTCTCCAAATTTGGGTTTGGATTTTTGTCATTAATTCTCTGGTAACGAAAAGTGATAACAATTTAATAGTTGTTACTTATCTAATAATTAAACTAGGTATTGATAATATTCCGTTTATGTATCTAATATATAAACAATTGGACTACTACTGAACTACTACTTCTTCTATATAAGTTAGGCAATTAGCTTAATTTTTATTTAACTTACGATTTATTATCGTACAATTCAGTACCTAAATTAAAAATTATTATATAATATGATAAGTATTAAAATATCACTTTATAGGTGTAGATATAATTAAATAGGTATTAATATCTAGCAAGAAAAATGAGTGGCTTTATTTTTCATGTAATCGTTTTAGACCAATGAAAAAATTATATAGCTACCGACAATTTATTATAAAATATTTCATTTACATACATTGTATAAGAAATATTGAATTAATATTGAATTAAATTATTATTGATAAAGAATATTGTATAAAATTACGCATTTAATAATTATTTCAATAGGTACCTATATATTATAATTTTTGTAATGCCTTGTCCCATTCAACTGTAAATGATTGCATAATTCGAGTTCCCGCTAAGTTTCCACCGAACGGGTGCATTGAGATTCTAGATATGACCTTGGTTTTCGGGCGAACGTCTCTTCCGACAAATTGATTTTTGTGTTAGAATATCCTGTTCAACTGCAACAGAATACATATCGTTACTTAGGTTGCATAAACTAAGTTTTCGCTGAACGGGACACGACCTTGGTTTTCGGGCGAACGTCTCTTCCGACAAATTGATTTTTTTGCTAGAATATCCTGTTCAACTGCAACAGAAATCACATACTGTTAGTTAAGTTGCATAAGCTAAGTTTCCACTGAACGAGACACGTCCTTGATTTTCGGGCGAACGTCTCTTCCGACAAATTGATTTTTGCTAGAATATCCTGTTCAACTGCAACAGAAATCACATACTGTTAGTTAAGTTGCATAAGCTAAGTTTCCACTGAACGGGACACGACCTTGGTTTTCGGGCGAACGTCTCTTCCGACAAATTGATTTTTTTGCTAGAATATCCTGTTCAACTGCAACAGAAATCACATACTGTTAGTTAAGTTGCATAAGCTAAGTTTCCACTGAACGGGACACGACCTTGATTTTCGGGCGAACGTCTCTTCCGACAAATTGATTTTTGCTAGAATATCCTGTTCAACTGCAACAGAAATCACATACTGTTAGTTAAGTTGCATAAGCTAAGTTTCCACTGAACGGGACACGACCTTGGTTTTCGGGCGAACGTCTCTTCCGACAAATTGATTTTTGCTAGAATATCCTGTTCAACTGCAACAGAAATCACATACTGTTAGTTAAGTTGCATAAGCTAAGTTTCCACTGAACGGGACACGACCTTGATTTTCGGGCGAACGTCTCTTCCGACAAATTGATTTTTTTGCTAGAATATCCTGTTCAACTGCAACAGAAATCACATACTGTTAGTTAAGTTGCATAAGCTAAGTTTCCACTGAACGAGACACGTCCTTGATTTTCGGGCGAACGTCTCTTCCGACAAATTGATTTTTTTGCTAGAATATCCTGTTCAACTGCAACAGAAATCACATACTGTTAGTTAAGTTGCATAAGCTAAGTTTCCACTGAACGGGACACGACCTTGATTTTCGGGCGAACGTCTCTTCCGACAAATTGATTTTTTTGCTAGAATATCCTGTTCAACTGCAACAGAAATCACATACTGTTAGTTAAGTTGCATAAGCTAAGTTTCCACTAAACGGGACACGACCTTGATTTTCGGGCGAACGTCTCTTCCGACAAATTGATTTTTTTGCTAGAATATCCTGTTCAACTGCAACAGAAATCACATACTGTTAGTTAAGTTGCATAAGCTAAGTTTCCACTGAACGGGACACGACCTTGATTTTCGGGCGAACGTCTCTTCCGACAAATTGATTTTTTTGCTAGAATATCCTGTTCAACTGCAACAGAAATCACATACTGTTAGTTAAGTTGCATAAGCTAAGTTTCCACTGAACGGGACACGACCTTGATTTTCGGGCGAACGTCTCTTCCGACAAATTGATTTTTGCTAGAATATCCTGTTCAACTGCAACAGAAATCACATACTGTTAGTTAAGTTGCATAAGCTAAGTTTCCACTGAACGGGACACGTCCTTGATTTTCGGGCGAACGTCTCTTCCGACAAATTGATTTTTTTGCTAGAATATCCTGTTCAACTGCAACAGAAATCACATACTGTTAGTTAAGTTGCATAAGCTAAGTTTCCACTGAACGGGACACGACCTTGATTTTCGGGCGAACGTCTCTTCCGACAAATTGATTTTTGCTAGAATATCCTGTTCAACTGCAACAGAAATCACATACTGTTAGTTAAGTTGCATAAGCTAAGTTTCCACTGAACGGGACACGACCTTGATTTTCGGGCGAACGTCTCTTCCGACAAATTGATTTTTGCTAGAATATCCTGTTCAACTGCAACAGAAATCACATACTGTTAGTTAAGTTGCATAAGCTAAGTTTCCACTGAACGGGACACGTCCTTGATTTTCGGGCGAACGTCTCTTCCGACAAATTGATTTTTGCTAGAATATCCTGTTCAACTGCAACAGAAATCACATACTGTTAGTTAAGTTGCATAAGCTAAGTTTCCACTGAACGGGACACGTCCTTGATTTTCGGGCGAACGTCTCTTCCGACAAATTGATTTTTTTGCTAGAATATCCTGTTCAACTGCAACAGAAATCACATACTGTTAGTTAAGTTGCATAAGCTAAGTTTCCACTGAACGGGACACGACCTTGATTTTCGGGCGAACGTCTCTTCCGACAAATTGATTTTTTTGCTAGAATATCCTGTTCAACTGCAACAGAAATCACATACTGTTAGTTAAGTTGCATAAGCTAAGTTTCCACTGAACGGGACACGACCTTGATTTTCGGGCGAACGTCTCTTCCGACAAATTGATTTTTGCTAGAATATCCTGTTCAACTGCAACAGAAATCACATACTGTTAGTTAAGTTGCATAAGCTAAGTTTCCACTGAACGGGACACGACCTTGATTTTCGGGCGAACGTCTCTTCCGACAAATTGATTTTTGCTAGAATATCCTGTTCAACTGCAACAGAAATCACATACTGTTAGTTAAGTTGCATAAGCTAAGTTTTCACTGAACGGGACACGACCTTGATTTTCGGGCGAACGTCTCTTCCGACAAATTGATTTTTTTGCTAGAATATCCTGTTCAACTGCAACAGAAATCACATACTGTTAGTTAAGTTGCATAAGCTAAGTTTCCACTGAACGGGACACGTCCTTGATTTTCGGGCGAACGTCTCTTCCGACAAATTGATTTTTGCTAGAATATCCTGTTCAACTGCAACAGAAATCACATACTGTTAGTTAAGTTGCATAAGCTAAGTTTCCACTGAACGGGACACGTCCTTGATTTTCGGGCGAACGTCTCTTCCGACAAATTGATTTTTTTGCTAGAATATCCTGTTCAACTGCAACAGAAATCACATACTGTTAGTTAAGTTGCATAAGCTAAGTTTCCACTGAACGGGACACGTCCTTGATTTTCGGGTGAACGTCTCTTCCGACAAATTGATTTTTTTGCTAGAATATCCTGTTCAACTGCAACAGAAATCACATACTGTTAGTTAAGTTGCATAAGCTAAGTTTCCACTGAACGGGACACGTCCTTGATTTTCGGGCGAACGTCTCTTCCGACAAATTGATTTTTTTGCTAGAATATCCTGTTCAACTGCAACAGAAATCACATACTGTTAGTTAAGTTGCATAAGCTAAGTTTCCACTGAACGGGACACGACCTTGATTTTCGGGCGAACGTCTCTTCCGACAAATTGATTTTTTTGCTAGAATATCCTGTTCAACTGCAACAGAAATCACATACTGTTAGTTAAGTTGCATAAGCTAAGTTTCCACTGAACGGGACACGTCCTTGATTTTCGGGCGAACGTCTCTTCCGACAAATTGATTTTTTTGCTAGAATATCCTGTTCAACTGCAACAGAAATCACATACTGTTAGTTAAGTTGCATAAGCTAAGTTTCCACTGAACGGGACACGACCTCGATTTTCGGGCGAACGTCTCTTCCGACAAATTGATTTTTGCTAGAATATCCTGTTCAACTGCAACAGAAATCACATACTGTTAGTTAAGTTGCATAAGCTAAGTTTCCACTGAACGGGACACGACCTCGATTTTCGGGCGAACGTCTATTCCAACAAATTGATTTTTTTGCTAGACGAGCCTGTTCAACTGCAACAGAAATCATATACTGTTAGTTAAGTTGCATAAGTTAGGTTTCGGGCGAACGGGTGCATTTAGCATGGGAGTATAAGTACTGCTGTATATTTGACCTTGATTCGGGTGAGTGTCTTTCGGGCGAACGGGGTGTTCCGCACTTGTGGCACGTGGCTCGCGAGTAGTAGCTGTGGACGCACTACGTACCTTTTGAACTGCATTTAATGGTAGTAATTGACCATCTTCTTGCCGTTCCTTCTCAAAATGGGCTACTAAATTAAATATCTTTTTGGCATATTTCGCGGTGGATTCCCTGCACATACTAAGGCGCAACACGTGCTTTAGGATGGGAGCAAAACATTTGGCAGCGTCGCATCTCTGCTATATTTCTCGCACGCATATGCCGCAAAATAGACATACGGACGCGAAGCATGTTATCAACGTGTTAGATAAAGATAACAACATACGGATATGTCGAAGAATGCAGGTTATGCAGATATCGGCAGCGGTCGGATAGAGGTCCTTGTATTACCAATTGCTTTTTAAATTATCGCATCATTTTTACACGGAACTGTTAGGAAATTTCATATTACGGTTTTGGTAGACGATTGATGGCGTGAACCTCAAATAGCTTTGGACAGGCCGTACATCATGAATTTCTAAAGACGATTCGATTTGATTTATTAACTTACCAGTTATAAATATCTAGTTTTATTTAGTTCTAAAATATGCTAATCGCATTAGCCAATTGTACAAATAAACGAACAGTAATACGAGCACTACAACGCGTTTAGTCCTCCGATTACAGAATCGACCGATTATATCGCACTCTTATCTTCCTGATAATAGGCGGCATGTAATTGTCAAAGAAAAACGAAAGTTTCTGTTTCGGGCATTATTATTGGTCGTAATAAAAAAATTAAAAAAGATTTGTATTTAGGACACCTATCTACAGGTGGTGCGTCGTAGCTCCGATTTTTGAATTTTTGTTTAATAAATTTTTTAGAAAAAATATTTTGAAAACGAAAATAAATATCAAAAATGTAAAATCGTGGCGCAATTTTTAATGGAATTTGAAATAAATTTTATTTTTCAAAATAAAAATATCTAATTCCGTTTGGATTTAAACAGCTAAATAAATTCCGCGCCATCTGTTGAATGCGAAACTCACTAAGAGGCCGTCCCCTTTCGCCTTAAAATATCGCGAATTAGCATTAAAAAAATTTAAATCGTAAATTATTTAGCAGGATATACGTATGCCATCTATTAGCAAACTTGTAAGTGTTAGTTCCAAAATTGCCGTCGATTTTGACTGTAGCGTGCTAATGCCCCCTTAAATGTTAAATTCGTTTTGTACTTTCGAATATTAAAAATTACTCGAATTACTCAAATTAGTCGACGTCATTTTAAATCTAACATCGGAAAACAAACGATATTCGAAACGGCTATTTATTATCGTACATCAAATAAGAAATGTAAAAATCGTTCGAGATGCCGAAATTTTTCGGAATGTAACGGTTCATTTCGTACAGATGATCGAGCAGACCGACCATCATCCGCTTCGACACGTCGACGACGTTGACGGCGTTCAAATCGTCCGTCCATCGACGCGCCAAGTCGCTTCTCGCATCTTCGTATTTAAATAAAACTTTGGCGACGTCCGCCGCCCTCGCCTTGCCGTCGCTTTCCTCGAACGACACCCTCAACTTCTTCTCCATCACCGACAACAGCACCACGTCATTTTGGGAACTCGACGTGCGACAATTCAAAACTATCCTGACGGCACTGTTTAATGGGCCATTTGCGATCTGTCGCACGACTTTAAAACAGTCCTCCAACGGACACGTCTTGAGCTCGTCGTGCTCGGCGACGAAAGCGACCGTGTTAAACCACACCCTGAAAATGTCCCCTTTCGAGACCGTGCCGGTCCACGCGAGGCATCGCGAACAAAACAGGCACGCGTCGTCCCTTAAAATTCCGCCCAGCAAATCGCCACTTAAATGTACGAAACACGTCGAAAAAAAGGCGTCGTTCAATTTAGGTGTGAGCGCTCCGATCGCACAATCGCCCCCGTGACAGAACCAATCGGACGTGTCGGCGTTTTCGGGCAGGGGCAGGACGCGCCCGAACACGGCCGACTTGCGAAACGATCGAAGACAGTTCGCGCAATTTATGTCGTACGTCGTGTCGGTTTTTAAAAAACATTCTGCGTCGTCGAGCCGACGATCGATCTCTTTGAACTCTACGAATTCGAATGCAGCGGTTCCCATTTGCGGTTGCACATTTTCCGTTGAAAATCTAAAAGTAACGCTATCGCCCTCCCTCGTCAAACAACTCAAACTGTGGGGCACGATGCGAAAGTCGCCGCCGCAGCCAACTTTCTGGCTGGAAGAACCGACCGTCACCTCGAAACTGTCGACGTCTAGCTTGACGGAGGCAGGCCCGGACTTGCGGAGGGTCAAGAAGACGTTGACGGACTGAAGTCGCGGTCGTATCTCCATAACTGCAGTTTTACACAGGCGAACGTCACTCATTTTTGCCGGCGAGCCTCGTCAGGACGCCCCTCCGTTCGAATTTGTCGAACAGCTTGTCGGTCTCTCGGACGACGAACGGCAAGGTGACCTTCTGGTAGTAATCGGGGACGAGCTCGATGTTGCTGATTACGTTCGTCAGGAGGTGGGCGCGTTCGGCGGTGATTCCGGGCGCCTCGTGTCTCAAAGAGGTGAAGTGAACGTGCACGTGGTAGAACGACGGCTGATAATGCAGATAGATGCGGAGTTGGGAGGCTTTCAGGTCGTATTTCGATTCGATGGCTTCCTGTAAACGTTACCGATTAGAATGAGCGTTATCTGGTCGCCGCGAGTCGCGCTCGTAAACGCGACTCGCGTTACGTGAGCTTGAAGTTTTGCGTACTTTTTAAAAGTCACGATTACACGGTACCGGTTTGATTAAAAGATATGCTGAAGTCGTTCCAATATTTAAGACAGGCGACAAAACTTGTGTTTCAAACTATAGACCCGTCTCGCTTATATCGAATATTGCGAAGATTTTTGAAAGAATTATCTATGATAGATTAGAGGTTTTCTTAGCGAAACACAGAATCATACGGTTTCGTGAAAAATAAAGGAACTAGAGATGCTCTAAACAAACTTGCCGATAGAATTTATGCTAATCTAGACGGAAGCGGACCTATTATGGTAGTTTTCCTCGATCTTGCCAAAGCTTCTGATACGGTGAATCACAAAATACTATTGGACAAATTAGAAAGATATGAAATTAGAGGTAATAGTCTCAAATTATTAACTAGCTATCTATCTGATAGAAGACAAAAAACTAGAATTCAAGAAAGCGTGAGCGAATATAAAAGAATTGTCACGGGTGTTCCACAGGGAACGGTACTAGGCCCATTGTTATTTATACTGTATGTTAATGATTTATCGGTAAATATGCTTGCACAATCTATTATGTCATATGCGGATGACACTGTTGTCATTTCAGATGACGATACTTGGTCATTTGCAGAATGCAAAATGAATAATTATCTAAATTTTGTCGCCAACTGGTTAATCCTAAACAAGTTGTCTCTTAATATAAGTAAAACAGTATACATAACCTTTGGAAATCAAAAAAGTAGTGTGCCTGAAGATATGAATGTTCAGATTCAAAATGAGCAAATAAAAAGAGTAGAAAGCTGCAAGTACCTGGGAATTATTTTTGATTATAATATGAGATGGGATGAACACATCGAGTACATTACGCGAAGAACTAAATACCTAATATACGTTTTTGCCAAAATAAGGAAGATTATGGATACTAAAACACTCATGACAATGTACCATGCATTTTTCCAGAGCATAATAAACTATGGAATTATAGTATGGTGGTGCTGGTAAGAATCTAATTGGTAACTTACAAAGAATACAATCTAGACTTTTGAAAATTGTAAACATAGATTTTTCAATAGGGAATAACTTTCCTTTAAACATTACAAAACTTTTTATGTTGGATTCGGTTGCCTACCACTATAAAACATTGAAAGATAAGTATTTAAGTAATGAGCGTAACACAAGACATAGAAGTATCCAGTTACCTAAATTAACTAAAACAATAAGTAATAAAAGAAGTTTCATAGTTGCCATAAGAATGTATAATAGATTGCCGAATGATCTAAAAATCATGACTGCTAAAAATATGACAATAAAATATAAGTTGAAATTGTTTCTCAGGTCTCAATAATGTTTATGAAATAATAAGACTAAATAAGTGAAGATGCACAATAAAAAAAAAAAAAGCACATAGTACTGTATCAACAACTAGTATTAAGGTAGTTTAAGTTTATTTTAGTATATTACCTCCTATGTTATCTCTATAGGACTTACATTGTATACTGGCTATACTGTGTAATTTAAATGGTGATTGCTAAATAAATAAATAAAATAAATATACAAGATAGGTACATTCTTACCGTCCCTTTTTCCCGTATATTCCTCAGCAGAGGCAAGTGTTTGTCGGTGAGGTCGCGCAACGACCTCAGATCGCGCACCCGAACCAAGGCCAACAAGTACAGGGTGTCGACGGTCGCGCCGTCCCACTTCAAATCCGGCAGCAGCACGAATCCGTCGTCGGCATCGGAATCCTCGTAGACGATGCGGTCGACTTCCGATTTGTGCTCTAAAATATTGTAGGCCCACTAGAACGAGTTCAATTGAGAATAGACAATCTTAAAAATTCGAACCGCGCTCGAACCTGCAGATCGAACTGTTCGGTCTCGAGGTGCCGCAACGTAATCTCTCGATAAATTTCAGGAGTCTCGTCGACCACGTACAAATTCTGCGCCGAATACTTTCTGATGTGCTGTTCCGTAGCGGGGTGTACAATTGTTGCCTTGATCGCTGCAAAAGTTCGTTTAGAATCAGGTCGCTCGCTCGAGCCGGTCGGTCGGTACTTACAATTTAGTTCGAGTTGAGGATAATATTTGTAATTGCCGTATATGTCGTTGTGAAAAATCTTCTCTAGCTTGCCGTTCTCCGCGAAGTAGCCGCTATTCTTGCCGAAATTTGCTTCCGCGAACGCGGTCTTCTCCAACAAAATCAATGCGGGCCCGCTCACCGATTCGAAGGCTCCCTGCACGCAGATTGTTTTTCTGTTCGTGTTGTTGTGGAGGATCTTTTCGCACTTGAAATCCGACAGGTCGTTTAACGTGCCGTGGACGGTGTCCTCGTCTAATTTGGGCTTTTTGCGCTGGGGACCGTCGGAGAGGTTATGATCTTCGGCCTCTGTCGCCATTTTTAAATTGTAACCTCACAAAATCCGGGCGGCACTTTATATTTGAAATTTGCTCTAGCCGGGTTTGATTTCGAATTAAATCGATTGAAATCGACAAAGCGACTGCGACTAATGCGGGAGTAAACTTAATTGAACGAGTCGGCGACGGTAAAACCTAAAATTCGGAGGTTTAGGGCCTTGGGTAACATTTGAAACTTTCAATTGGGAATAATTAAGCTTTTAAAAGGAAATTAATTCGAATTTTTTCGTTAAAATTACGATTTTAATTTTGGGGAAAAAGTCAAAACAACAACTGAAGGAAACTTTCCAATTCACTTAGTTAAGTATCTCCAAAATAACTAAGGCGCGGTCCGGAATTTTAAAAATTTGTTTAAATTCGAAATGTAACCAATCCCCTTTGAATATTTCACCCCAATCTTTCTTAAAATCTTGGAATAAACCAACAAAATAGATTTAAGTTTAGAGTTTCCACAAGAACGAACTTTTTTTTTCCACTAAAATCGAAGTTCTTTTGGAAACGTTTAACTATTTGTTTTTGAGCGTTATTCGCGAAAAAACGAAAAACGGGTTTTAAACTAAAACTATCAATTCTTTTTGTTTTAATTTTTTTTAATTGGTTTTTTACCAAAGAAAATTGGTCGTCAATTTTGTGCCAATTTTTCCATTCGGAATGTTCCATTATAACCGCTAATTTTAATTGTTAAAATAACGAAAAAATAATTATTCGCCCTTACCGTTTATTTGTTAAAATTTGTTCAAAAAAAAAAAAAATAAGACATTTCAAATTTTCACATTTGTTTTATTACAAAATAATAATGGATTAAAATTTCTTTTTTAAAACGATGTAAATAAACTACAATAATAAAATAATATAAATAGTAATAAAAAATTAAAAAATTTAAAAAAAATTGATAAAAAATTAATTTCCTCTAAAATTTTATTTCTAAATACTACCGGGATACATAATTTGTTCCAAAACTCTCAAATTTCTTAACCAATTACAATTTTTAATTATTTCCTATTATTTTAGGCGAAAGGTCTCTTTTCGATTTTCTGGCCATGGGTCTGAAATTTTATTTCAAATACTCCGAGTAATCAATTTGCCAAAAATCGGAAATTTTTCGGGCCGGTTACAATTTTAATTTTTCCATTGATTTTTATAAATGTAAGGGTTTATTCCATTTTTTTTCCATTGTTTTTTCGGATAATCGGAATAATTTCGTCATAAAAATTAGTCAAATTTTAATTAATAAGGAGTTATAATTTTTAATTGGGTTTAATGATTGGGTCCTTGGAAAATTAATTTTCTGGACCAATTTGGTGAAATTTTAACGTGGAGGCCGAAGTATTAAACTGGAAAAGTTTTTGGTGAAAGTGATAATTAAGCTGTTTTATGTTATTATTAGTCGTCGTAATGACTTGAAATCTAGTTTAATGTTGGTTTATTCGCTACGATTTTAATGAAAGTATTGTATTGGTGTTAATATCTGCTAAAGGGGTTTTATGTAGTTACATTTCGTAATTTAAACAAATTTTGTAAAATCTCTACGTACCGCGCCATCTAGTTATTTTGGTAGATACTATAATTAAATGTGAATTGTGAAATGTTTCCTTCAGTTGTTGTTTTGGCTTTTTCGCCAACAAAATATAATTATACAATAATTTTAAACGTTAATGGTTAACGCTTATCTGAATTACTATAATTCGTATATTATTTTCACATATTTAATAGTAGCTGTTATATATCGGCCATATTGAAAGTAGTTCAAATGTAACTACCCAAGAGCCCTAAGCCTACCTTGGGATAATTGTTCGATCAGTGTTCCTTGCCGTTCAAAAACTGTTCGAACCATTAGCCAATTTGCTCGAACAGGATTTTCACGCACCTAATTTCGAAGTGGTGCATTTGAACGAAGTGATTCTAACCTAACAAAATTTGAAAACAACGATCACTTCGATCTCAATTTCTTCGTTACTACCGTATTTACTGTATAAACCTACCAACGAAATGTATATATTTATTATTGCAATTTTTATAAATTTAGAATTAATAATGGACCATGAATGTTTTCAGAACACCAATGAAAATATTTTGTTTTCATTCTTCGAAAAAGGTAAATTTTTTTTTAAATAACATTGACTAATTTTTATGTATTTTATTGATAAGGATAAAATTGAACAATCAAATGAAAAAATGGATATGGTAATAGCAACACAACTGAAACAAGTGCGGACAAACAAGCTTATATTTATGATTAATAAATTTGAACAACACAGAGAGCTGCCAGAAAGAAAAATTCAATTAAAAAGCATATATGGAAAAAGTAAATGATAATGATTTACATAATATATATTAATATACACTTTTGGTATAGAATTGCCGATGATATGCATGAATTTGCATTATTAATTTTTGTAAAAAATTTTTGGACATACAAAAATTGGAAATTAAGCGGTAAATAAAAATTGGCGGTTTTTGAAAAATAATCCGAATTGTTGACACAATGGAAAAACAATAGTTCGTGATCTATCACAACCCAGTTGTTCGAAAAGAATTATAGGATGATGTATTATTTGATGATAGTTCGAATTCTGACACCAAAAGTAAAGCAACAGTACCGATATGACAGATCCTTAAAATTGGCAATAGAGCAAAATCAAAAACATCACGAGGAAGATTTCCAAGAAAAAAAGTTTGTTTATTAGAACAACTTATAGATATAAAAGGTTTTAATTCAAGTAATTTTCAATTTCCATTATTTTTTATTTTTATTGTTATTAATTTTGTTTTCTTAGTTTTTTGCAAATTTCTTGGAAAATTATTGTTTTGTTTTTTTTTCCCTGGTTTTTTAAATTTTTTTTTCTTTCGGTTTGCTAATTTTTGGGTTCTAGGCCCAAAATTTTCCAAAAAACTTTGTTTTATATTCCTTTCATTTTAAATTAATAAAAGTTCTTTGTTTTTGGTTCTTTGGTTATTTCCAAATTTGTTTTGAATAAACAGAAATTATGTAAAAACATGCTGCATTTATTGTACTAGGTAGAGTCTTGTATTATGAAGGTCTAAGTATTTTAAACGTCTCCAACGTGCTTTCGACATTCAAAACTCTTTCGATTACAACTCTTGTTGCTGCAAGTTATATTGTATTTTATTTGCTTCCTTGTTAAGTGTCCGTTATCTTTAAATGGAACTAAAATATGAATTCCAAGAGGATATGCAGAATCTCCCAAAGAGGTTTTCAAGATGTAAATACTGAACATACCAGATTTTTGGAAAACACGGCGTCGTGTGCTGATCCTGGAAATCCTACATAAACATCAGTAAACATACATTTATCATTACAAACACCTTGTAATAACATTGAAGTTTTTCCCTTTCTATTAATGTATGCTGCAGAATGCTCCTTTGGAGGATTTATTTCAATATGACGTCCGTCGATGGCTCCTATTGTAGTCTCGGATTGTTTCGGCTTATAAGGTCTGTGCAATCGTTTTAACTTATAACTAGAGGCGCTCGCGTCAGGGACTAATGAAATTATTATGTATGGTTTAGAATTTGACTATTTGCTGAATTTTAAAATTTTTTTCGTTTTGCCAATTAATGTATTTTTGTAAAGTAAACAAGAAATTATTTCGAAAATATTTAATAAAATAGTCTATTATGTATGGTTTAGAACTTTACTATTTGCTGGAACATTTTTAAAATTGAAAAATAAAATTGTTTTTGTTTTACATATGTTAAAACTGCAATTAATGTATTTTTCGTAAAGTAAACAAGAAATTATTTCGAAAATATTTAATAAAATGGTCTATTATGTATGGTTTAGAACTTTACTATTTGCTGGAACATTTTTAAAATTGAAAAATAAAATTGTTTTTGTTTTACATATGTTAAAACTGCAATTAATGTATTTTTCGTAAAGTAAACAAGAAATTATTCCGAAAATATTTAATAAAATGGTCTATTATGTATGGTTTAGAACTTTACTATTTGCTGGAACTTTTTTAAAATTGAAAAATAAAATTGTTTTGTTTTACATATTTAAAACTGCAATTAATGTATTTTTCGTAAAGTAAACAAGAAATTATTCCGAAAATATTTAATAAAATGTCTATTATGTATGGTTTAGAACTTTACTATTTGCTGGAACTTTTTAAAATTGAAAAATAAAATTGGTTTTCGTTTTACAGTATTAAAACTGCAATTAACGTATTTTTGTAAAGTAAACAAGAAATTATTCGAAAATATTTAATAAAAGGTCTATTATGTATGGTTTAGAACTTTACTATTTGCTGGAACTTTTTAAAATTGAAAAATAAAATTGTTTTTGTTTTACATATGTTAAAACTGCAATTAATGTATTTGTTGTAAAGTAAACAAGAAATTATTCCGAAAATATTTAATAAAATGGTCTATTATGTATGGTTTAGAACTTTACTATTTGCTGGAACTTTTTAAAATTGAAAAATAAAATTGGTTTTCGTTTTACATTATTAAAACTGCAATTAAGTATTTTTGTAAAGTAAACAAGAAATTATTCCGAAAATATTTAATAAAATGGTCTATTATGTATGGTTTAGAACTTTACTATTTGCTGGAACTTTTTAAAATTGAAAAATAAAATTGTTTTTGTTTTACATTTTAAAACTGCAATTAAGTATTTTTGTAAAGTAAACAAGAAATTATTCCGAAAATATTTAATAAAATGGTCTATTATGTATGGTTTAGAACTTTACTATTTGCTGGAACTTTTTTAAAATTGAAAAATAAAATTGTTTTTGTTTTACATATGTTAAAACTGCAATTAATGTATTTTTCGTAAAGTAAACAAGAAATTATTCCGAAAATATTTAATAAAATAGTCTATTATGTATGGTTTAGAACTTTACTATTTGCTGGAACTTTTTTAAAATTGAAAAATAAAATTGCGTTTTCGTTTTACACGTATTAAAACTGCAATTAACGTATTTTTTGTAAAGTAAACAAGAAATTATTCCGAAAATATTTAATAAAACGGTCTATTATGTATGGTTTAGAACTTTACTATTTGCTGGAACTTTTTTAAAATTGAAAAATAAAATTGTTTTTGTTTTACATATGTTAAAACTGCAATTAATGTATTTTTTGTAAAGTAAACAAGAAATTATTCCGAAAATATTTAATAAAATGGTCTATTATGTATGGTTTAGAACTTTACTATTTGCTGGAACTTTTTTAAAATTGAAAAATAAAATTGCGTTTTCGTTTTACATGTATTAAAACTGCAATTAACGTATTTTTTGTAAAGTAAACAAGAAATTATTCCGAAAATATTTAATAAAATGGTCTATTATGTATGGTTTAGAACTTTACTATTTGCTGGAACTTTTTTAAAATTGAAAAATAAAATTGTTTTTGTTTTACATATATTAAAACTGCAATTAACGTATTTTTTGTAAAGTAAACAAGAAATTATTCCGAAAATATTTAATAAAATGGTCTATTATGTATGGTTTAGAACTTTACTATTTGCTGGAACTTTTTTAAAATTGAAAAATAAAATTGTTTTTGTTTTACATATGTTAAAACTGCAATTAATGTATTTGTTGTAAAGTAAACAAGAAATTATTCCGAAAATATTTAATAAAATGGTCTATTATGTATGGTTTAGAACTTTACTATTTGCTGGAACATTTTTAAAATTGAAAAATAAAATTGTTTTTGTTTTACATATGTTAAAACTGCAATTAATGTATTTTTCGTAAAGTAAACAAGAAATTATTCTGAAAATATTTAATAAAATGGTAGCAAATATACATTACAGTTACCATTAGTTCCTGAAGCGAGCGACATCTGTTATTTCTTGAAAGTTGTCAGGCCAGCTGTTCTATGCGAATGCACAGTCTTTATAAGCACGAAACAATCAACGCAGGCGACGCTCCTATCACTCCTGGGAATAATCTCTTTTTCTAAAATGTTTGAATGTCGAAATTCTTTATAAATTATTTATTTCGCAAATTTTACTTTAAAACCTTTAATGATCGCAAGTTTTTCGGCCCTTAATTAAGTTTCAAACATTTAAAAACACTACTACATAATGAAATACAGATTTTCGCCTCAAATATTATTGACCTTATGATTAAATTTTAATTTTATTTAAGGAATACGTAAATAAGAAGTTTTAAAACCATGTTTGTCCAATGCCCATATTGAAATAAAATTAATTTTACCTTTTTCCTTCCGGTAATTCGTAATTTTGTAATTTTATTAAAATAATGACCCTGATATTCTTCTCAAAATAATTTAAATATCATACAAACCAATAAATTAAGTATTAAACTTTTCAAAGGTTTTCGGGACATTCCAAAAAAAAAAAAAAAAAAAAAAAAAAAAAAAAAAAAAAAAAAAAAAATTTTTTTTTTTTTTTTTTTTTTTTTTTTTTTTTTTTTTTTTTTTTTTTTTTTTTTTTTAAAAAGGGTTCCCCAAAAATAGTTTTAACCCAATTCAAAAAATTTTAAAAAAAATTTTAATTCGCCCCCCCCAGGAACAAATTCCCAAATTTTAAAAACAAAAAGGCTTTAAAAATTTTTAAAACCAAAAAATTATTTTTTTCCAATTTTTACTGTAACACGCAAAATGATAAAGTAATTAATCAAAATGTATATTCAAAACCACAAACTAGAAAAATTTTAAAATTATAGTCTTTATAGATCGTATCTACCATTTTATTAAATATTTTCGCAATAATTTCTTGTTTACTTTACGAAAAATAATTAATTAGTTTTAATAGATATAAAACGAAAAACAATTTTATTTTTCAATTTTAAAAGTTACACCAAATAGTCAAGTTCTAAACCATACATAATAGATTTTTAATTCTGACCAAGCGCCTTTAATTGTGAATTAAACTTTTTAAGACCTTATAAACGAAAAAATCAACGCAGACTACGTTTAACTGTTTTGGTTTTTTGGGTTTTCATCCAAAATTTTTTTTAAATTTAAAAAAAAGGGGTCCAATTTTTCCACGCCCCAAAGGCTTATTGGGAAAGTTTAATGGCGTTTTAATTCCAAAAATAAGTTCCCGGGGAGCAAAAATTTTTACCAAAAGAAAAGGGGATAACGGGCGATCAGAAATTTTAATTTTTGCCTCCGAAAAACAAAAGGGATTTTTACAATTTCCTTACAAGGGAAAAAAACAAAAAAATAAAAATTCCAACAAATTTTCAAAAAGTTTTTGGATTTTTAAATAAAATTTGGTTGTTGGGGAATACTTTTTATTTTGAAAATTTTATAAAAAAAAATTTTCTTTAGTTTATGTTTTTTTTAAGGAAAGTTTAATTAAAAATTTAATTAATGTAAATATAATTATAATTAAGGTTAATAAATATATTTTTTCATTAATTAGAGCTTGAATTGTTAATCATTTAGGTAAGAATCCAATAAATGGTGGAATTCCTCTTAATGATAAGAAATTCATGATAAATATAAATTATATTAATCTAAAATTATTTAATGATTGATTAATAAAATAGATTTTATAATAATTGAAAATGAAAAGCATATTTAATGTTAAAATTGAATAGATAAGTCAAATTGATTTGAAAATTATTATTGATCTAATTATTCATCTTATATGATTAATAGAAGAATAAGCTATTAGTTTTCGTAATCTGGTTTGTTTAAGACTTAAAATTCCTCTAACTACTACTCCTGATATAATAATTGATATACATTAATAAAATTATGGGGGCTAATTTTTGTCGTGTTAAAATAAGGATACAATTTAATCACCTCAAGAACTTC
This sequence comes from Rhagophthalmus giganteus, assembly GCA_036326145.1. Lineage (NCBI taxonomy): Eukaryota > Metazoa > Arthropoda > Insecta > Coleoptera > Rhagophthalmidae > Rhagophthalmus > Rhagophthalmus giganteus. The sequence continues at coordinate 143,791 of JARFJA010000068.1, read as the reverse complement.
AGGAAATCAAAAATGGAATGGGGCTATTCCTATTTTTATCGGAAGTCTTAAATTTATCATTAATACGGGGGCTGAATTAATGAAATCGTTAAATGTGATTTTTCTTTTAAATGACAATATAATAATTGTATTAAAATAAATGTTGAGCCCTGCTTGAACAATAAATATTTAATGAAGATTCAGCTGAAAAGGGTTTTTTTATTTGTAAAATTGAATAATAGCTAGTAAATTATTTCAGACCTATTTATTCCAAATCAAGAATAGCTGAATTGAAATTAATGTTCCTATAATTAAAAGGAAATAATATTATTTAGAAGTTTAGCTATTAAAAAGAAAAATATATTTATAGTGGGTATGAACCCAAAAGCTTAATTTAGCTTAATTATAAGATGTATAAAAGTTTTTGATATTTTAGGTGGTAGTTTAATTCTATCAAACATAAGAAGGTAAAATTACATGTTTTATTCTATCAAAATAATCCTTTTCTTGGGCACTTCATTTTTTTAAAATACAGAGGAAGATAATTTTAATGTTTTATTTTAAAATGATGAATTTATTTTTATGAAAAAAACATTTAAATTTTAAACTTAAAAATTTTAATTTTACCCCCTTTTTTTAAATTTCCGGTTTAATTTTTAATCTTAATTTATGTTTAATTGTATTTTTATTTTTGTAACTTAAGAATTTTTTTAATTTAAAATTTAATTGGTTAAAACGCCGACCTAGGAAAAGTGCAAAATTAAGTTTTTACTGGAAATATTTATACTAAAAATTTTGTCTTTAGCAAAATTGAGAAATTGTGATGCTTAAAAACGTACAATAAAAATTATATATTATACTAACTAATTTTAATTAATATCTATACCTATATATAATTATATATAAATAAATAAAATATATTATTATATATAATTAGTATTTATATAATTAGAAATAAATAAATAAATGTGAAGCATATTTATAAATTAATAATTGATTTATAAATGTATAGTGGCAAATCTGATTAATACTTGTTTAATGGATTAATTTTAACTAATAAAAATATTAAAATTTAATAAAATATATATTATTATATAAATTATTTAATAAATATTAATTTTTAATAGATTATAATAAAATTTAATTTAAATTATTAATTCCAATAAAATAATTTATTTTTATCTATTATTCTTAAACATTTATTGAATTATATACATATATGATTTTATTAATTAATATAATTTTTAATATAAAAAAAAAATTATTAAATAGATTAAATTATTATATTTAATATTTTATATAATTAAGTTAAAATTAATTTAACTAATAAACCCCTAAGAATGCACAGCATGGGGATCTTGAAAACGTAGAAGATACAGGGTGGCTTAAATTAGAAAAAGTTGCGCTATTTAGAGTATGTTCACATGCTGGTCGCAAAAGTTCATTATTGTTTATCGTTTTCAAAATTCTCAAAAAATGTGATTTTTGGATTTTCGTTTTTTTCATTTTTTATTTATTTTAAATGATATTAAAAACTACCGGCACTTTCTCGTTGCCACTTTTAAGCTCTACAAAATGGCGTGTTCAAATTTTTAATCCGACGTTTCGTATCCGAGAACCCATCATCAACTTTATTTTTTTATATGGCCACAAACAAAGAGACACCCTGTATTCGGTAGCATTATTCATTACAAATTCAACGATGTATCACACATTATGGTTTTGAAGCCAAAAAAGGGGAAAACGTGAGTTATAAGGTTTTTTATTTTTTAAATTAGTAGGCGCTGCTACAATAACAGAAACAAAATGTCAAAAAATTATAATAATTGCTCAAATAGGTTGCCATTATTTTCTAGACACAAGTATGCTCTGTCTACAGAAGAATTCAAAACATGGTCTAACATTTCTGGTGTGATTGTATTAACTGCTGCTAAAACCAATGCCAATAACTGTTCTTCAGTTTCAAAAGTGGCGTCATACACTTGGTTTTTTAAATAACCCCACAGGAAAAATCAATCGGGCTGGCCAGGCTACTTCACTGTGAGTTCCAATGCATTTTCAGGAAACCTCTGGGACAAATATTCCCGCACAGTTCTTGAATTATGCGCTGGGGCACCATCTTGCTGAAACAGCAGTGTTAACTATAAGTAATGGTAATTCATCCAAGGCATTCTCCAAATCGGTCTGCAGTAGGTCGAGATATCGTTCAATTTAAATTGTTGTGTAAATAAAAGGTCCTATTATTCTGCCACCCAAAATGCCTACCCACAGATTAAATCCAAATCGATGTTGATGCCTTGTTTCTTTTATTAAATGAAGATTGTCTGTTGCCCAATAATGTTTGTTACGCCGGTGAAAATGCCATTGTTGGTTATCATGCTTTCATCAGACCAAATTACTTTAAAAGGAAAATTTTGATCTTCTTCACATTTTCTGGTATACCATTCACAAAAACTTCTTGTTTTCTTTTTACAAATTAGATCCAAATCTAAAAAGGATTTTATTTCTTTTTAAAATTATGGTAATCTGCTCCCAGCACCAATTTTGCGGACAAGTTTAACACGTGACATATCTTTTTCTTCGTTGGAAATTTTTTTCCAGGTAACATTTAAATAAATTAAAAGACAAGCAAAAATAACGTAAGTAATTTAATAAGAACAAAAGTTAAAACCTTCAAATTCAGTAACAAAATTACACAACACCAAACTTTTCGAAATAAGTACAATAAAACAAAAAATTCATTGTTCCAATCCACAATTTAAAAAATAAAAACCAAATACGTTTTTCCCCTTTTTTTAAAACCAAATGTCTTGTTAATTTGTAATGAATAATGCTACCGAATACAGGGTGTCTCTTTGTTTGTGGCCATATAAAAAAATAAAGTTGATGATGGGTTCTCGGATACGAAACGTCGGATTAAAAATTTGAACACGCCATTTTGTAGAGCTTAAAAAGTGGCAACGAGAAAGTGCCGGTAGTTTTTTAATATCATTTAAAATAAATAAAAAAATGAAAAGAAACGAAAATCCAAAAAATCACATTTTTTTGAGAATTTTGAAAACGATAAACAATAATGAACTTTTGCGACCAGCACGTGAACATACTCTAAATAGCGCAACTTTTTTCTAATTTAAGCCACCCTGTATCTTCTACCGTTTTCAAGATCCCCATGCTGTGCATTCTTATCTTGGACACGGTGTATATATAATATATATATATTAATATATATCTAATAATCTTTATATCTAAAGTTAAATTTATAGTCTTATTTTTTTTTAAATTTTTTCTAAAATAATTTATAAATTTGAAGTGTTTGATTAAAAAATTTAGTATTGGATAGATTAAATTATTATATATTTATATTTATATAGGTAATTAGTAATTAATAAACTTTTTTATTTCGTTGTTTAATTTATTTAATAATAAATTCTAATTCTTAAATTCTAATGCCGTCTTGGAGTAGCATCAATTTTTACTCCAATTGATGGAATCGTTCAAGAGTGAATAACATCAGTTGATGAAACAATTATTCGCACTTGGGTTTTAAAAGGAATAGGAATTCGATTATCAACATCTAATAAACGGAATATTTGATTTCTTTCAATGGGGGGACATGTATGAGTCAAACACAATTTTTTTGAAATCTGAAAATTCATAAGATCAGTATCATTGATGACCAAGAGTTTTAATAGTGATAGTTGGTCGATTTATTTCATCCACAATATAAAGGAGTTGAAGGGAAGGAAGAGCAATAAAAATTAAAATGATTGCTGGGGTAATGGTTCAAACTAATTCAATTAGCTGATTTTCTAAAATGAGATGGTTAGATAATTTATTTATGCATATAGATAATATTAGGTATGTGATTGTTGCTGTGATTATTAATAGAATTATTAAAGTGTAATCATGGAAGAAGATTAAATTTATATAGTTACTTATTTTTGATTTTATTTGTTTGAATAATTCAATTATAATTAATTATTCTTTTATTATTGCATGATTATATTTATTTTAATAATAAAATATTTTCTTAATACGCGTTTTTTATTAATAATATAATTTGTAGTTATTTGCATTTTTTTTTTTTTAAAAGGACTATATAAATGATATGCTTATATCGACAGCAAAAATTTTATTTTTCAATAATATGTACATAAACGTGTAACTGTGTAGAAAATTTAAAATTAAAATACAGTGGTGCCTCGCATAAAGAACGCCTCGCACAGCGAACGCTGCACACAGCGAACTTCCTATTCGTTCATTTCATGATTCATACAACGAACTTCGCTTTACACAACGAACTCGCCCGCGCTTCCACGATCGCTGCCGATGTATTGCATCCTCCCGCGCAGGCACTGCAGTCGTTAGTCACTGCGCTTAACTTACGCACGTATCACAGCAGTCGTCCTTTTAAGTTAAACTCAATATTTTTTTTATATCATGGGTTCTAAAAAAAGCAGGAAGGTGATTTCTGTTGAAATGAAACAGGAAATAATTAGAAAGAGTGAATGTGGAGTAAAACAGTGTGACCTCGTCAAAGAGTTTGGCCTAAGCAAGACCACCATTTTCACCATTTTGACAAATAAGGATGCAATCAAAGCAGCCACAGTAGCCAAAGGAGTATCAAAACTATTTAATGAAAACATAGGTCTTCACTCCACGAGGTGTTGGAGAAGCTATTAGCGATTTGGATTAAGGACAGGCAGGTGAAAGGTGACGTAACAACCCAAGATATTATCTGTCACAAAGCCAAGATAATTTATGACGATCTAAAGAAAAACGTCTCTGGAAGTAGCAGCAATCAAGATAATGAAGAAGAATTTAAAGCCAGCAGGGGTGGTTTTAGATTTAAGAAAAGGTGTGGAATCCACAGCGTTACTATGCATGGTGAGGCTGGCAGTGCTGACAAAAAAGAAGCAGAAAAGTTCTCTATTAACTTTCAAAAATGTATTAAGGATGAAGGATACTGCCCACAACAAGTGTTCAATGCCGATGAAACGGGTCTTTTCTGGAAAAGAATGCCGAGCAGAACCTTCATTACAAAAGAGGAGAAGCAATTGCCAGGACACAAAGCCATGAAGGACAGACTTACCCTTATGTTTTCGTCTAATGCCAGCGGAGACCTCAAGATCAAACCTCTATTGGTTTATCACTCTGAAAATCCAAGAATTTTTAAGCAAAATAACGTTATTAAGTCCAAACTGCCCGTCCATTGGAAGTCCAATCAAAAAGCCTGGGTGACCCAAGTTATCTTCAACGAATGGATTCTGGAAACCTTTGCTCCTGCCGTGAAGAAATTCTTGCTGGAAAAAGAACTGCCGCTCAAAGCCCTTCTGATACTTGACAATGCCCCTTCTCATCCAAAAGATCTACAGGAAATATTGCAGGAAAATTATCCATTTATCAGGGTGCAGTATTTGCCACCAAACACCACATCCATTCTTCAGCCAATGGATCAGCAAGTTATTGCGAACTTTAAAAAAACTCTACACTAGAGCCCTCTTTAATAAGGTGTTTGAAGAATGCGAGTTTGGTGGAGACAATATGACTGTCCGAAAGTTTTGGAAGAAGAAATTTGATATCCTTATGGCAATACGATTTATACAGAAGGCCTGGGAAGAAGTGTCACAAAGGACCCTCATTTCTGCTTGGAAGATGCTTGTGCCTTCGTGGACCCAGGAAGAAGCAGTTGTTGATGACACAGAAGTGGTGAAGGACATCATCACAGTGGCCCAAAGGCTGGAATTAGAGGTAGAGGAAGAGGATGTAGAGGAGCTTATTGAGGAACACGAAGAAGAGCTGACAACTGAAGAGCTCCAAGCACTTCTGGTCCTGCAACAGGACAATGCTCAAAGGGAAGCGTCATCTGATAACGAGGATCAACAATCAAACAATCAACCAATCCCAACTGCTGACATCAAGAACATCCTGGTCAAATGGAAAGCAGTTCAGGAGTTCACCAATGCCCACTATCCGGATTCAGCTGAAGCAAACAGGATTAACGATCTTTACTCCGATACTCTTGTCCGTTATTTCCGGCAGATGTTGAAGAAAAGAGAAAAACAAACGACTTTGGACAGGTTTTTCATGAAACCATCGGCCAAAAAGCAGAAAATGGATGAAGATGTGCAAGATTCGGTAGACTCTACTTAGTCTGTCTTAAAATTAAAAAAATTATGTCTTTAGATGTATGTATCTAAATAAAAATAATAACAAAAAATTTATCTTTTTTTATGTCATCTTAGCATATTTTATGCTACAGAACGAATTATTTTTTTTAACATGTATTTATATAGGAAAACGCGTTTCACATAACGAACTTTTCGCATTACGAACTTGCTCCTGGAACGAATTAAGTTCGTTGTGTGAGGCACCACTGTATCTTAATGAGGGGAGGGGTTGTCGAGAATGTCTGTTTGGTGGCGACGTTAGGATCCAAAGCAAATGGAATTTGCACCGTCGTCGGTGCGGTTTGCAATCGACAATTCTCAAACCAACAATAATAATGGCCAAGTTGGACGTTTCAATCCGGACAATCGGTCGCTTTCTGTACGAGGTGCGTCTTTCTGTGATGCACCAACGCGCTGTAATGGGTGTAAGTGCGTCCGCAGGCGGCGCACTTGTGCGGCCTCTCGCCCGTGTGCGTCGCCACGTGCGAGCGCAACAGTCGTCGATCGGCGTAGGGCTTGTCGCAGATGTTGCAGACGTGCTTCTTTTCGCCCGTGTGAGTTATCATGTGGGTCCGCAGGTGGCTCGACATCTTGTACCGTTTCGGGCAAATTTTGCAGGCGTACGGCTTCTCGCCCGTGTGCATGCGCATGTGGATGGCGAGGTCTCCGGAACGGGCCACGCGCTTGCCGCACACGCTGCACACGAACCTGGAACCATTCGTGTTTATCGCGTCAAATTCTCCCCACCGATCACTAACCTTTTCTCGCCGGTGTGGGTCATCATGTGCGCGGTCAGGGTCGAACTCGAACTGAACGTTTTCGGGCACTGCTTGCACGGATACGGCCGCTCACCCGTGTGGGTGCGCGTGTGTATCGCCAGGTTGTGGGCGTACACGAACGTCTTGCCGCAGGCCGAGCAAACGTAAGGCCGCTCGGCCGTGTGGGTGCGTTCGTGCGTTTTCAGGGCGAAGGAGTGCGTGAAGTGCTTGCCGCACGCGTCGCAACTGTACGGCTTGACACCTGAAATGGCGAATTTTCTTACAGAACAACATTTGCCGGTCACGTGCAGAAATCGCACTCGATCGAACCGAATCGCTACTAATTAGTGCTGCTTATAGATCTCGTGCTATTACCGAAGAGTCGTTTATTGATACTATGTATGGACACTTGTGCAATATTGGTAATAGGGTGAAGTGGGGTAAGTGCGTTTTGGGGGTAAGTGCATCAGTTGCTTTTTAAATCTCAACCACTTATAGTACTGTGGCGGAATCTGGTGCTCATCAAAATAAGGCCTTTTCTTAATGTAATGCAGATCCCTTCATAACCGATATTGACTTAAGCAAGAAAAGACGGCCACCGGACAAAGCGTCAGCTGTTTTACTCGTGTGTTGAATGCGTCGATGTTGCGAAAAATATTTGTGAAATTTTTGCCCAGGTACGTATGTCGTAGCTACATGTTACATTTATGAGTTTTATAGTTAATTAAGTAAGAACAAATACTAAATTGTTTTTATTATAACCCTATTTTATTTGAAGAGGATAGTTGCACTTTCCTCAAATATTTTTGGTTTAAGGGAAGTGCACCCATTTGTAGTGGGGAAAGGGCACCTAGTAGGTGCACTTGGCCCTGCTACTGAGGTTGTTTGCTGTTTGTATCTAGTACTTACTTACCTCTCTAGCACTTTTTGTTATAGGTAAAATGGTTCGGGACTACAAACGTAAAACCACTCGGGCCGCTTACTCGGCCGAGGACTTGAAAACCGCGGTGGAACATGTTACAAGCGGAAAATGTGGCACACTACGTGCTAGTAAACTCTTCAAGATACCCAGAAGCACTCTAAAAGATCACATTAAAGGTCGTAGAGGTATAAAAAGCTCGACGACGGGAAGACCTACAGCCTTAGCAATCAAAGATGAAGAAGCCCTTGCAAATGGACTCAAAAGTCTCGAAAAATGGGGTTTTGGACTCGGCCGCAAAGAAGTCGTAGAAGTTGTGGGCAAATATGTTACGCACAAGCAGCTCAAGACTCCATTCAAAAACAACGTACCTGGTGAGGATTGGTTTTTAAAATTAAATAAAAGACATAATTTGTCAATTAAAAAACCTGAAGCGTTGGAATACGCCAGAAAGAAAAATACGGATCCTTTTCTAATATATCCATATTTTGAGTTGTTAAAAAATACAATTCAAGAACTGAACCTTCAAGATAAACCATCTAATATTTGGAATGTGGACGAGACAAGTTTTTGTAGTGATCCTTCAAAGACAAAAGTCATAGGTGAAAAAGGCCATGCTTGTACTAGAATCGTTTCTGGTCCGGGAAGAACGAACACCAGTGTCCTGTTTGCTGCTGCCGCAGATGGACAAAAGGCGCCACCGTTAATTATATATAAAGGAAAAAATGTCTGGGACACCTGGATAGCAGATACAAATAAAGAATACCCAGGTACGACATATGCTGCCACACCTAACGGGTGGATGGAGTCAGAAGTTTTTAAAAACTATTTCGTGAAAACTTTCATACCCTTGGTAGAAGGAAATGGTCCTACATTAGTTGTATATGACGGCCATACAACTCGTATCGATATTGATGTGGTACAAGCCGCAGTGGAAGCGAACATGACCATTCTAAAGTTACCGCCACATAGCAGTCATCTTCTGCAACCACTTGACTTGGCGGTTTTCAAATCTATTAAGGTGGCGTGGGAACGGAATCATGTGGGTCAGAAATTACCGAAAAGCAAGTTGGCCGAAATGGTGGGACATATTTGGAAAGATGCCGATCCAAAAATTATCTGTGAAGGATTTAAGAAAGGTGGCATCTACCCCTACAATTGTGATGTTATCCCACAGGAAAAATATGACCCACAACAAATGAATCGGTGGAAAGCTCAACAGGCGATGAATACTGGCATGTCTACAACAAATGAACTTACACCCCCAATAATACAAAACGGACTCGATGAAAACGTAGAATTTCTAGAACGAGGTCCACCAGAACATACCGCAATTGATTCAGAAGATTTCTCAGTTACAGAAGAAGTTCTAGGACTGACTGAAAAGGAAACCGCTGTTACAGAAGATTTGTTGGAAATGGAAAATAATCAGGACGAATCGTTAGCATTTGAGGTGGAAGAAAATATTCACCTTCAAACAAATGATGTAACAAACGAAGTAGAAAATAATCCCAACACCCCAGTAGATTTAACAAGCGCAATAGAAAACCAAAACCCGCATACCTTTGAAGAACTTTTACTGAACCTGGTAAAAGGCAATCAAACTAATAATGCACCGAAAAGATTCAGGAAGAAAGTATGCCCCGGGGCCGAACTAATAACAAGCGAAGTCGTAAGAAGAAGACTGGAAGAAGCCAAAGAATATGAACTGCAAAAGAAGTCCGGTGTTAAGAAAAAGAAACAGATGACTACCAAAGAGCCAAAAACTAACAAAGAAAAGAAACCAGTCAAAGATAAGCAAACTAGTCGTGCGAAACGTAAAAAAGTAAATGTGCAACATGATTCAGAAACGGACGAAGATCAAGATTTACATTTGGATGACGAAGAAAGCGATTTTGAAACACTTTCTGAAATCGGTGCAGAAGCAATAGCTGAGACGCTCGAGTTTGAAAGAGATGAAGTTAATGACAAACAAGTTGAAGATTGGTTATTGGTCAAACTCAATTCTGAAAGAAAGACTTCACAATATTTTATAGGAACAATTGAAAGCATCGATTTGGAAACAGGAAATCCAATTGTAAAATTTTTGCGACGAATTAAATCGAAATCAGCGCCTTCCAAACCAACCTTCACATGGCCTGATGTGGAGGACATTTCAGAAATTACCACAACGGACGTTATTCGTGTGTTACCTTCGCCTAGCGTGGGAAGAAGAGGTGAAATCAACTTTCCCGTCAGTTTTTCTGGTTATCCTAACATAAATTAGTTTTAAAAAATTATTTCTTCAAGTGTTGAGTTAAATTAAAAGTTTATTTTTCATTTGTCATCGTGTTATTTTTTCGGAATCCACATCCACATTGCAGTTAAAATTCATTATTTTCGTAACCAATTGATCAATTTAAATGCAGCAAATATCAAAAGATTGAGAAAAATTTTAAGCTACTCGCACTTGCCCCATGCATTTCTCAAGCAATGAACGCGAGAAATAATCCACTGTGGTGCGGTTGCCCCAAAAAAGGGGTAAGTGCATCCACTGAGTTGAAAATTTCAAAATTAAATGCCTGGACGGTATTAAATTTTTAAAGCAGTTTTTGACTCTACAATATGGTACACCATCATAGAAACTATGTGTATGCAAAATGTTTGTCTTCTATTATTATAGGGAACAATTGTGGAAGAGATTCAATTTAAATTTTGCACTTTGGTGGGTGCATATACCCCACTTTACCCTATTCACTTTTGAACAATGCGATTCTGCCTTGAAAGGATTGCAACAACGACAATTAAATTTTACTGAAGACATGTTCGATGTAGATCACCGAACGGCGAACTGAATTATGACGGATGAGAGCATAAGGAAAACCGAGGATGTCGCGAAAAAACCTGCGAAAACGCGTTCGAACAGATACAGCATCGCGCGCTCGGAACCGCCGCATCTGTTACGAATAATCATAACTCGAAAACTTTTGAAGTGTCCACTCTGAAATTTTTTTGAGATATTCCGTATATATTAAAGGATATTTTAAGTCCCGAAAAATTTATTTTGAACACGACTTTTTTGAGCAATTGCAATTTGTTTAAAAAAAATACATAATTTTTCTATAAATAAACAAAGTTGTTTTTCTATTCATTGTTATAAGAAAATTATTTGCAAATATATATTCTTCCTGAAAGTTACATACATCTCTATAGAATAGTTTGAAAACTAGAATTATTGAGAGAAAAATTGATTCTTTCGATTTTAGAAATTGAAAAATTCACAAGTCCAGAATTTTGCATATAAAAAAATACGTGTCAATTATTTTCGTATTCTTTACGAGAAAAAAAAATTCGAGGTGATTTTAATTTTTCAGTTGCCGAGATGATATGGAATGACCCATATATATTAATGTTATTTTTTTGGAATGTTCTACGAACCGTGATATAGTATCGTATGCTGATGATACGGTGGTATTGTGCCAATCATCGACGTGGGACTTGTTAGAACAAATTTTGAATCAACAATTAATTATCTTACAAGGGAACATCGCCAAGTGTCCGACGCCGATCGAGCTGATTTTTGGCCCAGAGATAGACCTATATGAGACTAGTAAAACCCCAAAATATTAGCTGCCCTAACCCGGAGAGTGAAAAATTACGGCCATTTTTTGTTTCCCACTCGCCGATTGTCCATCTCATAGCCAGTTTTGAACACTATAGAAATATGTCTGTTTGGCGCAGTCAGTAGTGAGCGAGGGTCGATAACTTATGTGTATTAACTTTAGTGTGTATTTATTTCTAGAATGTAATACAGAATTACTTTGAATTACCTTGAATTACTTTTGAATTACATTGAATTACTTGAATTACTTTTGAATTACGTTGTATTACTTTGAATTACTTTTGAATTACCTTGAATTACTTTTGTATTACTTTGAATTACTATAAATTAAGTCTGAATTAGAGTCAACTGCTAAAAATTAATATGAATTAGTATAAGTTAGTGCTAAATTGGTCTGAATTACTATGTATTCCTATTATTTATTGTAAGTAGTATTAATCACAAATTACAAAAATTATTTAAGTTTAAAAAGTATTTAATACAATATATAAGTATGAAGGTACCATAAGGAGTATATGGATAAGTGCCGGCATCGGCATTTAATTATTAAAAAATATAGTATACTTATATAATTGTAGTGTTACTTTGGAATTACTTTGAATTACTTTTGAATTACTTTGAATTACTTTTGAATTGCTTGAATTACAATATAAATTTAAGTTTAAATTTTTTTTTAAAGGACCACGCGCACTTTATATGGAAAAATAGGAACCACTCAAATCGATTTTTTTTATATCAATCGACGCGTCTTAATGTGACGAATAATTATTACCATTGCGCCAAATCTGTAACTTCATTATTAAACCCGTTAATGAACAATTTATTGAAAAAATTTGGGCTTTAAATTATCTCGGAAGTTTATAAATCTGTCGCTCGTTATTTATGGAGGGGTCATGGTAAATACGTTTCTAAGAAACGACACAAATGTAAGTAGCAGGTAGAAAACAGTAAAATAGTGCTCATATTCCAGCTAACAATTTTTAAATTTCGCGGCGGATTTCTATCGGTATCACTTGAAAACATTTTTGGTCAGTAGCGGCGATAAATTAGGCGAGAGGAATTTTGAATTGTTTGAGTAGCGAAATATTACACCTGCTGTTAAGTATATAAATAATTACGTCCAGTTTCACGTATTTTACCACTTATGGCCTATCCAAACCTATATGCAATTTACGTCATCAATAAAAAGTTACTAGATTGTTTATTTGTAGTTCAGTTTAAAGTTTGGAAAATGACATATTCTATAGATAAATTACTTGTGTACATGTTAGATAATATAAAGAAAGACTATTTATTAAAATTGTAAAAATACGAGGTATAAGGTGACAACACTGTGTGAAACGTCATCATCTAGTAACCTTTCATTGATGACGTGATTGCATATATGTTTGGACGAAGTGTATGTCATTTTTGAACATATTTACATTAAAATATTATTAGTTTAATTTAATCATTTACTACAGTACGTCACTGCCTTTGTTATTTTATCTGACATTAACGTTTATATACGAGTAGTACCAACAGAAATCTGCCGCAAAATTTAAAAATTGTTAGCTGGGCTAGAGTATTATATTGTTCGGTTGCTTGTGGTAATTAAAAATTTTAAACCCGTATTCATATTGAATTGACGGTAGCATTTCAATTCTGAATTCAATCCTACTATTTTAGAGCCGTTAGAATAGAATTCGGAAGGTACCTACTGTAAGCGAGCTTAAAACCTGGAATAAAAGAATTTCATAAAAACTAATAGTTTTGTTAGTAACATTTTATCCAAACCTATAGGCAATTTACGTCATCGATAAAGAGTTACTGGATGATGACGTTTCACACAGTGCTGTCACCTCGTACCTCGTATTTAGACAGTTCCAATAAATTGTAGTCTTTCTTTATACCATCTAATATTTGCGCAAGTAAATCACCCATCATGTCACTTTCCAAACTTTAAACCGAATTACAAATAAACAATCTAGTGACTTTTTATTGATGACGTGAATTGCCTATAGGTTTGGATAGGCCGTAATTGTTATAATAGCCACAATTTTATGCGGAAGATTTCTGTTTTGGCCGATTTTTCAATATTAATGATTTATTGAATTATTTATTACATTACAAAGTTATTTTAAAGTTACTTGACAGAAATCTCTAATGAGGCTGGTCACTACTACCCCCACTAAATTAAAATTAACAATTTGGAGTTACCTATAGATATTTTATGGTGAACATTTTTAATAGAGGTAGAAAAATAAACAGCTACATTATGTGTATTTTTGTCTTGTATTGGATTATTTTATTATTTATTTGAGTCACAATTTTGAATATACGAAGAATTATTTTTTTTATTGATTTGTTGTTCGTGAATATGTTTTGTTTTTTATTTGAATTGTTTGTTAATGTTATTAATATATTCATAGATTTTATTTCTAATTATTAGCTCTAACAGCAACAGCAACTGTATTATAACAGTAATTGTAAAAAGCAAGCTGATGTAAATATCGACGTAGGTTTTTCAGAAGGGCGTAACTCACAAAAAGTAAATTTTACCGGAGAACACATGTTGTGTTGTCGTGTAGCTAGGAAATACAAATTGATTTTTCCGGTGAAAAAAATCGAAATATTGTTACCAGATTTTAACAGATTATGTCTTCATTTAATTCAATAATTCATTTTAATAGAAAGTATGGGTTACGCCTTTTTGACAAAATGCCATCGATATTATCTTTTTATAGATAGATACAAATAATCTCTTAGTTTTGTATACATTTTTAATGTGCACAAAGCCAAGAATTTTTAAGCCATTTAAAGAATTATTTCAATCGTTTTAAATCCCAGGCCAGTTTAAGTAGGTAGGTACCGACCCGTCGTTGTTAAGTACCCCGCAATAAATAACAAAGTTGATTTATGAACTCAAACAAATTTGATTTTAGTAGGTTCTCTTTTGCTCTCACGAAATTCTCATAAGAGCGTTAATTAAAGATTGCGGCTTTATTTATAAATTAACAAAATTGGCGCAATGATAATAATTATTCGTCACATTAAGATGAGTCGATTGATATAAAGAAAAATCGATTTGAGTGGTTCCTATTTTTCCATATAAAGTGTGCGTGGTCCTTTAAAATTAATTTTTTAATAAAAAAATATAAATATGGAGTAAATATAAATTTAAATATTATATTATAAGTATCGGCACTTAATTAATTATCGGAAAATGTGCCGGAACACAAGGGTTAATATAAAGTAGTCAAAATCTTCAAACAATGTGAGGTCAGTTTAGAAATTGTAAAATATGATGAAAATTCGGAGACTGATCGAGAAAAATTGTAGTACCTATGTATATATTAAAAAATAAGCGAAATCAGAAACGAGTAAATTTTCCGTTAAAGAAATCCGTTACGATTCGTTACCGAAATCCGAGAAATGGCGACCATTAACGAACGCCGTCTTTAACGTGCATTTACGTCTTTCTTTGCCACGCCATGTGTCCAGGTAAATCAATGGTAGAATATGCCACGTTCAAAACTTTAAACTGAATATTACAAATATACAATTTAATAACTTTTTATGCACGACGTACATTGGAATCTTTCGTGAATAACGTATATAGTCTAGACTAAGGGCCCTCGCAGACTACAGACTTTTTATCGGCCGATAGTTTAGTCGGATTGGGCCGCTAGCGCGCACATTGAGCCAATTAAACAGTCTGGTTGGTGGTGAGTGCGCAGACCGGCCAACAATCGGCCGATTATTCTCCAACAATTTGCTAGTTGGTAAGCTACTTTAGAAGAGAGCGATCGCGAATTGATGGTTAATAAAATGTTGTCTAGAACTGTTATCATTGCTCTTATACAACGGAGAAGAAAGATGAAGAAGAGAAACAGAGAGTATTGGGTGCATCCCATCTACAGTAACAGATTATTGCAAGGAAAGTTTTACACGATCCATTCTAAATTACTGAATTTCCCGAAAAGTTTTTCGCATTTTATAGAATGAGCATAACCAGCTTCAATGAACTTGTTAAATTAATTGGACCAGCAATAGCGAAGGAGGATACAAATTTAAGACTTTCTATACCTGTGGAGGAGAGATTGAGCGTTACGCTACGGTAAGATAAACCACAAAATAATACTATTTATTATCTTTTATTATTAAAGTAATATCTATAATGTCTATCGAGCTATTAAATTCTTTACAAATCATAAATTTGCGAATCATCTGAAAAATGAGAAAAATACGACTGGGCTGTATCGGAATTTCCTGGTGATGGCGTGTTCGAAATATTCTGAACCACAGGCAGATTGGGCGATGGAGTAGAACGGGTGTATAATTGGAAAGCTGTAACGATTGTGGTGGTGGCAAGACGTTAGTTCCTCGATGATATACGGGAAAAGGTTGCTGCATCATGTTGTAGCTACATGTTGATTGAGTAGTCTGAACACGCCTGGCTAGTCTTATTTGTTTAAATATATTAAGAATAGCAGTCTTAGCATCGAGTTTTTCTTCGGCGGTACAATTCTGTAGTGAAGGTACAAGAGACAAAGCAAAGTTTGTGTCTTCGTCAACAGGATTGGTTTTATTTAATGCTTTTAGTAATGCCTCATCCAAATCCGTTTGCTTCGCCACAATAGTTTTTTTCTTACGCCGAGGGATGGGTGTGGAAGTGGAAGGACCAGATTCATCGTTGTCTTCATCATCTTCTTGAATATCATCCACTTCCAAGTTACCTTCCGTTCGCCGATTTTCGATGCAGGGAAGTAAAAATAATAGTTGTTCAAAATAGACGTATTTACGCCTCTTGGTTGCAGCTTGTCCCGATTTTGTGTTTTTGTGTATTTAATTCCTACGAAAGCAGGTTCGTAAATTGGCCCATTTTTTTTGCACATCGTGACCTGAAATGTTAAAATATAATAAAAATACGTGCCCGGATAGCTCAATAATAAGAGCGCTAGACTTGCGTCAAGCAAGTCCTCGGATCGGATCTTTTGGTAAGCACGGAATTTTTTCGCACCTTGAGATCGGTATGAGTCCCGGTGACCATTCATCGTTGGGCACAAAATTAACGACGACGACAAACAATAAAAATACATATAATAGATAACAAAATTAATTCTTTACAGATATCTGGCTACCGGAGCTACTTTCAATACTTTGTCTTTTGAATATCTGATGGGAGCCTCTACGATACGAGGTATTACTAAAACTGCATGTGAGCAAATATGGAACATACTTCAACCGTTGTATATGGCAACCAAACAAGAAGATGACTGGATTAAAATTGCTGACGAATTCTATAGTCGCACAAATTTTCCAAATGTCATTGGAGCGATAGATGGCAAGCATATACGGATGATACAACCAGAACATTCCGGATCATCATATTTTAACTACAAAAAGTTTTTCTCTTGCGTTTTAATGGCTTGGACAGATGCAGATTATAAATTTGTATACATAGATGTTGGTTCTTATGGAACAGCTAGTGATTCAGAAATATTTAAAACATCTGAAATGGGTAAACGGCTTTCTGATAGCCAGCTTAATATTCCCCCCGGAAGGCACTTGCCCAATGATGATGACGGTAATGTCATTCCATTCTCTGTCGTAGGCGATGAAGCGTTTGGACTTGGAAATCACATATTACGCCCTTACGCAAAAGAAATTTAAACTACACCAAACGAATTTTTAACTATAGACATACAAGAGCTCGACGTATGGTTGAATGTACTTTCGGCATTCTCGCAAACAAGTGGCGTATTTTTCACCGACCAATTGATGTGAATATCAATTTCTGTGTTCGTATTATTAAAGCTTGCTGTGTCCTCCATAATTATGTACGAATCAAAGATGGAGTAAAATTCACAGATACTCTCTACAACTGTCCCATGAATAACTTAACGATAAACGAAAACAACCGAGGAAGGAATAATATGAATAATGTGCGACAGTACATGTCGTCATACTTTATTTCCCCTGAAGGCGCTATTCCGTTTCAATATGACAAAGTGTAATAATAATTTAATTATAGGTAAATAAATACACATGTAATCGATACGTACCTTGTTTTGTTTTATCCTCGACACTAAGCTGATTCCAATCAGGAACAACTGCTTCACAGACTTCCACCCATAGTTTGGTCTTAAGATTCGTATCAGAGTACTCTTTTAAGGTTTTTTTATAAAGTGCGGGTCTTTTTTCAATTGCTTCTATCAAATTTACGATAGACGTTTCGACAAGCAGGGCCATCATGAAACATACACGCACGCAGTCGCAGTCGGCTAAACAGACTAAACAATCGGCGAGTGTGCGCGCGTGGATTGAGCGCCATACTGATTAAGCAGTTGGCCGATAGTTTAGTTTGAAGGCAATTGTGTAGACCATCAAACTTATTTATCGGCCGATACTGAATCGTTATAATGTGCGCACTTGCATACATCTTAATGGTAATTAAACACCCGACTAAACTATCGGCCGATAAAAAGTCTGTAGTCTGCGACGGCCCTAAATATTTGATAAAATATATTAGCGTTCTCCAGAACGTCCGATTTGGTTGGTAATGCGTCTGTGCAACTCGACGTAATCTAGGCCATTCAAATTTTATTCCGACGTATATTATCACTATGAGTTAGTAAATGATGCCGTACCACCTTGTAGTTTTACAGTATGAATAAATGGTAGTCTATCTTTGCCATGTGTGGTAAATCATCAGGTAAATCATCGATAAAATGTTATTTTTGTGTAATTTTTATTAACGTCGTACATTGAAATAAAATTTGAATGGCCTATAGCTCTTTGTACATTATTTTTTTTAATTTTTAATAAGGAATCTGCTGAAAATGTAACAAACGTAGGCGAGCTCCTACGAAATCGGAACATGTATAGATGATAACGCCAAAAATATGTTTCATTTGTTTATGTTTAGTCGGCGTCTCGATAACCGTTCAGGAATACGATCTCGTTGCATGTTTCTATAAATGTATATTTTTGATCTACGGACAAAAAAATGTGCTCTCTATTTTATTCAACGGAATCGTCACCCTAATTTATATAATACTGTTAATTTCAAAACAATCCAGTATATCTTAAAAATTAAGAGTTTATTTTTTATATTTTAAAATATCTTTTTAAAATCAACTGTACCTTAGTACAAAGAACACATAAGTATTTATATGTATATACCTACGTTTGCATTTACATATACATATCTATTTCTATGTATTACTTATTTATATGAAACATTCATAATAAGTATTAGTTTGAATTGGACTGAATTAGTTTGTATTACATTGAATTACCTTGAATTACTTTTGAATTACTTGAATTACTTTGAATTAGTATTACTGTGTATAAAATTTACTATAGTTACCGACCCCTCGGTAGTGAGCTCGACTGCCAGTCGGGAGGTCGGGGGTTCGATGCCCGGAGGAAGAGGAGGGATGTTTTTGTGTTTTCATGTTTTTTTTTGTTTTGCAACAAAACCTTCAAAAAAAAATTCGACCGCAAAAGCCGACAAACGAAAAAAAATCAACTACCTCTAAAAAAGCAAATACCCCCCCTCCGGGCATCGAACCCCCGACCTCCCGACTGGCAGTCGAGCTCACTACCGACTGAGCCTAACAAACATATTTCTATAGTGTTCAAAACTGGCTATGAGATGGACAATCGGCGAGTGGGAAACAAAAAATGGCCGTAATTTTTCACTCTCCGGGTTAGGGCAGCTAATATTTTGGGGTTTTACTAGTCCCGTATAGGTCTACCTCTGGGCCAAAAATCAGCTCGATCGGCGTCGGACACTTGGCGATGTTCCCTCGTTAATGATAATAAATTGTTGCTAAATATTGATAAAACAGTTTATATAACTTTTGGAAACTGTTGTGATAGCATAACAGGAATAATTAATATTAAGCTGCACGATGAGGTACTAAAGAGAGTGAAAAGTGTTAAATATCTGGGTATATGTATTGATGAACATTTGAGATGGGACGAACAAATTATTAAATTAACTAGTAGAACTAAATATATCATTTTTATATTGACTACTTTGGGCAAGATATTATCACCAGAAAATTTAATGGTAATTATGTACGGTGTTGTCACCTACGGTATTGTGGCATGGGGATCTGCAAATGTCTTTATTATATGACATACGTAGAAAAGTTATTAAAATCTTAATTAAATCTAACAATGGTACGAAATTACCTTTAGACTTGAGGCAAAAATATATCTATGAAGCGGCATTACATTATTATAGGAATATGTCGAATGAATTCAAATCTAGTTCGGTGCAAACAAGAAACAAGTCAATCGAAATATATAAATCAATGCTGGAAGTGGGCAAAAGAAAATCAGTGTGTGTTGCAAGGGACAACTTTAACAAAATGCCAAATGAACTTAAGATATTACAAAACAACAATTATAAAAAACCATCGAAAACATATTGTGCTATGCTTATGTCAACTGAGTAGATGCAAGCGAGCTGAACTTTTAACTTGATTATTAACCTGTCTTGTTTTTATTTTTGTTTTTGTACAAACCTTAGAATTACCTTTAGATTTTAGTTATATACCGAACCACGTACGGACATTTTGTCTCTGCGGTTGTTCCATTGATCTTTGGAACTATTTATATATGCTATGTATAACATTGTAATAAATAAATAAATGTTTCGTGCTGCATTTTTCCAGAGCACGTCCGCGCAAACGGCCGCCATTTCGAGACCGGCCGGAGTTGCGCCAAATC
The DNA here is from genome assembly GCA_036326145.1 of Rhagophthalmus giganteus. Classification (NCBI taxonomy): domain Eukaryota; kingdom Metazoa; phylum Arthropoda; class Insecta; order Coleoptera; family Rhagophthalmidae; genus Rhagophthalmus; species Rhagophthalmus giganteus. The sequence continues at coordinate 123,637 of JARFJA010000068.1, read as the reverse complement.
GGAAACAAACAAGAATACACACCTGTATGGATCTTTATGTGACTATTTAAGCCTCTCGGGTCGGAGAACGCCTTGCTGCACGTTTCGCAGACGTACGGCTTCTCGCCGGTGTGAATCCGCTCGTGAATCACGAGGTCGGTCAGTCCGAAGAAGCTCTTGCCGCAAGTGCCGCACATGTGGTATTTGTTCAACCTGAAATGCGACAAATAGAGTGGCCCGTCTCTAAACAAGGCGAAAACGACGCACTTGTGTATGCGAAGGTGCCGTTTCAACTTCTTGATGTCCACGTACTCCTTGTTGCAGATGCAGCAGAGGTGCTTGCCGGAATTGTGGTACAATCGAATGTGCGTCGTCTCGTCGTCGCCGTTGAGATAGTTTCCGTTCTGCGAGCATATCGGCGACTTGGAGGTGCTCTTTGGTTTTGAATCGGCGATTTCTTGGTCGTCCTCCAGTTTAATTTCAACTTTAATGTCGTCCAACAAATCTTTCACGTCCTCGAGAGTGTGCTCGTAGTCGTTGTCGTCGTCGTCCAGCGTTTCCGCGTCGGCCAGGAAGTTGCGCAGCACGTAATCGTTCCGTTCGCACAGCATCTTGAAGGAGAAGGCGCTCTCGACTTGCCGGACGCACTGCGAACAGATCAGGCCGGGCAGGCCGTCGTCGGTGTCCACCTTAAAAGACCTAAGCTTAACAAACGCGCTGCCGATAAGACGAAACGTACCTTCACCGAAGTGCACGACGTCAACATTTCTTGCAGGGCGGAGTCGAAAACCGACTTCATGTCGGTGTTTTTCATCAAGCACGTCCTGCATATTTCGGAGAAGTCGGAATGCTTCAATTTGTGCTCGGCGCTCATCTTGGCCGTTTGCCGTTCGAACTTGACTTGTGTTATTTTTGCTAACCTAACCTACAACTGGCTGGGGCGTGACAGTTTTGCAAGGTCGTCGCAGGGTTTTTTGTGGCCGTGGTTACGATAGCGCTCGCGTTATTTTTAATTAATTTTTCGGGCGAGTTCGCGAAAGCTCGTCGTCGATCGGTCAGGTATTCTTTTGTATCCTCCGATCGCGCGCAAGTGCTGTCTAGCCGCTCAGCTTTCTGAACGCCCATAATTTTCAATCGCACGCGTGGTCGTTCTTTGGTTTTTTTTTTTTAAATTAGCGGCAATTCGATCGTGCTTATTAAATTAAGTTAAACCGAACGGAACTTCGAATTTTTTAGGGCAACGACTTCGAAAAACGCAGGAAAAAAGGGCGCTTTTCGAAAACGGTCGATACATGGGCGCCAAATTGTAATTGGCTTTTCAAGCTTAATTTTGTTATTTATCGACAAAAGTCCATTAATTTTTATGTTAACCTTTGATGGCCCAATGTTCCAAAAATGGAACATATCTTTAAAACAACACTGCCGGACTTGGATCTAATCAATTGATTTGATATTTTGAATATGTATGGTGGAGATGTTAAACTTTGACCCTTTTCTGCATTTGTGGTTGTTTTGTTTTATAATTCTGCATTTTTATGAAATTTCAATGGATTTCATATCGTCGCATTTATTTTATATTGAAATAAAATATTTACTTTTTTCATTGTTTCATTTTGTTCCCGCATGTCTGGGCTATGCATATGTATTTTTAATTATTTTACAGAATGATTATACGTTATGCACGTTTGAATGTCCATGTTCCATTTTTGGAACGTTGGGCCCTTCGGGGTTCGAAGTTTTAATTTTCGATTTTTTCAGATAATTTTCCTGTTAGAATGTCAGTTCGTCGTTATTTAACTGTGCAGGAAGTTGTCGAGAGAATCGAAGCTGATCCGGAAATCCAAGAAGCTGAGATTGCTATTCTTCCACCTGTTGATGATCTGGAAGCATCAGATGTTGAAGATATCGATGATAATGACCTCGACCCTATAGAACCGGCCGATGTACGTGGAGAACTTGAGGTGCGAACTACCAAGATGGCATCAGATTCTGGAGAAATTAGTGGTGATGAAGTATTAGCTGACTTGTTGGAGGAATCACGCCGAAAGAGACAGAAAAAATTGCAACAACGAATTACACCAAAATGGTCGACCAATGCTACATTTTCAAAGCCATCCCTCTGAGACTCGCCGAAATTCGGCCCGATTCGATTCCAAAATCACCATTTGAACTTTTTGTCGAAGTTTTTGGGGAAGATTATTTCACCCATCTGGCTGAAATATCAAATCTGTATGCCAGACAAAAATTAGCCACGTCGAATACAGATAGCAACGAAATAGTGCGATTTCCAGGGATTTTGCTATTTAGTGGCTATCGCTGTGTCCCTAAAGAAAAGTTCTACTGGGCTACAGCCGAAGATTTGAGCAATAATATCATTCCCAAAGTGATGAGTAGAAAGCGATTTTTAGAAATAAAACAGTATTTCCATTTGGTTGACAATCTGCATTTGAGCAGCGAAAGTTGCTCCATTCCATGATCACTTATCAACGCAATTCACTAAAATTGCTGGTGTCTTTTCTGAGCACCTGAGCATTGATGAATCGATGGTCACCACAGTTGCAAAATGTTCATTCGTGGTAAGCCAATGCGCTTTGGCTACAAAGTGTGGATGATGTGTAGCCCCGATGGTTATCCATTTTCGATGAAAATTTACACTGGCAAGGATGATGCTAATGAAATTATGGAAGGTCCCCTGGGTAGCCGCGTTATTCTTCACTTAGTGTCGGTTGTTGAGGATCCTAAATGTCATTGTTTATTTTTTGATAATTTTTTCACTTCCCACGAATCGATGACAAATTTGAGCAGTCGAGGATTTCGAGCTGTTGGAAGTGTACGTGATAACCGCACTTCAAAATGTCCACTTGTTCCCGTGAAAGAGTTTGCTAAGAAACCGAGGGGAGACTTCGAAGTTCAAGGTGATGGGCAGGTTGTTTGCATTCGAAGGAATGATAATAGTGTGGTAACAATAATGTCTAATTGCACAACACATTTGCCAATCGGTATTCAGCCAAAGAAAAATGCAAGAAATCTATCCAACAACCTAAGCTGATTGCCGATTACAACCAAGGTAAATTTTATAGATTTACTTTCTAAAAGGCTTTGGAAAGCTTTTTTGGTTTCAGTTGTTTGGACATGTATTTACAATCATAATTCTTATCCAACTTGTTTCTTTTGAGGTATGGGTGGTGTAGATTTGCTCGATCGTTTGATGGGAACATACAGGCCAAAACTGCGATCAACAAAATGGTGGTGGAACTTAATTTCCAATGGGTTGAACAGCTTGGCGCCTTCATTGCCACTTGATTGGTAAAGATGCCATTTCCCACTTAGAATTCCGAAGGGAAGTTGCAATTGTTGCAATGAAAGTTGGTTTGAGCACACTTCGCCAAAGACGCTGCAGTCAGTGCTGACGTGCGAGCTTCCAGTGCAAACCACTTTTTGTCCAACATTTCACGGGGCTGTTGCAGTGTTTGTTCCGAGAATACAACGAAGTGGTGCGAATTTTGTGGAAAACGTCTTCGTGAGCGCTGCTTCCCATTGTTCCACAATGTTTGAAAAAATCTGACTAAATCTGTCTAGTGTGCTTCATTTTTTCTTCGTGCGAAATGTTTTGAGAATAAAAATATATTTTGATCAAGTTTTGTATAGATTTGAACATGGCAACAATTTACATATATTTTTGCAATTACTATTAATTTCACACCTCGAAGGTCCCAACGTTCCAAAAATGGAACATGCCACATTTCGTTGAATATTGAAGATACCAAGATGAAACTTTTTGAGTATCATATTCATATTCCTTAAATCAAAATACCATAAGGTGGATGTGTTTGGAAGAGTGTTTCAGTATGTGGGCCTTCAAAGGTTAAGAGGGGGCTGGAAAAATCAGCTTCTACCATGTTTCCGCCAGTAACGCCACAGTAGTATTTTTCTAATTATTTCAATTAATATCAAACGGTTTAATCGTAAGATGGCGCGATTTGGCATCGGCTATTTAAATGTTAATTCCTGCTTTCTTGTACTAAATAGTTTCTACAGAGTGCGCTTTTTCATTGATGCATCGGCATCTAATTTAATTATGTCTACGTTGTAAACTTTGCTAGCGTTTATAATTATTTATTCTAGGATATAAAGTTACAGAATATAAATAATGGGCGTTTGATGAAAGACACAAAAGTAATGAAGTGCAAGTTAACAAGCTTAAAAAAATTATTTAACTTCCAACCAGAAAAGTTACCAAATTATTTGAGCGGAATATTCAAAATATATCTCATCAAGAAAGTCACTGTTTGGACTTTGTTAGTTTTAAATACTAAATAGTTTTATAGTTTAAATAGTTTTTAATATTAGTTTTCTACCCATAATCGTAAGTCACGCCCTTTCGACAGGGCAATAAATATTAGAATTTACGCGTCTGGGAATTCAAATTAGTTTTAGAAGCTTGCAGCTGGATTTGAGAAACAGCATCACTTTGACCGCGACGTTTGAGCTATTCAGACTGCGTCAAATGTAAAATAATGGTAAATGGTAAAATAAAAAATTAGTAGATGAAACTTCTTTGTTTCCATTAAAACGAAAACTTATCCGTGACGGTAAATGGTCCTTCGAAGCTAACATTTTTTGGTCCTTAGAAGCCAATGGAGCTAACAGTCACAATGATAATGATTATTGATTTTTAAAATTTATTTTTTGTGTAATATGTGAGAGAGGTGCCATTATTAATACAGAATAAAAATTGTAAAAATAGGAAATCCAATATTACCGATATATGCACATATGTAATTACTTATGTATATATTTCAGAATAATAATTATTATAGCATGCCATTAATTGCATTAAAAGTTAAATAGTTACAGTTTCGTTCTCAGATACATGTAGCTATACGTTATTCACGATAGGTTCCAAGCACGCAGTCATGCATAAAAAGTTACTAAATTGTTTATTTGTAATATTCAGATTAAAGTTTTAAACGTGGCACTCCGATGTCTACCGATGATTTACCTGCACACATATGACATGGCAAAATAGACTAAAATCTATTAGTACTATAAAAATACGAGGTTTTATTGATGACGTTTGGGGGACCTATCGCGAATAACATATGTATACATATCTACTTATTTATGGGAAACGTCCGCCGCATTCTCGGCATTTCTCGGTAATTCACAGAAATCATAAACAACAACACGTCGAAATGCAAATTAATTATGCTTATTAATCGAAAAACAAACCGAATGAAATTCTATATTTTATTGAATGAAAATTTCTGAATAAATAAATTGTAGGTATGATAAATGTACCTACATACATACTTACTTTTAATTCTAATTTTAAAATTAGACCTTTTTATACAATATTATAAATCAGGTACACATTTGTAGAAATGGTTGGAATTTCACCATTTAGAGTGTAAGAAAATACAGGAGTTCAATTTTGGTTTTAGTTTATATGTATAAGAATTACGAGTTCATTTTCGGTCAAATAAAAAAAAATACCACTATAATATTTTTACAGCACCATCTATTCAATAATAGTTGGACAATTTTTTTAGACAAATTTTTCGAAATCAAGCAGGTATCTGTAAGATAGCTTTTTACTTGAAAATGACGATTTTTCGGAAAACGGTTTACGAATTCTAGCAACAATCACGCCCTGCACTTTCGTATACGTATTCGCCGAACCTTCTTCTAGTTGCTCCTTATAATATTTTAGTCGTATAGTAGCTAAATATCTAATAATTTGAAGTATTCGGCAGCACGCGTACAACTTGGCAAAACTCTTCCTTTAACTTTTTTAGGATAAAAATATAAGGAGCAACTAGCTAATTGAATTAGTATTTATTATCAATTAAATTTTTTTAATAAAATTTAATAGTTTTTTTAGGATCGTTTCCTGAAGTGAATCTACCATAGCGACATCTGTCGATTCTCGCTTATCGAACCCCCCTCTTAAAGTAAGAAAATCGACTTTAAAATAGGAGATCGGCTTATACTTGTCTTGTGATCTCAATGTTACCTACTCGGGTAATTTTACGGCGGATTTTAAATTTAAATTGGCCGTTTAAGAGCCGTCCGGTGGTAGGTAGTTTTTAAACTTTTCAACCCGTCCGATGCGTCATTCTTGGAATTTCCAAAATTCGGCTTATACATCCGATATTATTAAATATCGAATTTTAGCCAAAATTTGCCTCTCGGCTTATACGCCGATATACATATACAGGTAGGTATACAATAGATTAGTATAGTACATTATTTACGAGAAGTGACATTTTTTTTTACAAAAGTGAGTAGTTCGAGATCCCACGAATATAAAAAATCCGTTTTGTACGAGTAATGTATACTATTTTTTCTACAATCACAGAAATTACCATTCAATACCATTTTGTAAAAATTTTTCATGTCAAAAATAACGTCCAAAAAAATTATAAGTAACGATATCTTAGGTATTTTATAAACAACGTGCGGTAATGACTATTACACGCTCTGTTTCTTAACCGTCTATTATCTTGGGGTCGATTCGACCTTAAATTCATCTTCAATATGAAATTACTTGCTTATTTTTTAAAACATTTGCTTTAGATCTTTACACATTATTTGTTGATGTCAGTGAAACGGCTGTTTTAAAAAAGAATTAATTTTAGTTATTAAAATGTTTGAAATAATTTATCCTGTGCGCACCAATCATCTTAAGGTCTTTAAGGCCCAAATCGTTATGATAACGACATAGTTTTTTCAAAATATTAATGCGTAATTAAAGAAAAATAAAAATTTCAGTTAGAATTTAGATAACTACTTTAGAAAATTTTCAGGAAATGCAATTTTCATATTGTAATGAGCAAGGGAGAGCGAGCACGAAACTCACCGAGCTGTAAATAATGATTAAAAAACTAGTCATAATTAAGTTGTAAGTAGTGTTCATACAGTTACGGCATGGTTATTATCCGACGATAATATCTATAATAATAAATAAATTGCGTGAGTGCACAATATTAATTCAAATCGGTAAAAATTTGGAGAATTTCACCATTCGATAAACGAATTGCGGGAGGACCAAATTAAGTTTAAAGAATACTTTCGGCTCGATAAAGATAAATTCGATCATATATTGTCACTTATTTATATTCTACATTGACATATAGAAAAACTTAACAAATTATCGCGAAAACATTTCAGCAGAGGAAGGATTGGCCATTTGTTTAAGATAAGCGAATATATTTATCAATAAACCACTATTTTCGTTACGTCACGATATTTTTGACCTTTCCTTACCCCCACAGCCCCCTCCCGACCTACGTCACTCTGGGCTTATCTCGAAATATATCGAAACGTTCAGTACCATAAACGAACAAGGAATATAAACTAGTGTTTAATTTTGTCAGAATTCGAAAAATTTATTTACGTTAAATTTGTTTTACGTTGATACGAATCGACGTTACTTCGTTCTATTGAAATTTTAAATTAAAAACATTTATTTAGATATAAAATAATGTATTTTTGCATAGCTTCGATTATTGACGGCACTGCAAAACTGGTTTCTTGAACCCCAAAATAGTCAGACGTAGTAAGCCGAGTGGCTCCAAAACACGTGTATTTTTTTTCAATCTAGCACGTACTTCTATTGCGAATGCTTTTACGAAAGTTCCGACAAATCATAAATGTTAAGTAGGTACCTACCTATTTCAATTATTTGAGAAAATTACCCACAAAAGTTCCCCAAAGTTCCCACAGTAAAAATTATGGCCACTATAAAGTTTTAAATAAATGTAAATATCTATATATTATGTCTATGGTATTATTTATACGCGATCTATACGTTTATTACGATCATTTCGAGAAGTTCTAATTTTCCTTTCGTACATTTTTAATGTTTATGTAGATTTACAAATGTTAAATATTTTTTAGTTTTTAAACGAACTTAGCAACATTCAAAAGATCTTTATTTATTTATGAAATTATATTTTATACAATTCAAAAAATCTAAAGGTAACCACATCGAAAATAAAACGCACTTTAAAAAAGACGTTCAACACAAAAATCTATTAGTCAGCATTCCCGATAATTATATCGAGTCCTGACATAAATAGCACTACAGAGTATACACCAATACCTCACTTTGCGTCGGGGTTACATTCCAAAAAAACACGACGCAAATTGAAACGACGCAAAGTGAATTAAGATTTTCTATAGCAAACCATATAAAGATCGAAGATAGGTTCCAGGGTTACGAAAATACTACTTTTTAAAAAGAAAATTGAACAAAGTAAACATTAAAAAAACAAAAATAATATAAAATTTTATTATATACATACAAAAAACAAAAAAAAAACGTATTCAATTAAAACAAAATAAACTATTCAATTAATTTATGAAAGACAAAATTAAAATTAATCACATTCTGATGAATCCATAATGGGTGTAGGTACGGCTTTCTTTCGCAAAAATTGGTCCAATGTTTGCTGAACAGCTTTTTTTCAACGTAAAATAAATTTCCTTGTAGCAATTGATATTCGTGTAGCTGCCGCCTGGGACACCTTAAAACTCCTTCCGCTGTCAGGATCGTTTTTTAAAAAAATCTCCATAGCTTCGTCAATCGAACGCGTCGCTTTGGAAATTTGTTTTGAGGTTAAATTTTGTTTTTCGGAGATTTCTATTGAACGGTCACTGTCACCTTCATTAGCAAATTGTAATTCCAGTTGCAATAGTTCTTCATTAGAGAATTCTCGGTTGAGCGAGGTTAGCAATTCATTTATGTCAGTCTCCTCCATACCTTCAAAATTAGACTCTCTAGCTAAATTAGAAATTTCACGACGAACAGCCGGTGTACCGTCATTTTCTGCAGCGCATATTCGGCGAACACATTCGGGCCATATTTTGCGCCAAACACCATTCGTGGAAGATGGTTTAACCTCCTCCCACGAATCAGAAATAATTTCTATGGCTTTCATGATGTTGAACTTTTTCCAAAACTCTAGCATGGTAGTCTTATCTTGTCCATCGGTCTCACTTAAAAGAAGTTTAAATGTTCGTCGAAGGTAATAACTTTTAAAAGTCGATATTACTCCCTGATCCATCGGCGGAATAACTGGTGTCGTATTAGGCGGCAAAAATACAAATTTCACGTTTTCTGACAACTCATCAACATAAACTGGGTGGCCAGGAGCATTATCTACTAGGACCAAAGCCTTGAAGTTTAAGTTTTCCTTGTTGCAATAAGCTTTAATTTCTGGAATAGCACAAGTTAAAACCCAGTTTTGAAATAATGATGTTGTCATCCATGATTTTTTGTTTGCTCGCCAGTGGACAGGAAGCAGATTCTTTGAACAACCTTTCATAGCTCTTGGATTTTCTGATTGATATATGAGAAATGGTTTAAATTTAAAATCACCATTTGCATTACCACCAAGAAGAAGAGTCAGTCTATCCTTGCTAGCTTTAAATCCTGGCGCAGATTTTTCTGTTTTAGATATGAAAGTTCTTTTAGGTAGACGTTTCCAAAATAACCCAGTCTCGTCAACATTAAAGACCTGTTTCGGATCGTAGCCACCTTCATGAATTAATGCTTTTAACTCTGTCGGGTAGCGTTCTGCAGCAGTTATATCAGCGCTAGCCGCTTCGCCTTTAAGAGCAATGCCGTGCAGATTTGCTCGAACTTTGAATCTCTCAAACCAGCCCTGATTAGCTTCAAATGTTTCATTCTTGTCTTTACTACCACTAGCATTATCGTCGGATACTGCTGCTTTACTTTTTATGTCTTCAAATAAGCTTTTTGCTTTCATCCGAATTGCCATTTTACTTAATGGTATTCTATGCGCAACTTGATTTTCAATTCAAATAGAAAGCAAGGACTCCATTTTGATCATCAAAGCACTTCTTGTACGGGTCATCGTTTTAGCATCTAATGATGTTGCAGATTTTGCAGCCTCTCTTATTTTATCCCCATCTCGATCTCTAATAGTTCCGGCAGTTGTTGCAGCCAGACCAACAGCCTTTGCTATCTCCACAGCCTTCCCTCCCTTATCAAATCGTCGCAGAATATCTAATTTTGTCTCAAGCTGATAGTTTTTTCTTATTTTTGGTAATTCTACCGGCAGCGCCCTTTCCACTCATTTGGCTAAAAAAATTATAAGTGTATGTAAAAAAATAATATAACTCTGCCAATAAATAAATTGGAAAAATATTTACCTTTTTTGTAATCGGAAACGACCCGTAAAAATTTATAAAAATTAATTATTCTCTTTTTAAAAAGCACAAACACTAATTGAAACGTTACAAAAAGACACATAAATACAAATACAAACAAAGTGAAAATAAAACTGTATTAAAATTGCGTTGATTTTCAGTTAGAAGAGGAATCCCCGAGTTTTGATGACATGGCGCAATTAGAAACAAAAGTGGAGCCATCTGTTAGAAAACAAGAAAAAAATTAAAGACTCGAACCCAAAACAACGCAACCTCGAAAACCTAACGACGCACAGCGAAAATTAGTACTAATTAAGCAGCGACGCAACTTCGAAAAAACGCAAAACGAAACGACGCAAAGCGAGGTATTGGTGTATATTGTTTCATTCATGTATTCGCCGAATATTTCTTTAATCTATTTGTAGGTATTTTCATATTAGTCACTGTGTATATAACAAATATAAATACACTTCATCAGCGATAGCGGTTTTAATTACTTCATAAATCAGTAATAAGGAATGTTTCATTCAATCTCATTCTTCTCGCTTCAGGTACCTACAGATTTTTGCATATTGGCAAGTAAACAAATTTATCCCTATATACAAATAGGAGTGCAAAAATTTAATAAATATTTGAAAATTGCAAGTAGTCAACGGTTTTAAAATTGCAATAATACAGATTTCTTTTTCTTCTCTGCAGCTGAAGGTTTAAATCTATGATACGTAATTTAGCTATTTAACGATAGAAAATCATTTTAATATAATGTAGCGAAAGTGTGACCAACGCCATCTTATCAGCAAAAAGTGTCCCAACACGGAAATTCTGTGGTCTTAAGGGGGTATTAGCACGCTACAGTCAAACTCGACGGCAATTTTGGAACTAACACTTACAAATTTTTAACAATTTTACAGTTAGTTACACGACAAGGATAGAAATCGAAACTAAACGCAGACGACCTTAAATAACATTTAAATTAAATTAAAGCTCGAACCAAAATCCAGACAAAATCCGTCATAAGTCCCATTTTTGAAACGTTTATTTTTATTATTTTTTTTGTAAATACTTGTCGTGTCGCAAAGAAAAATGATCAAGTCGTTCGACGGGTACCATTAAAATGTTTGTTTCGTCCAAAAATATACAAAACATGCGATTAAAACGCTATCAATTAGTGAAATTAATGTAATTAAAATAATCGAAGCCCCCCGCCCCCCGTTCAAACGCTACAAATATGTTTTTAAAGAAATATCTCGGAAATCGTCCTCTCGTCAGTAAACAATAATTAATTTAGATTCTAAATTGCTTCGTAAGTAAGTGCGCGATGAATTGCTGTCGTGCTCATATATTTATTTAATTGCTTACATTGATTTTTCCCAAAGCGATGCAATTGTCAAAAACCGCCCACCTAGAGGCCGAGGTTCGATTCCCCTTCCCCACAAAGGATTTTTTTTGTTGCTTACAAACAACAGCAAAACGTCTTCATTGTTTTTGAGGGACGATTCTTTTGTTAAATATTACATTTGTGCGGCTGTGCAAAACTGTAAGTCGCCCAATCGAGGTTAAGGTCATTATTAAAATAAACACCTTCGCAAACAACTGATAAAAACAAAACCATTACCTCGAATAAATATTTATATTAACATTATCTCGGACCGTTTACTAATAGGCGCTCGTAAGCGCGTTTTCGCATTTACGATGCTCGAAGGACCGTTTGCGAATCATTTTCTGGGGAGGGGCCGCGCTTAGCAAATTTTCTCAACTTACGCAATAATAAAACGCGACGCAAACGTCTTCCTAAATTATAGGAAATCGGGAAACGGCGAACGTTTCAACGTTGGCGCCCGACGCGGGGCCACAATTTTGAAGCCGAAACTTCCGTTAACGCTTCACGTTCATAAAGACGCGCGGAAAACGGCCGAAAAATGGCGATACGTTTAAATAGATCGCGGAACGAAGCGTTTGGGGGATTAAAAACTGCAACGGTCCTCGGTAGTATAAGTTCGATTCCACGCCGGGGAGGCTACCGTTTTATTTGCAACAATTTCCCGAAATTTCGCATTTCTGTCGGCGACAGAAAATCTTTAGCGCGCGCTGCGCGCGCGAAGGGTTAAAGAACGATAGGGTCGCTTGGCCGATGTTGTACTTTACGAAGATACGCGAAATGCCGAACGGTCGTGTTGGAACAACGTGCGCCAATAAAACGACTATAAATAGTTTAATGTGCATAAGTTCATTTTTTTAACGACAAAAATTAATGGCGTCCTTGGTCGCCTTTTTTAATTAGCAACGAAATAAACCTTAAACGAGTCATAAGTCCTCGGTAGTATAGTGGTAAGTATCCCCGCCTGTCACGCGGGAGACCGGGTTCGATTCCCCGCCGGGAGGCGACTTTTCGAAATCGCCGAAGCGCTTAAAAACAAAAAAACAATTTATAGATATGAATCGGTATAAAACAAGTAAACGACGCGCACGCCACATTTTCAACGATAATCGGTTTTTTTAATTTTGGCTTTTACATCGGCCGACGACCAACAGATGCCGCTTAAACGACCGCGCGCGGGTCAATTTACAACGCGCGCCGTTTAAGACTGTCGGCCGACTAAAAATTGCAAGACTACACTTCACAGGATCGTTTCGAAAAGGAAATTTCGAGTCGTCGCAACCACGATGAAGAACAATAGTTCTGCGTCAAACAAAATTTGCAGATGTTAAATGTATATTTTTAATTTTTTAAATGGACTTAGCAACATTCAAAATATCTTTATTTATTTATGATGTATTTTTATACAATTCAAAAAATTTAAAGGTAACCACATCCAAAATAAAACAAACGCCAAAAAAGAGTTCAGCACAAAAATTTATTAGTCAACATTCCCGATAATTATTTTATATAGCTTATCCAAACCTTTATGATGGTCACGTCATCGATACAAAGTTACTAGATGATGACGTTTCACACGGTGCTGTCGCCTCGTACCTCATGTTTTGACAGTTCTAATAAATTGTAGTCTTTCTTTATATCATTTAATATGTGCGCAAGTAAATTCCTTATATATAATATGTCAAATGCAAGTTGCGGCCGCGAGAGGCGCGGTTTTTTCGACGATTTCGGGGTCGATTTACTCCGTTTATAACTGGAGATCGGGGGCGATTTTCGACGGGGGGTCGCGTTTTTCGGCGAGTTAAAGGACGTCCCGCCGGAGCGGGTCGGGTCCCGTTTCGACGTTCGAAAGGGAAACGCGCGAAAAAATCGATTCTTTCGGACGTATTTTCGACCGTCCGTCGTCGTGTTTCGTTTGACGTTTCTCTCGATCGCGCGACCCAACGTCGCGTAGCGACCCATCGTCGCGTAGCGACCCATCGTCGCGCAGCGACCCATCGTCGCGCAGCGACCCATCGTCGCGCAGCGACTCTCAGACTCGCGAAGCGAGTCAAAGGAGAACGCGGCGGCCTGGGCCGCCAAGGCCCGACTGGTCATCTACAGAATATGTCACTTTCGAAACTTTAAACCGAATTACAAATAAACAATCTAGTAATTCTTTGTTGATGACGTGAACATGCTATACTATTCTTAAACTATGTAATTTGTCAGCTGATATATCGAGTCCTGTCATAAATAGAACTATAGAGTATTTATTGTTTCATTCGTGTGTTCGCCGAATATTTCTTTAATCTATTTGTAGGTATTTTCATATTAGTCACTGTGTATATAACAAATATAAACACACTTCATCAGCGATAATTGGTTCATTATGACCTTTTTATTATGCAAGTACTAATTGTATTAAGTTATTACTTGTAATTGTTATTACTTATTGTTATTAAGTTAGTAAAGCTTTAATATTAAATAATGACAATTAATTTCTATGTATATTTAATTACTTAGGAAATCAGCAATAAGGAATGTTTCATTCAATCTCGTACTTCTCGCTTCAGGTACCTACAGGTTTTTGCATATTGGCAAGTTAACAAATTTATCCCTATATACAAATAGAAATGCTAAGGTAGCAAAAATTTAATAAATATTTGAAAATTGCAAGTAGTCAACTATCGATTTTAAAATTGCAATAATACAGATTTCTTTTTCTTCTCTGCAGCTGCAGGTTTAAATCTATGATACGTAATTCGGCTATTTAGCGACAGGCATTTTAGTTATTTTAATACAATGTAGCGAAAGTGTGACCAACGCCATCTCATCAGCAAGAAGTGTCCCAACACGGAAATTCTGCGGTCTTAAGGGGGTATTAGCACGCTACAGTCAAACTCGACGGCAATTTTGGAACTAACACTTACAAGTTTGCTAATAGATGGCGTACGTATATCCTGCTAAAGAATTTACGATTTAAATTTTTTTAATGCTAATTCGCGATATTTTAAATTAGCAGTGTTGCCACTATCGTTATGCCTTTATCCTTTTGCATCTTTATTTTGCAAAGCCTAGTTCGACTTTAAATTTGATCATTGCGAAATGTTGCGCGGAACTTCGCGAGCGGGTTCGGATTACCGATGTGCATTTTTAGATTTCCGAAATATAGTTTGTCGATACGGATTCGATGACGTGCGTTAGAAAATTTCAATTATGAAACTATAACTATACTTGTGTCATATAAAATATTAGTTGTCGTTTTACTCTCGTAGCGTAAAGTTGTGTTTAACTGCAGCTGGTGATAAACGTCAAGTTCAAATTCAAGTGCGACCTACGGGTCAAGTAAATAGACGATGCGGCTAAAATTCTGTGATAAGATACGTAAGTTTATTGTATTTTATTAGCATATTTTATTATTTTACCGCGCAAAACGATGAATCAATACCCATCAAGACCAGCAACCCCAGGTGAAGCATTGCTCATGCAGGAAAATAATGCTCTTGTACAGCAGGTAAACACGCAGTGTGCGAATGAAAATATGTTACAGCAAGAGCTTGCAAAAGCGATTGCAGCATATAATCAACTGCAACAGCAATTCTCAGAATCTACTAAGCAGTTACAAGATGAAATCAGAAATCTTACCGAGCGATTAGAAAAACTGATCATGAAAAACATGAACTAAAAATATATATCAATAGTATGAGAAATAGAGTATTAGAACTGGAACAGGAAGTCAAAACCGCCGAAAGAAAAGTCGACAAAGCAGAAACTCAAATAGTGCAATATGAAACAGATGAAGAAGAACTGTTAACAGAAACATATGTGGATTCCGACGTGGCAAGCGAGACTGAGTGGATCCTTAAAAAAAAAATAGGAAAAAGGAAAAACAACTAAAAGCGAGTACAAACAGTAAAGATATGCCTAGTAAAGAACTAACCTCAAAACAAATGCCTAAAAATGAACAGAAACCAAATAACCCCCTACCACCAATAGTAATCTATAATGTAAAAGATTACCAACAACTCTACGATAAAATGTGCGAAAAATTACAGAGTTACAAATGAGGCGTCAAGGCAACGAGACGTATAAGTTAAATGTTGAGAACGATGATAAGTATAGAGCAGCTACCAGATTATTGACAGAGCTAGAATATGAATGGTCATCGTATGAAAACAAACAGACTAGAGACATTAAAGTAATAGTCAAAAATCTTCCGGAAAATTGTGACGGAGCAAGGATTAAAATGAACTGGAATTAAGAGGACTAAATACCAAAGAAATAGTAAACATTCTACAACGAAAACTAAAAAGCCTTTGCCAATGTACAGAATCAGTTTCAAAAACGAAACACCAGTGGAAAAGATCTACGGAATTAAAACAATTTTAGGGATAAAAGTGAATATTGAACCACTACGCAAATCTAAACTGATCCCGCAATGTAAAATTGCCAAAAATGGGGACACACTCAACGATTCTGCGCAAGAATAAGTAAATGCGTAAGCTGTTCAGGTACTCATAGATCTAGCGACTGCCCAAAAAACAAAACAGAAAAACCAAAATGCCACAATTGCGGAAAGCCACATCCGGCCAACTATAGAGGTTGTGAAGTTATTCGCGAGCTACAAAAAATGCGTGATCAACATAATAAAAGAAAATGGATACATACACAAACAAAACCAAAACAAAAGGTTCAAAACAAAATGCAAGATGCTACTCGTACAGATCAAACCTATGCAGAGAGAGTAAAGGGTACAAAACCTGACCCAAAAAATTGTGAACCTAGTGGCATTGAGCAGACACTTCAAAAGATCCTTGAAAAGCTATCAGAGCAAGAGGAAATGAACAAAATACTCAATAAGAGACTAGAAGATCTAGAAAAACCGCGGAGCTTGGGGCTATTCCTAAAACCAAAAAATGAATGAACTACGCATAATGACGTGGAATGCTAATGGGCTACGATAACGGCTAGATGAACTACAGATAGCCCTAGAGACACAACATATAGACATATGCCTCGTATCAGAGACTCACCTCTCGAAAGAGGATTACGTCAAAATAAGAGGTTACTGCTGTTACCATACAACACACCCATCCAATACAGCGAGGGGTGGAAGTGCTGTCATAGTTAGGCAGCACATATCACAATATGAAAATTTTCACATTCAAACAGCACAATACCAAGTAACCTCGGCAAAAATTAAAACCACAAAAGGTTGGATTACTTTGGGCGCCACTTATATACCTCCGCGGTATAACTTAAAAAGAGAAGACTACTTAAGTCTGCTCATAGAATTTCAAGGAAAGTTTATACTTGGCGGAGATTTCAACGCCAAGAATATAGAATGGGGCTCTAACACAACCTCTACTAAGGGAAAAGAACTACTACAGGCCGTTAGAGAATACAACTGTCAAGTACACACATCCGGAAAACCAACTTATTGGCCGTCCGACATCCATAAGCGACCAGATCTATTGGACATTTTTATTTCAAAAAACATCTCAGACAATTACATCGAGATTGAGGAAGAATTTGTCCTTAGCTCGGATCACTCTCCGTAGTGCTAACTCTGAGTGAAAAAATCATCAAAAGGAAGGAAAGCCCACTCTTACACATAAATACACTGAATGGGATAAATTCTGCCTGCACCTGGATAAGAACATCCAACTTAATGTATCTTTAAAGACACCAGACGAGCTAGAAGATGCAGTAGAAAAATTTACTGAACTCGTTCAACAAGCAGCATGGGCTGCTACACCTACATGCCCGAAAATATTTAAGGGTAACAATTACCCGAAAGAGGTTAGAACTCTAGTTGCCACCAAGAGAAAGGCAAGGAAGAAATGGCAAAAAACAAGAAACCCTGCAGATAAAACCATTCTTAATAACCTAACAGCCGAAATCAGAAAGCAAGTCCAAGAATGGAAACAAGAAACCATTACAAGCGTACTAGAAAATTTGACAGACGATCTAACGACGGATTATGGCCTATGGAAGATGACCAAAACAATCAAAAGACCCATCATTCAAAAGCCACCAATCCAAACCAAGACAAAGCGGACTTATTTGCAAGACACTTCGAGGAGACGTTTAAACCTTACGAAAACCGACAGATAATTAGAGCTACGCGATCCCAAGCTAATCATAAAAATATTCAACTAGTAACACCCAAGAAGTGAGAAAGGAGATAATGACCAACATCAATCCTGCCAAAGCTCCAGGCTTCGACCTCATCAGCGGTGAAGTGTTGAAAACCTGCCACGGAAAGGGATAGTGAAACTTACTATGTTAATAAATTGTGCGCTAAGACTACAATATGTGGCAAAAGTATGGAAATGTGCAGAAGTAATTGTCCTTCCAAAACCAGGTAAAGACGTGAATGAAGTGCAGGGGTACAGGCCCATCTCTCTCCTCCCTGTAATCTCCAAACTTTTTGAAAAGTTAGTACTGAAAAGACTCAAACCAGTGATCGAAGAAAGACAACTAATTCCAGAACATCAGTTTGGTTTTCGCGATAGGCACTCAACAATCGATCAAGTGCATCGTATAACGAATGTAATCGAAAAGTCACTCGAAGAAAAAGCAGTTTGTGCCACAGTATTTCTCGACGTGGCTCAAGCATTCGACCGTGTTTGGCACGATGGACTCTTCCTTAAGATAAACAGATTCCTACCGGCTGAAATCAGTGCACTACTCCGCTCATATCTTTCAGATAGATATTTTCGCGTGAGATACGAAGATGCTTACTCGGAGCTCAAACCGATTAGTGCAGGAGTGCCACAAGGCAGTGTACTTGGACCTACACTCTACCTATTATATACCAGCGACCTACCAAAATCGAATGATGTGATAGTGGCTACTTTTGCCGACGATACAGCTGTTATGGCTGTCGACTTGGACGTAAACAGCGTTACTACAAAACTACAAAAAGGCCTAAACGCCATTAACACCTGGGCAAAAAGATGGCAGATCCGATCGAACGAGGCCAAATCAAATCATATTAATTTCACAAATAAAAGAAATCAATATGCTCCCGTCTCAATTAATGGTAAAGTCATTCCATATGTAAATACTGCTAAATATCTTGGAATGACCCTTGACGCGAAGCTCCGATGGAAAGAGCACGTTAAAAAGAAAAGAGCAGAACTCGGCATCAAGTACCGTAAAATGTACTGGTTAATGGGAAGATACTCTAAGTTATCAAT
The DNA here is from genome assembly GCA_036326145.1 of Rhagophthalmus giganteus. NCBI lineage: Eukaryota > Metazoa > Arthropoda > Insecta > Coleoptera > Rhagophthalmidae > Rhagophthalmus > Rhagophthalmus giganteus. The sequence goes on along the minus strand of JARFJA010000068.1, from coordinate 104,914 downwards.
ATATAATAAGGTTCTCCTATACAAACAGATCTTAAAACCGACATGGACCTATGGCATTCAGCTATGGGGATGTACCAAACCAACGAATGTGAAATCTATACAAAAATTTCAAAACAAAGTGCTACGAAATGCAGTAAACGCTCCGTGGTACATCAGAAATACCGACCTGCATCGAGACCTTCAAGTAGACGCAGTGTTCAGCGTAATCCCATGAAGAGCGTCTTCATCGACATCCCAACAACGCGGCTATTCGGCTCCTGAACAACGTTAATCTACTTCGTCGCCTCAAGCGAACTAAACCGTTTGAACTGACATAAAACCAAGTGTACGTGAAAAGTGCGGGAGTGACATAAAAAGCAGAGCACTCGTAAAATGCGCAATCTATCACTGTGACTTTAAGTGACAATATTATAATAAAGTGAGCAATTAATTGACTCGAGCCATTGGGTGACAGTTAAATTTTAATCTTATTAGTAAATTAGGTTAATATTAAAATAGCTTATTAGTTTATAACTAGGTGCTATGTATGGTGCTATGGTGCTAGGTGCTATGTGCTAGGTGCCATGGGCTTATTAAAAAAAAAATATATATATATAAAATATTAATTATTATATTTTACATATTGTGTACCCAAGTTTTCTAGGTGTTCGTTATTTTGAATACCTTTTTATAAAATAGTAAATGAAATAAAATGTGAAAGTTAACCTTAAAATGAAGCACGCGTTTTGTATATAAATTATTATTTATATCTCGTTATAAATTAACAAACACATACAAAGCATTTATTACCAAAGTTGAATTTACAAGTGATTACAAATAAGAAATAAACATATGTCACATTGAATATTTCTTATAGGTAAACATCTCGCGATCATATTAATTTTCAACATAATATTAATAACATTCAACTTCACCATAGGAGCTTAATGCCAAAATGCAGTTATCGATCTTTCTCGATAAATTTTTGTAAATTGTTGACCGTTGCAGTTGTTCCATATAACCATTTTCTTCTAAAGATTAGAGGTTTAGCGCCTTGGGAATAGCATGCAGGAAGTCGAAGCGAATCTCGGATGTCCAATGTAGAACGTTGAATATCGAATGTTGAAATGCTGAATGTTGAATATCGAATGAACCTTCCTGAAACTGAAACTGAGATTGGCATTAGTTATTTCTGTCGTACGTACGACATCTATAAAGTAACCTGGATGAGGGGGCCTGGTGTCCGAGAATTTGGGTTCGCGGCGGCCGAGGTTCGGTTTTTACTGCCGGAGAGCGTGTTTCGGTCGTTTAAACCTTCGCACGCTTCCGGGGTCGTAGTCCCAGAGGTGAGCCATCTGCTCGTTGGGATGGTCCACGAGGGAAGTATGAATTCCTCTATCTTGGGAATTTGTAGGTCGTGGTGGAGTCTGCGGTTGCTGACGTACCAAGGAGCGTCTGCAACCAGTCGTAGGCATTTGTTCTGGAAAGTCTGGATTTTTTGGAGGTTGGACCGAGCGGCGTATCCCCACACTTGAGAGGCGTAGGTGATGGTCGGGCGGAGAATTGATTTGTAAAGTAACAGCTTTATAGGTTGGCCAGGAGTGCGGTACCTAACTGGACGCGGGCGAGAATGTGATCCTTCCAGTACAGACCACGGTCGAGGGTGATGCCCAGGTAGCGGGTGGAACTTGTCCACTCGATGGGTTGACCTTGCATCATGATGCGTCGGCAGAACAAGATCGCGGCACTCTTGTCCGGGTTGACGGAAATCCGCCAACGCTCGAACCAGCACTGCAGCTTGTCCATCGCCTCCTGTAACCGGTTGGAGATAGTGTCGTTGCGTCTGGACTGGACGTAGACCGCCGTGTCGTCCGCAAACATTGCGCAATGCACGTCGGGCGCTTTTGGGAAGTCCGAAGTGTAGATGATATACGGCATCGGACTTAGGACGGAACCTTGGGGTACGCCCGCTCGAAGCCGCTTCCTGGATGAGAAGGAGTGCCCGAGCTTGGCGCGAAAGCCGCGCCGGCTGAGGTATGAACGCAACAGTTGAATCGGCGGAACGGAGTAGCGGAGATTGAGCATCTTTAGGAGAAGACCTCGATGCCAAACCCTGTCGAAGGCCTTAGCGACGTCCAGGAAGACTGCGCCGGTATTGCTGGATAGGTTGAAGCCGTGGGTGATGGTTTCGACGAGACGAAGTGCCTGGAGGGTAGTCGAGTGTTTGGTGCGGAAGCCAAACTGCTCGGGGGGGGGGGAGAACTTGGAGGGCCTCGGTTTCGTTCTGGATACGAGAAAGGATGACCCGCTCCAGAATCTTGCTGGTGGAGTTGAGCAGGCCGATGGGCCGGTAACTGGCGGGATGTGTTGGAGGCTTCCTTGGTTTGAGGAGAAAGACGACGTCGGCGGTTTTCCAGACGGACGGAAAGTATCGGAGTCTGAGGGAGGCATTGGTGATCGCCGCGATGATGGCGACGCCTTTTCGTGGCAGGAGCTTGAGGGCCTTGTTTGGGATGGTGTCAGGACCTGGGGCGCGGATGATTTCCCGAATTTCGTTCGGGGTGGCAAACGGAATCGTGTCGGTCGTCGGTTCGTTGAGGAGTCGGCGGGTCTCGAGGTTGACGTTGCGGATGCGTGTTGCCTCGGTTGGCGAGTTCGGTGACGGGAGAAAGCATTGCTCTTCCAGACTGACGGCTAGGGCTTCGGCCTTCTCCTGTTCGGATAGAGCGTGGCCCGTTGCCGTACTAAGTGGAGGGATAGACGGGATGTTGCGACGTTGAATTTTTTTGACCATTTTCCAAACACTTTGGTCCTCGACGCTGAGCGACTCTAGCGTCTCGGACCATCGGTGGTTTCGGTGATCACGAATCATTGATTGAGAAGTATTCGGAGTTGTGGGTCTCGTGAGTTTTGCCAACTACGACGGATGCCGTTTTTCCTTCGGATTAGCTCGACGAAAGCGGGCGGAAGGTTCTGAGGGTCGCGTACCTCGAGGGTGCGGACGCGGGTCGATCGCTCGATGGCGAGTTTGATGGAGGTGGAGAACCGGTCTACGGCAGTTTCAAGTTCTTCAGTGGTGCTGATGATCGGGACTGGGGGCAAGAGGTGTTGAATCTGGAGTGCGTAGTGTGGCCAGGAAATGGAATGGTGTCCGTGGGCGACTGGGACTGCGGGGTTGCCGAGTTGGAGCAACACCGAGTCGTGGTCGGACGAGAGCTCGTGCAGGAGCGAAGTTCGTGGCTCGTTCGCATGCGACTGAGAAGCACAATGTCCAGGACGTCTGAGGTGTGGGAATCTTCCTGGACCGTCCGAGCTCTTTTATTGTGATTCACTAGCTAATCCCCCCACCAATGGGGATCGAGTACCGTTACTGGTGTTCGTGGTGGTGGTCGGTCAACCCTTCCACCGCTACGAACACGTGATACTCTCGGGTATCCTTTTTCGGTACGTGGACCCGACAGAGGTATTAGATATCTTGCAGATAATAATTATGTATTCTGTAAATCGTTTTTATCTACAAAATTTGAAGATGAATTTGGAAATAACTAATACCAATCTTCCAAAGCAGTGGGTAGATGTATACTTAAGAATATTACAGTTAAGTTCAAAAAGTGTCGCCGTTATTCGGTATAGAAAAGATATGTATGGTTGTATTTAGCAGAATACATCGATTTATGACTTTCTATTGAATGCTATAATTTATCTTAATCAATTCCCTTTGGTGTTTGAATAGACATAATTGATAACACTGCACAACAGCATTTCTGATGATTGGGTTATGTTACATGATATTAGTCCATTTTTTGTTGGTGACGATTTCAATTCCGTGATTGAAATTTCTGCATCAGCTATAGTTAAAAAAATATGACACGGGTGTTTTTTTATAATAAAACACTATAAATTTAGAGATAATTCTAATTTATTTAATTCTTATAATGAAAAAAACTTTCTCTTATATGATTTTCTTGCTAAAGCTGAAGGCAGAGAGCTATTCCGAATGCTCCAACAATAGTCGGCCATCATGTGTGCGTTCCAGTAGCCCCGATAGCGTTCCTCCACGGTACGGAGGTCCTGGTGGAATCGCTCGCCCTGTTCTTCACTTAGGTCCCCAAGATTGGCGGGAAAATAGTCCAGGTGGTTGTGAAGAAAGTGTAACTTGATGCTCGTGTTACATCCAAGTCTTTGAAAGTGACTCGACAGTTGTTCGACGTGTTGAGAAAATTCAGAACTTTTTGCCAAAAATTTTAACAAGCCAAACAAACTCATTCCATGCCGTTTTCTCAATCTCTGTCATAGTGTCCGTAAAATTTGAGTCTTTAATTAATGATCTTATTTGTGGCCCGTCAAAATTCCCGCTTTTATCTTTTCTGCACTCAGTTTTGGAAACTTTTTGATAGGAAAAGGAAACAATTTCCATTTTTGTCAAGACCTTTTACAAATTGTTTTATAAGTCCTAGTTTTATATGTAACGGAGGCAAAATTATACGATCCCTCGATACTAAAGGGGGGTTTATCACGTTCTGTTGTCCTGCAACTAGCGCTTCCCGAGGAGGCCAATCTTTTTTAATCCAATGTCGATATTTAACTCTACTGTCCCACAAGCAAAGAAAACAGGGATATTTTGTATAACCGCCTTGTTGGCCTAAAAGTAAGTTGACCATTTTTAAATCAACACATACAAGCCAATTGTGTTCCACATATTTAATTTTGTCTAAAACCAGAGCAATAGTTGTATATTCTTCTTTTACTTTTGTGGAATGAGCAATAGGCAACGACCCTAATTTATTCCCATTGTGTAAGAGAACACATTTTAGACTACGTTTTGATGAGTCTATGAATAGACGCCAGTCACTAGAAACGTAATTTTGAAGTCCCATTGCAGCCATTAAACCAGGTGCATCTTTACAAAATACGAAATCATTTTCTTCAGCAAAATATTTGAGGAGAATTTGTTCTCTTGTGCGATAATAAGAAATTTTCGTTTCCTTTGTTACCAAGTTTCTTTGTTTTAGCCTAGAAGCCAAAATTTCTGAAGCAGCCTTTGATAGTCCCAGATCTCTGATAAGGTCGTTTAAATCATCTTGGTTGAATAGTTTTGGCGCTTTCAGGTCACATTCAAAGTCACTATCGCTACTGTCAGTTTTCGCCTCAAAATGCTCATCATGTGAAGCATTAGATTGAGGTTCAAGTGATATTTTAGAACTCAAAATACGTCTATGTGCCGACCGTATGGAAGGATATTCCCATTTAGCTCGATTTTTCGGTTAATGCCAGTTGTTTGTTCACCAAACAAAAATAACAGTCGTCGTGGTGGTTCAAGGGTTCAGTCCAGATCATAGCGGTTTCGTGTCTAAAGCTATTCCTTTTCTTATTTGTCCACAAACGTAGAAACTCGACGCACGTTTTGCATACCTTTTGCGAAATCCAAGGCTCGTCTTTCATTTCCAGTGTGTGACCAAAGTAATTTTGTAAGCCTCAATCACGAACGCTGTCACATTCAAACGGTATTCTTTAAATATATACTCTCCGCAAATGAAACAAAAATGATTTGGATCATTGACACAGACTCTTCTTGACGATGCCATATCAAATTATATTAAGAAAACTTAATATTTTCTTAATTACAAGCAAATTAACACACTAACACAGCGATTTTTTCGTGAAAACTATATCTCATAAACAAGAGCTGTTACAAAAAAACTGAGGGTATATTTGAAATCAGCGACGTCAAATTAGTAAACATCACGTGATAAAAGTCAATCATCAGACAAAAGTGGCCATATTGTTGTGCAGTGTAATTGATAAATAATCAGACTGCATTTGAAGCATCGGTTTGTATTTTTGATTACTGCTCATCGATTATTGAATATGCTTCGAGTGATATTCTTTACAAGTTGTATAAGAATACGTGTCATATAATGTCAGCATAACGAACCTATTTGAAAGTCCATTTAACAATTGAGAGACTTTGAGAAAAGTAGTACAAGTGACATTTGAGTTTATGCGAGATTTTTCATATTAAACTTAGCACAATTGCTAAAAATATTCTCAACTTTGAGTGCCATATAGCTGTCATTATGGACCAAATACTACTGTTTTTTTTTTCTAAAAACTGTATTAATTTAAGCAACTTCTACTTCACAATTCTTGTTACACTGTACATGTCATAATTTGAACAAATGCCACTTGTACCACTTTTCTCTAAGCTCCTCAATTGAAGAGCCCGACGCAAAAGGGGCAGCTCTATTGTTATAAATTGTTCAGAAGGTAAAAACTGTTTAACGTCTAACAAAATATTTTCCAGTTGTAGTTTAGTAAAGAATATATACTGTGACCAAATTTTCGGCCCGCTGAAATTTAAAATGATGTTTTGGATAACCGGAACTACTAGAAACTTGCGACAAGTATTTTTCACCAGTATAACATGTTCGTCTGGTAATAATCATTTTTCGCATTCCCCAATAAAAGTCCGTATAATCCGTATACAGTTGGAGCTGCCTTCTTTTTGCACCAGACCCTTCAATTGTCTTATGGACGTCCGCACGTTGTGTTATCCGGATTTTATTATATACAAGGTGTCCGCCGGGAAGGTATACTACTTTGTTTTGCCGCCATTTTGGTAAACATTAGTCTTGATAGTTCATATTTGGCAGTCGTGAAGTAGACACGTGGCAAATTTATTATGGAAAAATATTCGATAAACCAACGTGTTTTAATCGTTAAAACATTTTATCAAAATCAATCATCGATTACTGTGACGATGAGAAAGTTACGTTATATCTTACGATATATTGTGGCCAAAGTTGTTCTTTGAAGACCAAGCTCCTGAGCACGGCGTCGAATTGAGGTTGATGGATTGTTTTGAACACTTTCTTGACCAGCAGTAATGTTTTCAGCCGATCTTGCAGTACGTTGTGGTCCATGCTTGGGCCTATCACCTACAGACCCTCTTTCTTCGAAATCATTCACTACACGATAAATAGTGCGTTTTGTTGGCACGTTGTTTCTCCCAAAAATTTCACGTAACTTTCTCATCGTCACAGTAATCGATGATTGATTTTGATAAAATGTTTTAACGATTAAAACACGTTGGTTTATCGAATATTTTTCCATAATAAATTTGCCACGTGTCTACTTCACGACTGCCAAATATAAACTGTCAAGACTAATGTTTACCAAAATGGCGGCAGAACAAAGTAGTATACCTTCCCGGCGGACACCTTGTACTTATATATTGTTTATTTAATTTTCGGAAGTTAACTTGAAATAAAATGACTATATTTTACAAAAACAAATACAATTTCACTGCAATTTGAAAATTTCATATAACGTAAAGTGAAGTAGAACCGAAGCCGACTATCGTGCGAATTTAACCTTAAAAATACAAACAAAACATTATTCGGTTTTTCTATTTGCTTTGGATGAAGTTTCATAAATTATACGTTTGACAACAACGCAAAAATTTGCACGTGCTGCCATCAATCTAAATACAGCCGAACTACAAACTGACTCAACTTAACAAACACAGCACGAACATGTTCCTAGATTATAGTAATTTAGGTTAATTTTTATGGCTATTGTTCTTAGCAATGGTTAATTTTAACCAGTTAACTGTGTCGATCATTTTGCAAAGTGCGCCCCAGTGTGTGTCGCGATAATCAAGCGATGACGGATATAGTCGTCAAACACAGAGTAAGCGGCGCTGTTGAAATATTGGGTCAAAAGACGACTTTATTTTAGTAATATTTACACAATGGATCAACGTAAAGCTATATTTACACATAATTAACGAAAACTTAAAAAATCAAATATTTGTAGAAATTAAAAATTTATAATGTTGCTTTCGTGTGATTTGTTCTGAAACAGGGAACGATGCACAGTGGCACTTTGCATGGCGGGCACCAATACCGAGAGTCTTTTCTAATTTTGTTTTTATAACAAATAGAACATCTTCGGGATGGATTTTTTGTTGTTGAAGTGTCTGGTATGTAGTCCGGGAAATGTTTGTCGATCAAACGTGAAACATTGGATGTCATTGGGCGAGGTTCTGATGATTTTTGTGACTCGATGGGATACGATGCAACTGTATCCTCAATATATTCTAATAAAAAGTTTACTCTGTTTAATTTTCCACCATTTTTTTTTATAAATTAAATATGAATTTAAACATATAACATCTAAAAGGTGGAGAAATATTTTTATAATATTTCTTTAACCTTTTCTTGCTGTTGAGTATGCCATCACTTACATCTACTCCACCCATTTTATTATTGTAATCGACAACTACTTCCGGTACTTTTTTTATCACGTTTCTTTTTTCTATCTCTACGATGTTATCGTTATGGACGCTACTTACAAGATAAACTTCCTATTATCTTGCCATTTCAATAACATAATCTTGTTTTTATATTTTGCAATATATTCGCCTTTTTGATACGCGTTTCTCTAACTTCTTTACAAATGCCAATTCTGTTTTCGAATTGTGCCAACAACGTCCGTTTTATGTGCACACAGTTTCTCTATGAGTGGAATACTAGTGTACCAATTATCTAAATAAAGTCTAAATCCACGTTCTAAAAGTTCATCACATAAATGAAGGACAATACGAGCTGAAATGTTAAATTCTAAATACCGTGGACCATAATCGGTTTCTTTTCCTGTATATATATATATATATATATATATATATATATATATATATATATATATATATAAAAATACCAGATATAACTCGATTCACTCTCGCATAGCACGAAAAATTTTATGCCAAACCGACTTCATTTGTTTATTTCATTTCGTCCTGACCCCTAAACATATTAAAATTTACGAATATAATTTAGTTTTCGCCAGAATTACAATTTAAATATCAAAATGCAACAAAATTTTACGCATGACGGATATAGCCGTCATAACACAAAATTGTGCCATTCTTCCATGACGGATATAGTCGTCAAACACACTTAACTGGTTAAGTGTTAACGTTGTGTTTCTAGTACGTAGCTATGTGTTATCTATTACTCTAGGTGGTTTTTATTCCCTGAAGTGACGTATTTCTTTAAAATACTATTGTATATTTGTTTGCAAATTTGATAATTTCTTAACCTTATTGAGAAAACTCAATGAGTTTGTTGAAAACTAGAAGGTCGGAGGTATCTATACGAATCATGAATCTTTCTTAAAGATGCCTCGTTTTTGAAAAAAATTGGTTTCATTTGACCTACTGTTTCAATATGGCGGACCCTGGTAATGCCCCCTTAATAAACAAAAACTTGATAAAACTACGATCGGTTAGGCAACCCAAACAACGAGCGCGTGTCGCGGGTTGCGGTAATACAATCAAATCTTCGTCGATTTTAAATTTTTCGACGTGCTACGCAGGCCGACGTGTTTTGTCAGATAAAAACACATCAAAGCGACGCGATGGCGTTTAATGGCATGCACCACTATACGGATTGATTAACGCGGGCCGATCCGAAAATAAAAGAATACGGCGGCAATTTATTCCGGTATCGGTGATGGATTTCGAATGGTAGGGTAATTTTTGCTAATAAATCCAAAACGTACAAAGGCCGCTTCGAGCTCGCGTTAACGACGGTCAATTGAATTGAATATATTTGCGCACCGCATCCCGCGATTTTGTTTTTAGCAGATTTCGAACAATGGATGGGAGTACGGCGACGAACGTGTGTGTCTACCCGCACGTGAACGCTCACCCCGATTTGAATTTCAATGGCAAATTTCGCTCAATTACCACGAAGGCGGCGGAGACGTCTTATTCGGCAAATGAAATGGCCGCGCACGAAACAGAGAAGCACCTTAACACGAGCCTCGGTCATTTTCCATATGAGAAATTCCGAAAGGCTTTATGCGACGCTTTCGCAGCAGAAGCTATTACGGTTCGTCGTCGTCGTCGTCGTCGTAGGCGCGGATGATGGGCTCTTTCGAACGCTTCCGCGGAGCGACTTTTTACCGAAAGGCCGAAGACTTCGATTTGGGGGTCCGTCAAGTTGGCCCGGTCATAAAGAATTGTTAAAATTTTATTATAATACGATTAAAATGCTAGTAAAATGCTATAAGATGCTGTATTGATTTTTAAAAATGCTCTGCTAATTAGTCCGCAATCGCATTAATAAATGTCCGGGCCAAGTTGACGGTGGCCCGGCCATACCGGCATCTTTAAAACATTTTTATTTAAAAAGTAACTATTTTCGAAATGCTATAAGATGCTGTATTGATTTTTAAAAATGCTCCGCTAATCCGTCCGTAATTTAATTAATTAATGTCCGGGCCAGGTTGACGGTGGCCCGGCCATGTTGGCATCTTTAAATATTTTTTATTGTAAAAATAACTATTTTCGAAATGCTATAAGATGCCCTATTGATTTTAAAAAATGCTCTACCAATTAGTCCGCAATTTAATTAACTAGTTTTCGTCATCGTCATTCTAGTCAATAATAGGTAAAGTATAAATAAGTACCTATTAATTGTCGTATATTTTCTTATTAAAAATATGTAATACGTTCTAATAAAGTAGTGTACTTACTGACATATACTTAATTACTATACTATATACTTAATTTTAATTCTGCTTTTCTTATCTTATAATTAGACTAATTAGTTTTTATTTTTATCGAAATTAGCGCCACCCAAACAGAATATGAAATTGTTATTTTATATAGTATTGTGTATTATTATGTATGTATGTATATATACATAGAATAGAAAACCTGATAAACATTTAATTGTTTTTTTACCAAAAAAAATTCATGTTTAGCGTAATAGATACATACGTGTATTGTTTATAGTACGAGATAGCATCTCCTGCAAACGGCACATCTCCCGTAAAATGCGTATTTTACAGCTTATAAGATATTATACTTTGATTAAAACGCACGGATAAGATTATCTATTTGGATCTAATTTTTCAATAACTCTCTATATTATGGATCGAGAGTGATCGAGTCATGATCTTCAAAAGCATTGTTATTTTGTAAATTAATTATATATATATATATATATATATAAATTTTATGCTACAACATAAACTTAAAATGTAATTTAAGCTAGAATATGTTTCAAAAATTACAAGTTTTTAATTTATTGTTAGATACTTTTTAATTATTGTATGATGATTAAAAATTATACAAATGTTTTACGTATGAAATAATTAAATAATTAGATACAAGGAATGATATCAATTTTAAAGTTTTAAATAAGGTTTAATCAAAGAAATTTTAAAAGGTGTTAAGCTATCTACACTCTATTCCAAATAAGAAGGTAGTGAAGGAAAGCATAGGGAAGCTTGAACTTTGATTGTCATTGGTCAATATTCAAGCCCGTTTCACACTAACAAGATTATAATTTGAAAATAGTGATATTTGGTAGTTTTATGTTGGTATTCTATTTTCCCTAGCTGTCATTCTGTCAGTTTAGAATTCGATTCATTGTTGTGTGCTCCTGTTTTTTAAATTTATCTTCTCATTTCCCTCATCTTTTCTACTGTTTATTATTACATAAAATAGTTCTTTTCAGAACTCACCATACTGGTATATTATTTTCATAACGTAAGTTGATTACCTACTTTTATACAACATTTAATTAAATAAATATGGTTTTACAGTGTCTACATTTTTTTTTATTATGGCGGAAGAATTATCGTTCAAAAACCATAAGGGCAAATTGGTAAGGAGTGGTCAAAGGTTGATGGCGTATAACATTTACCTACGAAACAAGGCAGATAAAAGTAAAACCGAAGCTGTTAAATTAACATCTATTGAAAGCGGTCTTGGTGAGCGAATGATTTGGAACATCATTAAAGAAATAGAAAGCTCCGGTATTGCACGGTCACCTAAAAGACACGAACATGTTCAACTCAATATGCACGACTTGAAGATTTTAAAAATCTGGGATTCGAAGGCATGTGCATTCGTTCTTTTTTAAAAACGAACTGCCCACTTTAGAAAAAGTTTTCAAAGCTGTAAATGATGATGATTCACAACAAAATTTTAAACGCACATCTTTATGGAGAATATTGAAAAAGTTAGGATTTAAATATGAGAAGCGAAGCAGAAACACGATCTTAATTGAAAAACCAGAAATTGTTTTATGGAGACGCAAATACCTAACTTCTATCAGAAAGTATCGTAACGAAGGAAGAACAATATATTATATGGATGAAACTTGGGTTAACGCTGGTCATGTTAAGAATAATATTTGGAAAGATACTACCATAACGACTCCACGACAAGCCCACATACGGGGTCTTTCAACTGGTATTAAAGATCCATCAGGCAAAGGAAAACGTCTAATTCTTGTACACATGGGCAGTGACACTGGTTTTGTTGAGGGTGCTTACTTAAACTTTGAATCAAGAAAAACAGGTAAACAATAAATTAAATTTTATAAAGTACTAACTTACCGATACAATTATTTCAGGTGATTACCATGAGGAAATGAACGGTGACGTTTTTAAAAATTGGTTAGAAGGCGTATTGCCACTGTTAAAAGATAACTGTGTAATAGTGATGGATAATGCCCTTACCACAGTGTAAAATTGGAAAAGTTCCAACACAAAATTGGCGAAAAGGCGATATTATTGAGTGGCTTCATAGTAAAGGTGTAACAGGAACAGATGGAAATTTATTAAAAATAGAACTGTTGCAACTGGTAAAACAATATTCTCTATCTCATCCGACACCATACGTTGTTGACGAAATAATTAAGAAAAGTGGAAAGACAATACTACGATTGCCCCATACCACTGTAACTTAAATCCGATCGAATTGGTATGGGCACAAGTGAAACATTACGTAGCGGCTAATAATAGTACATACAAAATATCTGATGTGAAAAATTGTTGGATGAAGGTATTGCCAATGTTACAAAAGAAAAGTGGCATGATTGTGTTGAACATGTAATTAAAGAGGAAAAACGAATGTGGGATTTAGATGGGATAGTCGAAAATATGCTGGAAGTAATTATTAATTTGCACTCTCACAGTAGTTCCTCAGAAGAATCAAGTGACGAACATTTGTAACTTTCAATTCTTCGTTAATTATTACAATTTTATATTCATTCATTGTTATTATTGTTTTATGAATATGAATTTTATAATAATTTAGTAATTTAAGTATTTTTACTTTTTTAGTAAGTATTGTATAAAGTATTTAATTGTGAATTGGGACTTATATTACTGATTATAGACTATGTATTAAATTTAATAAGGAGCATTTTATTATAATTGGTTTTCTAAGCTGATTGCCCATTGTTAAAATAATACTATTTTTAAATTTCCTCCTTTGTGAAGTTAACAAAAAACCTCCTTTGTAAACTTGCCTTCAGACGTAGCGCCACCTACTACCTTCTTATTTGGAATAGAGTATAGTTACTATTTTTTAAACATATACATAGCTAATTATTGACATAAACTCATTAAGTAAGAGGACGTTTATTAAAAAATTCTTAATCCTTTTACTTATGATATATGTAAATACCTACTAAATACATATGTACACTTGCAAACTTGCAAGTCTACTATACGTTTTTAAAAAAAATGGTTACTTGCATGGTTTTGCTTCAACTATACAACTATGCAACAACTATACATATTTAAAAAAAATGCATATGTAAAGTTTAATAACTCTATATTTTAAAGCATAAAATTTTTACGTCCACATACCTATCAAAATTTCAAAAATCTACAATTTGACCAATTGAAAAAATGTTTGGTGTTACAAAAACAACTTTTTGAGAAAAATGCATTTAAAATTGTATCGTGGTTTTACTATGATTCGATACTTGTTTATAGCAAATCACAAATTTTTGAAATTGTGACATAAAACCCAGCAATACCAAGCATAGTTGTTGTTAATGTTAATACTTAACGAGTAACCTTTTAATTTTGAGCGAGTAAAAAAATCATTTTATCTCGTCTTTAACCCGTTTTCGACCGTATCCGACTTTCTATAAGTATTTTACAGAATGGTGTACTATACACATACAAATTTTTAGGTCAGCAAGATTTTTTATTACACGACTTTTGAGCTATTTTCACTGTGCTATCATCTATTATTATCTATTAAAAGTAAAAATGTCTACTTAAGTAACTACTGTTTATGATTTACTTACCTTTATTAAATTTGTAGATAATAAACACAAATTACAAATTAACACTTCAGCAAGAGTGACAATTTTGTCGAAACTACAATGTCGTTCAAACTTAAACTGATTTTAAAATTGCAAGTTCGGCATATTTATTTAAATATTTTGTCATAAAAGACATTAGAGTTAACCCTAAATATTACAGTTTTAAAATGCAGACACTGCCGATAACCTTATGGTAGGTATTAAAGCAATTAACTCATAAACTTTGCAAATATGTCAGGCTCCAAAATAAAGGATAATAACAAGAAGTAGATATACAAAATAAGCTATAAAAGGATTATTTAAATGCATAGGTACTTACCAAAGACTTTTCGGTTACTAAAAATCACGTTTTTGGGTGCCTTCAAAAGAACAAATTTTACCAATTGCTTAACAATTTTAAATACATAATGGTATGCAATAAATCTCCCCCAAAAATAAGTGTTAAAAACAAGTTTTTAGACATCTGCGTGTCAGATGTAAATGAATTTTAGTGATGGCTATAATTGACGGCGTCTGTATACGAAATGAATTTCTAAATTTTGCAAATATTTCACGTTTCAATATGAGTAATAAAAATATTTATGAAATAAGCTTTAAAGGGCTTTCCAATGTTTATAACATTTTTCCTATTTACAGCGACTTTATACAGACAAATTACCGATGCACATATCTCTTTAGAATTCGAATGTAAATACCCTGAATGGGTATGATTAACGTGACGATGGCGAAAACTAGTTAATTAAATTGCGGACTAATTAGTAGAGCATTTTTTAAAATCAATAGGGCATCTTATATCATTTCGAAAATAGTTATTTTTACAATAAAAAATATTTAAAGATGCCAACATGGCCGGGCCACCGTCAACCTGGCCCGGACATTAATTAATTAAATTACGGACGAATTAGCGGAGCATTTTTAAAAATCAATACAGCATCTTATAGCATTTCGAAAATAGTTACTTTTTAAATAAAAATGTTTTAAAGATGCCGGTATGGCCGGGCCACCGTCAACTTGGCCCGGACATTTATTAATTCGATTGCGGACTAATTAGCAGAGCATTTTTAAAAATCAATACAGCATCTTATAGCATTTTGCGAGCATTTTCTATTGTGATTTAAAAATTTATGATATGCCAAAATGGCCGGGCCACCGTATTAGCTGGCCCGGACAATTCATTATTAAATTACTCATTAATTAACAGAGCATAATTTAAATTAATTACAGCATCTCAGAGCATTTTACTAGCATTTTAATCGTATTATAATGAAATTTTATCAATTCTTTATGACCGGGCCAACTTGACGGACCTTCGATTTGGCGTGGGGTTTCGTGCCGGAGATAATTTTCGGCGGAAACTTCGGGACGGGCGCGACGCCTCCGGAGACGGCCCTCGATTTAACCGCGAACCGTTACGTGCACGCAGTTAAATTAATGTACGCACTCGCGGCATTGTCAGGTACCGAGACTTCGAACAATTCGAGTTTATCGTGCCGAGAAACAATTAAGCCTCGCTACGCGACGGCCCAAAGAGTATAAGATATTACTGTTCCACTTCAACTTTTTTAATTCCATCCTCGCCGCCCCAATTTGGCAAATTTCAATTAAAAATTTACATTAATTCCTGCGATTTGCAACAATTTGCGGCGAAGCAGGGACGGATAAAAGAAAAGCGGAGAGCGGGGCATAATTAAAAAAGTTTCTTTAATATCGTGGGAAACGGCTAGAGTTATACTTTTATTGTTATTATTGTCGCATTATAAATCGCTGGATAGTCGATGTTCGAGATGGAGCGCGAAGGAAGAATCTTTTCCTCCCCCGATTTCGGTCGGGGTCTCGGGCCCTTGACTATTAAGGAACGAAAAATCGTGTTTGCGCCATCTCGGGCGACTGCGAGTTCGCGAATGTATGAGCAAAGTGTGGACTCCTCGGAGAAAACCGCGAGGGGAGTTTTCCCGGACGTCCGATGGAATAGGAGTTTTTTTTGTGTCTAAAGCTTTATAAATCGCGATTAATCGAAACTAAACATTTTCGATGTTCGGCGTCACGGAACGACCGAATATGTAACGGGGTGGTGTGTGGGGGGGATTATTTGTAATTCTTTTGTGCGGAATAGATTTCAATGACAAAGGCCACTAAGGAGTTGTAGCCCTTGGGGTGTCTCCGGCGTCTGTATTGCATCTCGTTTGTTATCGGCGTCTACCAGCCCAATCACCACCTACTCCGATCCGCATAATCATCACGGAACAGACTCACGGAAAGGTTACTCATACTGTTAACGCGGCGGGATCCTCGATCGATCCGAAACGTTGCCGCTTTCGACAAGTCCAAGAGATTATTATACGAGCATAACTGCCACGATTCCGTTCAGTTCGATGGGCAGCTTTAGGAGTCTGTCGAGCCCTTTGCGCTCCGCTTATTGTCAGAGGGATTTTGTAATTGATTAAGTTTATTCGGAACTACGCGGGCGAGCCTAATTCTCGTCGTACCGTCTTGGGTTCGATTTGCCGAGACAACTCGCGCCAGTTACCATCTTTCAACTGGAAAGACAACGAGGGAAGTTGTTGCGAGGAAAGAGATCTTCGAAATTTCTTCGAAAAAACGAAAGACGCGTAAGGCGGCCTTCGTTTGCCGCGAACGGTCAAAGATTGCGCGCGCGTCGCATTTCGCCTGGAAGTTTGCAACCGGCTGAACGCCCGCGCTTGGTTGGTTGCCGCATAACCGCGCTCGAAATTAATTTTGTTTATAATTCCATTGACGAGCGCAAAACGCAAATTATTATTATAGGGGTGAGTGGGGCTAGACCGGATGAATTTGGTGTTTGGCTCGGAAAATACATAAAAAAAATTCCTTACCCAAAATATCGTCTTTCATCTAAAAGCTTGTCCTCTCAGCAACAAATTACAACCATTCAATTTACAAAAATGTCTACTAGGTTCTTCGGTGAATCGCTCGAAAGACGACAACCTCAAAGACAAACATCTCAAAAATAAGAGGTCCATTTCCCTGGAGTGCGACTTTTGCAAAACAAAACAAAAATTATGCCATCATTTTGTACAAGTTTTGTACAACCTTTAGTTTTTTTTGTACCCTTCCAAGTAGTCGGCTATCGCAGATTGAAATTTCGCACTCCGGGGAAATGCTGGAGTGCAAAAGTTAAAAATGTCGTTTTTTTTCTTGTAATAGTAAGAACTCGTTTTGTTCAGTTTTGTACAACATTTAAAAAATTTTGTACCCTCCCGGAAATGCTTGAAAATGACCGCCAAAGCTCGCACTCTCGTTGCATTTTAGAATGCTCAAAATGTATAGCATTAAAAAACATTTTAAGAAGATAAATGTCTTTGTTTTTATATAAAAAATGACGTATATTTTGTATTTGTTTAAATAATGTTAAACAAATATTATTCCTTCCAGATTTGTGGTTTCTTGAATTGTTGATAAAATTAACAGATGAAATTTATATGTAATAAATAAATTGAAATTCAAATAACATATATTTATTAGAATTTCAAAAAACAGGAATAAAAATACATTTTTTAAATATGATATATAAAAATATTGCGTAGTGTAGTAAATTCACAATTTTATAACAGCACTTAACCAAAAAAGTACGTAATTACAATAAAAAACCATTATATTAAGAACTGGCGTTGATTAATGTTCGTCCGAAGTACGATTCGATCATTACAACGTATGTCCAAAGATGCCTTGATGTTCGAAATCATTACCCAATGAACGTTTATTAGTGTAATGACGTTAAACATTGCTACATCGAATGCAGTTCATTACGTTAATGAATAATTTGACTGCTCCAATGAACAGGCTTTCTTTTTTTAAATAAATTAGTATACAGATAATATGAATTTTGATTTATAGTGATAATAACTGCGTTTATTAGTTTTATCAATATTCTTACATAAATTCAATAAATTATTCCACTGAAATGCAAAGTTTGCTTATTGTATCGATGAATGTGTTCATTAAATAAAGGAATATTCTTGCATTGTTACAATGTACACTTCTATTCATATTAAAAGAGTACAGTTACTATTTCACATTGTAAATAGGACAATGTTTATATATATATTGTTTCTATAGCAAATTTATTTTTTACAATGTTTCAATTAATTATCGCTCGAATATACCTACATAGAAAATTTGATTATTAGTTCTTTATTGTTCAATGTTGTCGATTGTAGGAAATACAAATCGATTTTTCCGGTGAAAAAAATCGATTTGTACACGTTTCTCTGGAATTTGATATGTAATAACACACACAAACCGTTTTTAGAAATATTTTTCTATAACAGTTCTAATATAAACGTCCTGATAATTTTTTTTGCAATTATTTAGTTTCAGTTTTCAAACTGCACTGTCTTGAATTTATCCTGTTTCTGCGAAGCCGTTAATATTCCTAGATTATTCTATATATAGAATATAGAAAATACATAATCAACTGTATTTATACTGTATATTAGTGAACTTAGTCATAGATACGGTAAATGTAGTTATTATTTCAAACCGACCTTACATTAATGTGATGTTTTAAATTTAGAAACTTTAAGTTATGATGATAATGTAGAAATTCGTAGATACAATCAAGTAATGATTGGATTGATGAAAAAGAGTCGTCGAAGCAATCGAGATATTCATTAAATTATTAAATATGTTCCTCAGTTTCTAATGAACATAATAACATTGGGACTACGAACATGGAAATTAAAAAATGAACATCTAGTAGTAGTATTAATGAACTTTTCATTGTATCAATGATCAAAAAGTCAATAACTGATGTTCAATGATATTATGTACAATAATTTTTTGAGTGAGTATATATATATATACAGGGTGTTTGGTTCACCGACGTATATCCGAAAGGAGGTGGTAGGTGAGTCGGTTTGGAACTTATTTAACCAAAAATACCTTTATACAAAGTGTCACGGTTTCTGAGATAAAGCCAACTTTGTGATTTTATTAAATATTTTGTTTTATCACATGTAGAGTGTATCAAGTGATTTTATTTGATAGAACAGATATCAAAGACTACTAAAATAAAAGTTACAAGAAATTAAAAGTTTGCAGTTGTGTCTAATTAAAATTAATCATACTAAAACTGCATTAATTTAATAAAATAACAAAGTTGGCTTTATCTCAGAAACCGTGACACTTTGTATAAAGGTATTTTTGGTTAAATAAGTTCCAAACCGACTCACCTACCACCTCCTTTCGGATATACGTCGGTGAACCAAACACCCTGATATATATATATATATACATAAGTAATGTGGAATCACGTCAAAAGGCCGTCGACAAAACGCCGTGAACAAAAATACCGTCAGTTTCAAAGTCAAATTAAATTGAACCTATTATTATAAACATTAGTATATAGCAGTAATAGGTATCTATTTAACTATATTTGTATATGAATCGAAATTAGACAATTCCAGAATTTCAACAAACAGTGAGATTCGAAAATTTATTCTTAACAGATACCTGCTTACTTTTAAAGTAAGCCTAGTATAAATTCAGATTAATTATTGTTATATTTAGCACATGCTATATAATTATAAATATACAATGTGTGTTATGAATAATATTTTAATCATTTAAATCGTTGTATAAAACCAGACAACTTCTTTCTATGCTCGTTATTTTCAATTCTTCATTTTCTCTCATCATAAGAACGTTTGTATAAAGACAAAAAGTACTTTTAACATTATTTTATCCCAACCATGTATCACGTAAATGTAGCATATACATATTATATTATATCTAGCATGTGCCAAATATAATAATAAGTAATCTGAATTTATACTATGCTTATACTTATATACTTTAAAAGTAAGCAGGTATCTGTTAAGAATAAATTTTCGCATCTCACTGTTTGTTGAAATTCTGGAATTCACTGATTTCGATTTACATACAAATATAGTTAAATAGATACCTATTACTGCTATATAGTAATGCTTATAATAGTAGGTTCAATTTAATTTGACTTTTGAAACTGACGGCGTTTTTGTTCACAGCGTTTTAGCTATGGCATTTTTATATATACTGTTATAAAATTGCGAATTAGTACACTACGCAATATTTTTATATATCATATTGTTAGATCCATGTTAAATCTTACACGATAAATTTGAATTTGGCGCTAACCCGCCGCCTGAGTATTTCCGGGAGACGATAAACTTATTGGCATGACGTCACTCATACGGTAGTCTTGGTAATGCGGCCCCGAGTGAGGGACCGCAGAATCTAGAACGAACCGTCTGACATAAGACGTATATTTAATAATTAATAAAATAAAATCTAAAATCTAATATCAGAAGTGGGATACGCGTGTAGTGCAGATATTCGGTTATCTCTCATTTTTTTGTTTGTGTGTGTGAGTGTACGCGAAAAGGTTATGACAGAAGAATTGGGTCGATCCCTGGGAGCGATAGCAGCGATCCTAGAGGATCTCCAGCGACGTACTGATGCGAACGGCCAAACGACGTCGTCGTCGTCCGTGGCTCGGATTCCTCCGGCCGCATCCACCCCACTAGCCTTGCCAAGCTTCGACCCAGACACGATGGATGGCAGCACTTGGTTGCAAAAAATAGAAGGGTATAAAGAGGAATTTGGGTGGTCGGACAGGGAAACCGTAAGTAGAGTCGGCCCATTTTTATTGAAATCCGCACGAGGGTGGTTTGTCGTTTGGCAACCCGTGGAATTAACGTGGGAGAATTTTAAGTTGGATCTTTCGGTTTCCTTTCCCAAACATAAGAATTTGGGCAAACTTTTAAGCGACGCGGTGCGCTATAACAGCGACGACGCACGCAGTTACGTCGAGTACGCGAGGGTAAAGCTCGAAAAATTAAAGTGCTTGCGAGCCAATTGGACCGACGCAGATTTAATTGAAATCATAGCGCATTCTATAAGTGACCCTGCCGTGCGAACAGTAGCTTATAACTGTAATGCTTCGTCGGTGAGCGATTTAATTGCATTCCTTGCACATTACGTAAAAGCCCGCGACGGAAAATCGAAGGGAATAACCCCAAAACTAGGTCCGCTTTACCAAACACGAGTCGAGCTTCCCAGCAAATCCATTGTTATTCGTGTGGTAAAATGGGCCACATATCTCGCAACTGTAACGAAGGCGTAAATACTTCTCCGAAAGACAAGTTATTAAACGACCTAACGTGTAGATACTGTAAGAAGCCTGGTCATACTATCGATAACTGCTTTCTGCGTCAAAGTAAGCGTCACGCTTCGGGCCGAAAACAAGACGCCGGCGAGCTTGCGACTCGTCAGAATACAAAAAAATACAAATCAGAGCACGTATTGTTTAATTTACCGAATGTAGACGTTACAACAAGAGCCTTGAAAACGATACCTATTAAAATATCCGATTTCGCTACGCAGTGTTTGATAGATACCGGATCGACGTGCTCGTTAATAAACGATGCGCTGGTAACCAAATTACACCTAACAAAAATCCCTCGTTTGACACCTTTACGGTGGTTCGATGGCACTGTACTTAATTCTAACGCCTTCACGAAAGCGTTGATCGAATTCCCGGACATCAGATTGGAGCTTGACCTTGTGATTGTTCCGGACAATCACGCGAATTACGATGTCGTAATAGGGGAAAACATCTACGATTACGACGTCGTCCTGGTTAAGGACAAAAATCTCATAAAATCGTCCCCGTATCTTCAGTCAACACTGCTTCGACGCCTCCTAATCTCCCCCTTATAACCGACCTAGACTCGTTCGATAAAGAAAAATTATCAAGCTTACTTTTCAACTATTCAGACATCATTACCTCGGGCAATAACGTGAGTGCCATTAATACTGGCGAATTGCACATAACACTCACGGAAAATAAAACCGTCTATTATCACCCGTACCGCATGTCCGATTTCGAACGCGCGAAGGTCCGCGAAATTGTTGCGGATCTTCTAAAAAACAAAATCATTCGTGAAAGCAACTCTCCCTTCGGAAGTCCAATCATTTTGGTCAAGAAGAAAAACGACACGTATCGTTTGTGCGTCGACTACAGGGCGCTAAATAAGATCACTTTGAAAGATCGATTTCCTCTTCCCCGTATGGACGATCAGTTGGACCGGCTAGGTCGGGGAGAACTTTTTACGTCCCTGGACATGGCTTCCGGGTTCCATCAGGTACCCATTGCCACCGATTCCATCCCAAAAACGGCGTTCGTGACCCCCGACGGCCAATATGAGTATTTAAGGATGCCCTTTGGGCTGGCTAATGCGCCGGCGGTGTTTCAAAGGGCCATTAACCTGGCTTTGGCCAACTTAAAGTATGATGTCGCATTGGTCTACCTGGACGATATTCTAATACCTTCTTTTACGGTGGAGGAGGGATTAACCAAATTAAAATTAATCCTCGACGCCTTACGTAAGGCAGGTTTTTCTCTTAACATTCAGAAGTGCCGCTTCTTCATGAAAACGATTAACTATTTGGGTCGCGAAATCTCTCGCGACGGCGTACGTCCCGACCCAAATAAGGTCAAGGCCGTTAGGGAGAGTGTGGCACCTTCTAACGTAAGGCAAGTGCGCCAGTTTATTGGTCTTGCCAGCTACTTCCGTAAATTTATTCCGTCGTTCTCCAGTAATGTAGCTAGCATAACACATCTAACTAGAAACGATGTTCCATTCAATTGGACCGCCGAGTGTGAACGAGCAAGGCAATATGTGATCGACGTACTAACAAAAAAACCCCTGCTATCCATTTTTGATCCTACTTTGGAAACCCAATTGCACACCGACGCTAGCAGCCTCGGTTATGGCGCTATTCTAATGCAAAAACGCGGCGATTCATTTCGACCAGTCGAATATTATAGCCAAAAAACTTCCCCCGACGAGAGCAAATACCCTTCCTTTGAGTTGGAGACGCTAGCTGTAGTAAATGCATTAAAACACTTTCGAGTGTACCTACTTGGATTAAAGTTTACGGTCGTCACCGATTGTAATTCCTTAAAATTATCTGCTACTAAAAGGGATCTGAAACCACGTATCGCCCGTTGGTGGGCGCGCATGCAGGACTTCGACTTTCAGATACTCTACCGCAGAGGTTCCGAAATATCGCACGTCGATTTTCTTAGCAGAAATCCGATCGAAACTGTTAATCAAATCGACTCCCATCCTGTAAATTTTAAAAATTGGTTTACGGTCGCTCAAGGCCAAGACGACGAATGTAAACAATTCATAAAATCCTTGAATGCCAACGACAACGACGACATTAAGAGGTTGTACAAGTTCGAAAAAGGCACTTTATATCGAATCACCACGGATATTAACAACAAAAGAACACAGTTGCTTTTTGTTCCATCGAGCAACCGATATAGCCTTCTAAAACTATTCCACGATGACCAATGTCACATAGGTTGGGAGAAAACTCTTGCCTCCCTTAAACTCTACTTTTGGTTTCCGAACATGACTCGCTACGTTAAAAAATACGTCGCGCACTGTCTATTATGCGCTATCAGGAAAAATAGAACGGGTCCGAAACAAGGTTTCCTCACCTCCATCCCAAAGCCAAGCGAACCATTTCACACGATCCATGCTGATTGCCTGGGTCCTTTACCGAGGAGCCCAAGCCGTTACAGATACATTTTAGTTATCGTGGATGCATTTTCTAAATTCTGTCTCCTCTATCCTCAATACGCACTCACTGCCGAGGAAACAAAACAAAATTTCACACGTTATATCAGTTTCTTCGGGACGCCCAGCAAAATAATCCTTGACGCTGGAACAAATTTTACTTCGAAAGTATTTAAATCACTGACCGAATACTTCGGTATCGAACTACACGTGACAACCCCGGGCATACATCGTTCTAATGGACAGGTTGAACGTTATATGCGTACCATAACGAACCTGTTGAGAGTTGAATCAACAAGGTCCACAGAATGGCCGAGCAAAGTCTGGAAAATTCAATTAATAATTAATACTACTACACAAAAAACGACTGGACATTCGCCTTTCAAATTAGTATTTGGCCGTGAGGGACAAACACCTCAAATTCACACAATCCTAGCCGATCTACCTATTTCCGAGTCCCATCAAACTCCAATAGATCATCAAGAGGTTTTCAAAAAACTAAAAGATAACGCAGACCACCAATTAACCTCCTTAAACAAAAAACGAAGGAACAATCAACATTATAATGTTGGCGACACTGTATTACTGAGCAGAGGGCAGAGGCCTGAAAAATTCAATTGTGAATTCGTGGGTCCGTATGTCATCAAAACGTTACTACCCAATGACCGCTACTCCATCCGACGAGTGGGTGCTAGACAAACCCTTAGGTGTTCCAAGGACCAGTTACGCCATTGGCCATCTAATTGGACTCCTACTGATTTTCAGAGCTTGTTACAAACAGATACAAGTAAGTAGCTTAATCTCCTCCTAATATTCTGTTTTGAATTTTGCCATGTTAAAGGTAGAGATTATTAATGTTGTGGTGACTCATCGCAAATACGTGCCTTGTGCAGTATTTCCATCGAGTCAATTATGAGTTTATTGATGTTGTGGTGACTCATCGCAAATACGTGCCTTGTGCAGTATTTCCATCGAGTCAATTATGAGTTTATTGATGTTGTGGTGACTCATCGCAAATACGTGCCTTGTGCAGTATTTCCATCGAGTCAATTATGAGTTTATTGATGTTGTGGTGACTCATCGCAAATACGTGCCTTGTGCAGTATTTCCATCGAGTCAATTATGAGTTTATTGATGTTGTGGTGACTCATCGCAAATACGTGCCTTGTGCAGTATTTCCATCGAGTCAATTATGAGTTTATTGATGTTGTGGTGACTCATCGCAAATACGTGCCTTGTGCAGTATTTCCATCGAGTCAATTATGAGTTTATTGATGTTGTGGTGACTCATCGCAAATACGTGCCTTGTGCAGTATTTCCATCGAGTCAATTATGAGTTTATTGATGTTGTGGTGACTCATCGCAAATACGTGCCTTGTGCAGTATTTCCATCGAGTCAATTATGAGTTTATTGATGTTGTGGTGACTCATCGCAAATACGTGCCTTGTGCAGTATTTCCATCGAGTCAATTATGAGTTTATTGATGTTGTGGTGACTCATCGCAAATACGTGCCTTGTGCAGTATTTCCATCGAGTCAATTATGAGTTTATTGATGTTGTGGTGACTCATCGCAAATACGTGCCTTGTGCAGTATTTCCATCGAGTCAATTATGAGTTTATTGATGTTGTGGTGACTCATCGCAAATACGTGCCTTGTGCAGTATTTCCATCGAGTCAATTATGAGCTTATTGATGTTGTGGTGACTCATCGCAAATACGTGCCTCGTGCAGTATTTCCATCGAGTCCACCATGAGTTGATTGAGGTTTGTGTTGGCCCATAGTAAATACGTGCCTTGTGCAGTATCTCTATCGTGTTAACTATGAGTTTGACTATGTTAGCACCGGCGTTGTGCGAAACGCTGAGTAATCTTTGTTTTGATTTTGTGTTACAGCCAACGTTAACGATCCAGGAAATGGTTGCTGCCGCTGTACCATAAACCGTTGAGAACTCGGCCCACTCACACAAGGTGTTGTGCAATGAGTACTGTTATTACAGTGATTGTCTTTATCAACCAATAAAATGTTTTTTTTGTTTGTTTATAACCAGTTTTAGACGCAACCTTTGGCATTCCGAGAGCAGAATGTTGTCAGTCTGGCCGTATTAGATCCATGTTAAATCTTACACGATAAATTTGAATTTGGCGCTAACCCGCCGCCTGAGTATTTCCGGGAGACGATAAACTTATTGGCATGACGTCACTCATACGGTAGTCTTGGTAATGCGGCCCCGAGTGAGGGACCGCAGAATCTAGAACGAACCGTCTGACATAAGACGTATATTTAATAATTAATAAAATAAAATCTAAAATCTAATAATATTTAAAAAATGTATTTTTATACCTGTTTTTTAAAATTCTAATAAATATATGTTATTTGAATTTCAATTTATTTATTACGTATAAATTTCATATGTTAATTTTATCAACAATTCAAGAAACCACAAATCTGGAAGGAATAATATTTGTTTAACATTATTTAAACAAATACAAAATATAAGTCATTTTTTATATAAAAACAAGGACATTTATCTTCTTAAAATGTTTTTTAAGGCTATACATTTTGAGCATTCTAAAATGCAACGAGAGTGCGAGCTTTGCTGGTCATTTTCACGCATTTTCGGGAGGGTACAAATTTTTTTAAAGATTGTACAAAATGAGTTCTTACTATTACAAGAAAAAAAAACGACATTTTTAACTTTTTCATTCCAGCATTTCCCTGAGTGCGAACTTTGGCGGTCATTTTCACGCATTTCCGGGAGGGTACAAAATTTGTTAAAGGTTGTACAAAACTGTACAAAATGAGTTCTTACTATTACAAGAAAAAAAACGACATTTTTAACTTTTGCACTTCAGCATTTCGGCGGAGTGCGAAATTTCAATCTGCGATAGCTGACTAATACCCCGGAAGGGTACAAAAAAAACTAAAGGTTGTACAAATTGTACAAAACTTGTACAAAATGATGGTATAATTTTTGTTTTGCAAAAGTCGCACTCCAGGGAAATTGACCCAAAAATAAGGGGCTAATTCGGACACTCCATGGGGCTGAACCGGACACTGTTAATTTAGTTGTGAATAAGACACCAATATGGATTTTTTTCGTTCGTTAACTGAAAGTTATCTTTATTGGTATAATTATTATATTCATTGACATAATTACAAAATATCTTATATTCTATATAAGTATTTCAATAAATGAAAGATAATAGCTAATGAAATAAGAATTAGGAAAAAAGAATTTTGAGAAAAAATTAAAATTAATTAATTGATTTTTGAATAACTCGAAAACGGCGTGTCGTGCAAAATTTTTATATCGTGCACAAACGTCCATAAACAAAACACAAACGATTGGCACAATTTTTTTCGTTTGTGCTTCCAAATGACGTGCTGGGCGTGAAGTTGGCACGTCATTTTGATTTTGAATAACTCGAAAACGGCGTGTCGTGCAAAATTTTTATATCGTGCACAAATGTGCACAAACAAAGCACAAACGATTGGCACAATTTTTTTTCGTTTGTGCTTTTAACGACGTGCCAACTTCACGCACCTGATGCGAGCACACTACGATTTCCGACGAGTTATTAACCGATCGAACACTAACATCGATAAACAATTGACATCTAAACGGTTAGAACGGCCAAAAGGCGGCGTGGAAACCGATCTCGACGAAGCTTCGAACATGGCGACCGTCACACTGATCGGATTAGAGATCCGCGAGCGCGACCCAGCGAATCGATCGTCGATTATCGTTTTTAATTTCGAGAACAATTTCGAAAACGACATCGTTTTCCCGTGCCCAATTAACAAAACAGTATCGATACGATTTGACAAATTAAATCGTCGTAAATTTAATTATTTAAAATCGCACCCCTCCCATCTTAACTCCTTCTCCTTCGCCCTTAAACAATACATGTTACCAACTTATTTTTTTATTAAATACGTACAGGATGTTTAAAATTGTTTTTAGAAATCGTCACTAATTGCCAATTGATCATTTTTATATTTGACCGTTCGCGATCCGTGTTTGTTTTATGTATTTTTGATAAAACAATCGAACGCGTCCAAGTAATTTACTTTAATTTTGTAATTTACATACCTTTAAGTAATTTATCGGTAAGTACCGTCAAACGGGGTGAAGTCGATCAAAAAAATTCGTTTTTTGGAAATAACTGAACAACAAATAATTATATTTTAATGCAATTAAAAATATAACTTCCTCGATACTTAGGTCGTCGATTGGTGGCTGGAGTAAGGTCGTAAATGCATTTTTTTTTGTTTTTATTTTGAATTAAAAGGTGATCGACTTCACCCCGGGGTTCGGGGTGAAGTCGATCGCCCATTTTAAAATGCATATTTCCCACTTTAGGATTGTTCGGGATGAAGCCAATCGGTAAAAAATTTAAAAAATTATATGTAGGTACCAAGGTACCACCTACATTTGCAGAATTTTGCAATAAAACACAAATTAAGGAAATATAAACATTTATTCTTTGGACAAGCTTTACACGGCCATTGATTTCTTAATGACATAAATCTTAAATAAACAAACTATACTTAAAAATAAAAATACAGGCGAAAATAAAACTAAAAAACAGAATTCGAAAAATTTACGACACGAATGAACACACAAAAATTTCTCACCGGAGTGTTTCCATTTCGTTTTTTCTAAGCGAGAAGAAATGTTTGCCCCGCTTTAGTGATTTTAAATTAACTTGTTGGACAATCTGTTCCCCGTTTATGACAGACTCGTCCGGAATATTTGGATAAATGAAAAACAAAGATTTCACGGATGTAAAGCAGTGGACTTTTTAAACCGGAAAGCCGAGCTGTCGCGCGACTAGCGTGGTTATCCGAAACCCAGAATGCCATGAATTGTATACTATGTTGCCTATCGCCTTTCAACAGTATAGAATAGATAGAATTTTCCTCGTTACTTATATTATGCAGCCTTGTAGTTCGGTTAGATGCACGATCAACTAGATGACTGAAGTTCGAATGAAACTTCAAGTGCGTTTTTTTTTAAATACTTATTGAAAATTTTAATCAAAACCATATTCGGCATGAGAGATGAACATCAATGAATATGTTTACAGTAGTAGTAATGTGTACGACATATCTAATAAATTATATCTACCGATAGTAAAACAAAAGTTAAAGAATAGAAACTGGGGGTTTTAAAATCGATAATTCTATGAAAGTTACATTACAGGATACCTTTTTCACAATTTGTTTCGGTTTACCTGACCCTTACTCGTTGTTACTCGTTGGAGAATTTTAATCCCCATCTAACAGGAATCACCACGCGGTTAAAAAAAAACGAGTTTATTTTGATATTTTGTAAAATGTAGTCGTTTATTACAGAACCTCTACTTATTTTATGTATTTTGTATTTAAAGACGGCAACTTAATGAGACGCCAAATATATATACAGGGTGGTCCGGAACTTCACCGACAAACTTCTAGGGGTGAAACTACGTTGGCAATGGGAGAACCGGCAAGCAAACAGCAGTATGTTACAGCCCATGCAGAAGAGGCAACATATGCAAATCAGATAACAGGGCGGGGCCCCTGTGAGTGCTTGCATAGCCTGTTACATTGGTGTGTTTTATTTTCTCTGATCTCCGCGACCTGCGGCTGTTTCAGTCCTTACTTCGTTTTCCGATAGAATAAATGTATTTCGACCCGAGGTTCTATTGCAAAAGATATTTGTCTTGACGTGTTCGACCACCCCTAGAAGTTTGTCGGTGGAGTTCGGGACCACCCTGTATATATTGTTTTATCTTTCATTCAAACGGTTAGCGAACGTAACATAGTATCTAGGCTACCTATACATTATTATTAATTATAATTATAAATATATAGTAAGATCCGTTTTTTAATAGGTGTATATACATTTTGATTTAAGGACATTACTCCCGTTTTATCGAGATAGGGAAATTGCATGTATTTTTCGAACAGGAACATCTCAAAATGGATTGGGTTTATCGAGATGATTTTTTTTGGTTAGAATCACCTGAGTCTTTTATAGGAATACTGTTACCAAACTTTCAAAAAATTTAATTAAAACATGCTTTTTGAAATGCATGTAAATCTTTTAAAAACCGTCAATTTAATTTAAAATGGAACAGTGTCCTAAGATCTCAATAAGATATAACTGAATTTAAAAAAAAAACAATTTTTTGGATTAACCGTTTGATCACAATTTCTGTTCAAAAATAATTGAATTCAAAAGCAAGCCTTCTCTATTGTTATGATATACAAATAAATTGTTTTGAACAATACTTGACATGTCAATGTTATCAGCAAAAGGGTCATTTACATTTACCTAACTGCAATCCCAATGTGAAAAATAATATCACCCTAAGCATTTAAAAATTATTAATTTAATAAATTCATAATTAACATTTAAAAATATAGATTCCTAAATATTATTTATTTATAATTAAGTATACAAATATTTTTTTAAGTATAGGTAATGATACAGTTTAGTATTAGATATATGTATGTATTTTGAAAATTGCACATTTTTATGATGCAGACCGTCTAAAAAACTTGTCGTAAACTTGTAAAAATAAGTAAAGCAGGGAGTGAGTATTTATCCATTCAAGATTTGAATAGAATACCGAAACCTTCCCTAGCCCCTTGTTGGTTATCTTTCACATTCTATTTTAACACACAGAAAAAATTATTTTTCAAAATATGTGTCGTGGTTTGTCTCAGAAATTTGTTATGAAATTCTAAAGGTATACCTCCGTCCTTTTTGTACAAAACTGTTTTGTCTTTGTTGTTTCCTTATTCTGTAACTAAATGACATACCTATGTAATTGTGAAAAATTGCGTATTTCTTTCACAGAAAATAACAGTTATAATTTGCTATAATAATATTAGAGTAAACCAGCACTCGAATTTCTGGACAGTCAATTTGAATGCACGATAATAAACATAATAATGATATCCTCGGCGTCGTTAAAGGATTACTTACCTTATTTTAATTTGACTCTATTAACTGCTGTAAATACAATCTATTTCAGGAAAAAACAATCTGGTAGTTTAGATTAACTAATTCAAAATTCAATTTATGTTTAAGCACAACTAATAATTTAAACATATTCATTGATGTTCATCTCTCATACCGAATATGGCTTTGATTACAATTTTCAATACGTATTTAAAAAAAAAACAATCTTGAAGGGAGATTCGAACTTCAGTCACCTCGTTTAGGCAAAATGTAAAAACGCCGAGCGTCTAACTGAGCTACAAGACTGCATCGTATAAAAAACGAGGAAACTTCCATCTATTCTATACTGTTGAAAGGTGATAGGCAACATAATATACAATTGATGGTAATCTGGGTTTCGGATAGCCACGCTAGTAGCGCGACAGCTCGACTTTCCGGTTTAAAAAGTCCACTGCTTTACGTTTACACAGTGTACTTACAACTATCTCAGTCCCTGATATTTCAATAATTTTAGCCGTATAAAATCGACCTCTCTTATTTGTTTCATATTTTGTGATGATAAATTGTCCTATATCCCAGTTCCTGGACGAATCAAGAATAATGTTGGCTGGCTCAGCAGAACTTTCTCCAATTTCATAATCATTTGTGTCGATATGCTGTTCCTCCGCCTCCAATGTCTGTAAGTCGTCTTCCTCTTCGCTGTCGCTTATTTGCCTCTTACGTGTTTTGGGTTGCTTGCAACTGTTCTGGTTCCCTTTATCCAAATCTTCTGTGCCCATGCCTTTGCCGGCGGCTATGTTTAGTCTTTTTCCTCGCTTTGGGGCATCATTAGGCCCAGTCTTGAGCTCGTGTAGGTAATCTACGAGCACTGCAGTCGTTGAAGTTTCAGCCACGTTTCCTTCCTCCGATGTCCTTTTTATTTTTGCAAGAACAGCATCGGGATTGAAGGCGACTAGGCCGCAGGCTCTAAATCCAGCTAAAATATTGTTCATTTCGCGATCCCCAAGTCCTTCAACCGTGGCTTTCAACATCCTAGGAAATATAGTTTTTGGTAAAACCCCCCTATTCTTTAGTTTCCATTCCTCCAGTGCTCTTTTCCATGATGCTTTGAGAGGACGAAAACATGCCACGTCCAGTGGCTGGAGCGTGGCAGTGGGTCGAATTGGTGGGGAGTAAGACAAACTTAATGTTGTTATTTTCGCACTCTCGAATGACACTGACAGTAATATGACTTTGCAAGTTATCTCCAATAAGCAACTTGGTGCCTTCTAATTTTCGGAAAAATGGAAGTGCTACGGTCCTGAACCAATCGTCAAACAATTCAGAATCAAACTATCCATCCCTTTGGAGACCCGTTGTAAATTGCTCCTGGTAATCCGCCCTCCTTCCAACCATCATAAATACGTTTGGCTTTGTACACTGTAATAAGTAGGGAGACGAGTTCCATCAGCAGCTATTGCGAACAAAACTGTTGTGCTGCTTTTGGTGGTGTCAAGTGTCCTGTAGGCGTGTTTGCTTCCTTTCTTCATTACCACTTTAACCGCTCCCGGATCGTCAACGAAGTTTGTTTCGTCATAGTTTACAACGTTTTGTGGTGAAATATCTCTGGTTATGTCCGCCACATTTCGGAAATATTCCTCGACAATCTCGTATGTTACAGCGGCTCTCGCTCGCTTTGTATTCTCCGCAAGCTTGACTGAAAGCCGAGGATGCCTCTTCATCGGACCATTAAACCACCCTTCTCCTGGCATATTATTTTTAAATCGCTTTTCAGCGATGCCGCGACTATTTAAATATTGCTGCGTGATTCGCCTAATATCGATGGGCTTTAATGGGAAACCCCACTCGGCACAGGTTTGCAAAGCATTCACTAACAAAGTTTCAGAATGCTCGTCAAGAGCAGGTTGACCACCATATGTCAAGAGAGCTGCCGCACGATAGCGATTGTTAAGTGTCGTATATGGCACTGCAAACCTTTCTGACGCTTTTCGCATGCTCAGTCTTTTTTTGCGCACTGCATCCAGCGCTCTCTCTAAATATACGGGATCGTAGTTTTTTTGCCATAAGCACCCAGCTTCTTTATGTATTTTCGTGGCATCTATAAAAAAAGAAAATAATAAAATACGATTCGCCCCCACCCCCTGCCCGACACCCCTCACATGCTAGCACACAAAATTAATATATAAGAAAATCGTACAAAAACAAATTGCCTTAAACATAACCTCAAAACCTAACAAAATACAGCGAAAACCAAGCGATCCATTTCACCCCGTTGTTTTGTTTCTACACACCACACAAAAAATAAATTAGCATGTCTGATTGTGAATATCTTTTCTTGAATATATTCCTTATCACCTAGCGGGGCTCTGACGGGCCCAGTTTTCCGCTGATTTGGCTGTGCAACTATTTGATTTCACATATTTTAGAGATTGAGAAATTTTGCTCTTTTACTATTTAATTATTTTCGGAAAACTCACCTTACACGATCAACCAACAACACCGGTATAATAGATGTTCATTTGTTCGCCACACGAATGTAAATAAAAATCGGATGATTTGTAATGCAGTGTTGCCATTATGCTTAAGCACAAATTAAAATACTGGTTTGATCGACTTCACCCCGTTTAACGGTACATTTTTTTATAAAGGCTATAGAGACCTAGTAGGTACTTAACAGTTATTATTAAATACTCAGACGAAAAAGTTTATATACAGGGTCGTTCGAAAGTATAGTGATCTTACCGGCGGTTTTATTAAAATGGACTTGTTGCAAATAAGGTCTCGGCTTCTACGCAGTCCGAAGCGGGGCTCGGCCCGAGGGAGAAATCGCTTTGCGTCCGTTCACGAAGCCGTTCGACATTTTCGAAACAAAAAAAAGCAAAAAAAAGGGAAGCTTGGGTAGGGCACGCGGCGCGCCGCTTATAAATTTCGAGGCAGGTTTCCGGAACGATTAAAGTTTTTCGAAGGCGAACGTGTCGACGGCAGGAAAGCGGCGACGTCTGTTTTTCGGGGGGGGGAAACGAATATCTTTCAGTAATTGCCCCACGTAATAGTTGTTCCGCGCTAATTAATGCGATGCCGAAAAGTTTCGACCCTTTTTCTTTGAATTTTCGTCTCCCTCAACTTTCGCGGCGAATTGCGACACGCGTGTAACTCGAGAAATGCGGGGCCCCCGTGCACTTTCGTTAAGGGGGTCGACCGACGACGAGCCGTTTGCTGGATTTTTTTTTTTAATAAGGCGCCTCGAGGTCGAACTTTCGCCCGCGCGCCCGCACGGCGACTTTTAAAATTCGGCTTAATTTATCGTTAAGGGATTCGGGTCGCAAACGTACATAAATCTAAACGGTATCGACCCGAAGTGTTCGGGGATAAATTGGGGAGGCGGGAGATTCCCCACACGCCCGTGCCCGTGAGAACTGTCCAGCCCCGTCTGTCGAAGTGGAAACCCTTGTCTTTCCACTAATAGCTTCGGCGTACCTTTACTCGCGGTAGTTGCTCGCGATCGGCCCAAGGAAATAAGAGAGCAAACAGCGCGCGCAACAGCTTGCCCTCCCAGAAAAATCGAACGCTAATTAAAACTTCCTCCCGCTCTGCATATAAGAGGAGAATTAACGCCCAAGACGGAACGTCATCGCGGGCCGGCATCCGGGATTTGGAATTATCATAAACCCTTTATTTGCACGAGCCGCCGTCACTTTCCGAAGACGGAATTGCTTTATACTACGTATATTTAGGAGTTATGTTAATTTCTGCAGCTTAAAACGTTGCACGGCGTCGGCACGGCTAAGAGGAGAGGCCGAGGAGCGGAAAATTAGTTTCGCGGGGCGATATCGGAAAGCGGATTTTTCGCGAGCTAATTGTCACGGATCGCGGGGATTAAAAAAAAATGAAAATCGAGAAATACGAGGCGCCGGGAAAATTGAAATCGAAATTGAAATTTAGAAGAAAACGCAATCGCGACCACACTGCTTCCGCAGAGCCATCCGTCCGGGGGATGGTCTCATGATGGATGCATCCAACGGTCTCAAGAAAAACAGGAACAGCTTAGGAACTTAGGACCCGAAGAGGGGACGTCGATTCTTTTGCGAACGGAAGAATCGATGGATCGATTTTGAAGACGGCCAGGCTTTTTTGAACGATCGGTTCGAAAACCGCCTTTCACGCCCGCTTGTTACGTGCACGACGATATAAAGGGTGGGCCGTCTATTGGTTTCTTTTTGAAATTGCTACTAAAACTACACCGTTCAATATTTTTCAATAATTGTTGCTTTATCGAAGAGAGTACCGTAGATCGGGGCTACTTGAGACAGTTTTCAGTAAAGTGTTTATTTGTTGTACTTTTTTTGTTGTGTATTGTTTGTCTGTAATCGAATAAACTTTTCCTACACTGTTTTGAATGCTCTTTCAAATGCGTATATTTTCGCTTAATATATTTGCTTTGTTTTGTTCTTATATGTTTTGAACTGCTCACAGATTTTTTCACTGAATTTCGGCACGGTCAAACTTTAAATTGCCGACACATATGAGTACATTTTCAGATGATTCTTTTAAATGTTTTTAATAGAAAAAAAGATGCTCTTTCTAATGACCTATTACTCGTGCGTGCAGTTTCATTGCTTCTTGAGATATCTATGATGTCTCAAGTAGCCCCCGGAAAACCTGGAAAAAGGGGGCTACTTGAGACATGTGTAATAAATCTTCTAACTTGTTTGTTTTTTACTGTTGTTTTTTGTTGTTTACTTGTTTGTTCTTGTTATTGTTTGAATTTATTGTCAGGTTAAAACTAATCCTCTTAAAAATTGTGCATTTACATTACGGTGCTTTATTTTTTGTCATTCCAAATTATTGATAATCTGTTGTTTTTGCCTAGTCATTTAAATTGTTATAAGACTGTTGATAATTTGTTCTTCACTTTACATGTTGCTTTGTTATCAGAAATTCACTAATTTGTTCACTGTTATTTTTCTCGCCACTATATTTTGTTTGCTCAAATGTAAAATTGTTTTTCGTCATTATATTTGATTTGTTCAAGTGAAAATTTGTGAAATGTCGTAAAAGTGCATTAAATTTTTTTTTAAAAACCTTTTGGTGTCTCCAGTAACCCCTTAGTAGGTTAACTTGATCATTTCCATGCATTCATCTACGTTTTTAAGGTGTCTCAAGTAGCCCCAACCTGGGGGCTACTTGAGACACCAACATTATTTAAAAAAAATAATAATTCTGTTTGATCTGGGGTTTTACTACTTTATGGGTGCTTACAGTAACCATTTATGCATCTTTTAAAAAAAAATTATGTAGATATGTTGAATATTGATATTACAGCATTAGTTTTTGTAAAGCAATGACGTGAAATTCGTCTCAAGTAGCCCCGTTCTACGGTACACCTTTCGATTATTTATGGAAAACAATTTCATTCAAACGGCTGCCGCGGCTGGCATGGCAGTAGCCCCCATCCTGTTAACCCAATTTTGCAGCACATTGTCGATTGTTTGTGGCTCTATTTCGCGAATAGCTCGATGGACGTTTTCCTTAAGTGCGTCAATTGTTTGTGGATCGTCGGAGTAACAACGGTCCTTAACAATTCCCCATAAAAAAAAGTCCAACGGCGTCAAATCGCAGCTGCGCGACGGCCAATTAACGTCTCCAAAACGGCCGATAACACGGTTACCGAACTTAGTGCGCAAAAGATCGATCGTTCGACGGCTGGTGTGGCACGTTGCGCCATCCTGCTGGAACCAAAGCCCGTCTAAGTCTAAATCGTTCAATTGCGGCCACAAAAAATCAGTTATCGTGTCTCTGTAGCGCACTCCGTTCACCCTAACGCTGTTGCCTGCTTCAGTTCGAAAGAAGTAGGGACCAATGATGAAAACCCACACCAAACAGTTACTCTTTGACGATGCATTAGCTTCTCAATGACTACGTGTGGATTTTTGGAACCCCAAATCCTACAGTTTTGCTTGTTGACATAACCTCCGAGATGAAAATGGGCTTTTTGCGACCAAAATCGACGTCATTTTCCAACTCATTTACAGCCCACACAGAGAAGCGATAACGAAGCGGATGGTCATTGTGCTTCAACTCTTGAGTGAGTTGCACCTTGTAAGCAAATAATCCGAGGTTTTTATGCAATATCCTACTCAGAGAAGTGCGACTGATGTTCAGTTGTTGAGTTCTGTGACGAGTTGACATTCTTGGGTTTTCACGCACACTTTGGGCAACAGCAGCAATTCTTTCGTTTGTGCGTGCCGGACGAGCACGTGGATAGCATTTGTTATCCACAAGCATGCCAGTTGCACGAACTTTCTTTACGAATTTGCTTACACCAGCCGCCGAAGGGGCTTCGTTTCGACCAAAAATTCCTCTCAACTTTCGCACAGTTTCTGCAACACAACACTCACTTTGGAAATAATTTTTCAATATTTCCCAGCGCTGTTCGAGCGTAAAACGATCCATTTCTTACGGCGGAGGTTCGACACTACGTATCTATCAATATCAAGCGCGTCAGTGTTGCAAACTGTCGAAATAACACGCACTTCAAAAAGAAACCAACAGATGGCCCACCCTTTAGATGGTCTGGCCCGGGTTTAATATTATTAATTAATTTATTTTTTACTTATTTATTTATTGGTACTGTTATTTATTGTTGTTTCTATGAGCAGTTTGGTAATGTTACAAACGTACGTTGGAAGATCTAAAATATCTCACGATCTTGCTTATGTGTTGGCTAAAGAAAGGATGGCCGTTGTTGTACTCTTTTCAGAGCCTAATATATGAATCTCGTCAAAAAGCCGGGCTGGATCAGAGATGAAAAACTAGACGTGGCTGCCCTTGTTATTAATAAAAATTGTGGTATATTAAGTGCTTTTAGTAAAAGTGGATGCATCATAATCGAATCCGAGGCGACTAGTGTCGTAGGATGTTACACGCCACCTAGCCTAAGTCTTGAAGAATACGACAATATGCTTGCTGAGATTATGGAATATCTTAAGAACAGTCCCAAAGAGACTATCATTTTGGGTGATTTTAATTCAAAGTCCCCGGCTCGGGGAGCTCCTTTTTCGGACAGAAGGGGAGAAATTTGTATGGAATATATCGCGATGAGTGACTTGACAGTCCTTAAGGCCAGGTTCCTCCAAACAATTTTCAAAAAATCGGAATTTTTTTTTTCCCATAAATTTCTAGAAAATACTCTTAGAAATGATATAGAATTAGTCCCGAAGGTGCGCGCGACCGAGAAGTAGGTAGAGAAAAGGGATGACGGTGCGCGCCCAAGCGGTGAATCCGACCGTTCGAGCACCCAGCTGCCCTGGGTGCATATAATATAATATAATATAATCAATCATATCAGAAAAGTAAACATCAATTCTCATGAAAATAGAAATCTATAAATCTTACATTTCAGAAAAGTAAACATCGATTCTTATGAAAATACACTAGACTCTCGATTTAAGAAACATTTCTCGCTACTGGAGCTCGACTCGCTGCTTTCTGAGAAGAGCCTCAAGAGCGTGCGCATCTTGTTTACATGACGCGCTATCTAGTCTATAGTCTAGTAACCTTCTAACTTCGAACTTTCGGGCTACTCATAATTTCATACGGCCCTGTTTCATTCGAATCGAGTCAATAGGAGTATACCTATATATATATATGCCTCTCGATTTAGGTAACATTTCCCTCGATTTGTCTCTTAAATCGGGAGTCTAGTGTAGAAATTTTTTATTTAAAATTTTAAATTAATTTTAAATTTTTCGTTCGTTTATCATGGACAGAAAAAAGGAGTACGGCATAGATCAAAAAGGAGGAGTTTCCGTGGTAATCGATTTACTTCAGATGATAACACTGAAAAAACCAGTTCTGCTGCTGAAAAACTGAAACACGCCGATTCCCAACTTGAAGTAACTACGCATCCGTTTCTGACTTACGTGATCGTTCAGTGGTCTGTATTTGCAACATTGCAGCAAAGAGTTGCTTGTGTAAACTGTGGTCAAAAAGTGGAGTTTGGAAAAAGTGACTCAAAAGGATTGGGTTTTCAATTAGAAATTATCTGTAATTGTGAGAAGAGTGAACCAATCCCTTCATCTCCAAAAATAAAAAATGGTTATGAAATAAACAGAAGAATAGTTTATGCAATGCGCTTGATGGGAGTTGGTTTTTCTGGCTTATTGAATTTTTGTGGACTGATGGATATCTCAGCGAGTGCATTAAGTTTAACTGGCTATTACAAATGCTTACAGCATATTTATATTGCAGTGAAGGCTGTTAGTGAAATAGTTTTTTAAAAAAGCTGCCAAAGAAAGGATTACCCGAAGATAGGCTTACTGTTTCAGGCGATCGTTCCTGGCCAAAAAGAGGATTCACAGCTTTACTTGGTATTGTTAGTTTGATCGGCAAGTATACGAACAAAGTCATAGATGAAGTGGTGAAATCAAAAATTTGCCAAGCATGCAGTAATTATTCCAAAAAGTTTCCCGAAAATACGCCAGTTTGATGCTTGGTTTACCGAGCATTGTGAAGCAGGAAATTGTACAAGGGATCGTGATGGTAGTGCCGGTCTTATAGAAGTTGAGGGAGTGGAAGAGATGTTTCCGAGATCTGTGGAGCAGTACGGTGTTATGTATGAATATTATATCGGGGACGGTGACAGTAAAACTTTCAAGCGGCTCGAAGAAACTGAACCGTATGGTGAGGCTCTCAAAGTAAAGAAAAAAGCATGTGTTTTACACGTAGGCAAGAGTATATATAGATGTGGTAAAGAAGCAAAAAAAACCTTGCAAAAATAAAGAGAGCTCTGAAAGCACAAGAAAAAAAAGTGGCATTAGAAAGAAGTGAAGAAGTACCCAAAAGGAAGAGGGCTAAAAATAGTGACCAACCTGCAGTAAAACCTTTACAATTCACTGAAGCGCAACTGTCGAAATTATCTGGCTATTTTAAAAAAGCCGTGCTTGCTCACCCCGATTCTGTGGCAGACATGAAGAAAGCAATTCTGGCATCATTTTATCACAAGTGTTCTACCGACGCTAACCCGCAACACGAGCACTGCCCAGCTGGAGCAGATTCATGGTGCGGTTATCAAAAGGCAGTAGCTACAGGTCAATTACATAACTTCAAACATCCTCCGGCTTTTGATCAAGAAATTCAAGATCTTTTACAACCAATTTATGAAGAATTAACTGACGAAAAATTGCTCGAGAGATGTTTAGGGGCTAATACTCAAAACAATAACGAAAGTTATAATTCGTGTGTCTGGAACATAGCTCCTAAACACAAGTTTGTTAGAAAACAAACACTTGAAATTGCTGCTCTTAGTGCTGCTTGCATTTTTAATGAAGGGCTTTTACCGATATTGAAAGTTATGGAAGTTATGGGAGTCAAAATCGGCCCGCAAGCAAGGCAGTTCGCTGATAAGGCCAACGACAAGCGTGTCGATCGAGCCGAGCTTGAAGCCACTGAAGCGTCTAAAGAAAATCGTACTGCCATTAGAAATGCAAGAATACTTGAAAATGATGCCTACGGAGATCAAGAAGGAGTTGTGTACGAAGCTGGAATGGATATGTGAGTAAAATTCACCTTTTTTTCACGATTTTTCACGAATAAAAACTTTAATCGGCTTTTTCTCGAAACCACATTTTTTCAACTAAGTGTCACTCGGATTTCAAGACTATTACACTTATCAACATGAACCAAACGGCATTTTACTCTTTAGATGTCTCTCTATGGTCCGTACTACAACCAAAAATATTCATTGTTATTTAAAAAAGTTATAAACAATTGAAAGTGCAAAAAAAGGGTCGAAAATTAAAAAGTCCGCCATTTTGTTCTTTTTTCGGTGGAAATGTTTCATTGTAGAACCGACCAGAGCCAATTCGATACAGAATATGAAACTATTTTGTTTTTTGCTTTCAGATGATTCGTTTCCAAGAAATGATGACACTCACCAACAAATCGGACGAGTTTGAGCAGCTGCTTTCAGAGCCGCCATAATAAAAAATAAATAAAAAAAATGTTTTTAAGTAGTTTAATATATGTACTTTTATCTGTAAAAAGTTTAATTTTGAAATATTTTTTGAACAATAAATAGAATTTTTTTTTAAAAAACACGTTTTTTGGAGGAACCTGGCCTTAATGATGGCACGCACACGTTCGAAAGAAGACAGTCTAAAACACACATTGATATTACTCTTGCCACTAGCAATATTGCACGTTGCGTTAAAAATTGGCAAGTATTCGACGAAGACCTTCAGTCATATCATAAACCGATTTTATTCAGCGTTAATATGAAAAATAGGCGCAATAAGAACGTAGCCCACCCAGTTAGTTTCTTTAACAAAATTAAATTTACTGAGCTAGTCAAAGGAAGAAGCGTTATTCTAAACAACTGCGATACGTCTGAAGAACTAACTGAACAGATTAAGAAATTGGTCGATGCCAGCCCTAAAAAAATTTTCGCAAATAACGGGCAACTGCCTTATCGGTGGACTGCTGACATTTCCACCAAGAAAAAAGAATGTACGCGGATTAGGCGCTGCATCGTGAGACAGGGACATAGTGATTTGCAGACACTTTCTAACAGGGAGCTGTTAAGAAATCAACTGAAAACTGAAAGAAAAGTCCTTAAAAATGACAAACGACTCAAAAAGACAAATTTGGCGGAAAACCTTGGTAGAGTTAGATAATGACATTTGGGGTGAGGGATATCAAATTGCCACTAGGTATATTAAGAGCTATATACAACCATATGCGCTTACTCCAGAGCGGAAATTCCAGATCATAAAGGACTTATTTCCGGCACATAAATTTGCCCATTAATAGTGATAAGGTAGTAAGTATTTCTATTGAGGAGATTAATACTGTTTGTGATAAAATGAAAAACGGAAAAGCGATGGGCCCAGATAATATTCCATCTGAAGCTATAAAAATATGTATAAAACATATTCCTGACACTTTTGTGAAAATTTTTAACAAGTTACTCATAAACAGGCAGTTTCCCGATGGGTGGAAAATAGCAAGAGTGGTGGTGGTGCCGAAGCCTGGGAAACCCTTCGATTTATCGTCTTCCTTCAGACCGATATGTCTACTTCATAGTCTGAGTAAAGCGTACGAGGGAGTTATTAAAAATCGTCTTGAACGTGAACTTGACCTACAGTTTGGGTTCAGAAAAGGGAGATCAACTGTCCAGGCGATTAGCTGGATAATGGATCTGGTGAAATGTTCGCCTTCGAAATGGATTTTTATGGTTTGTTTTTGACATAAGAAACGCATTTAATACGGCACGATGGGACTTAATTATAGCGGCCCTTCAATGAAAGAACATATCAAGAGGCGTCGTGCAGATGATCGGGAGTTACTTAAGTGATCGCCGCATTCTGATCGGTAAACAAACCATGAGGGTTACTATGGGAGTCCCACAGGGTTCTGTCCTTGGACCTACCCTGTGGAACGTCCTTTACGACGATATCCCGCGTCTGGACTTAGGGGCTTGCGTCAAGCCTATTGCGTATGCGGACGACTTGGCCGTAATTGCCCAGGGAAATGATCCGAGGGAACTGGTTCTACTTGTGAACGAGGCAGCTAGCAAGATCAGGACGTGGTCGACAGAAAACGGGCTCCAGTTAGCTTCGCAGAAGACGGAGGCAATTATTCTGAAAGGGCCAAGGAAGAGGGTCGGTATCAATTTTAATATTGACAACGACTGCATTAGTCCTAGCAAATCTATTAGATGCTTGGGGTTTACCTCGACAATTGGGGTTTGTCCGGTGCACACATTAGGCAAGTAGTGAAGAAAGCAGAAGACCGCTCGGCTACTCTGGCTAGGATTATGCCAAACATCCTACCTTCTGGAAAAGGAGACTTTTGTATGGGGTAGTACAATCGATACTCCTGTACGCAGCACCGGTGTGGTGCGTGGAACTCAGGGTCGATCTCTATAAAAACTTGCTGATCAAGGTCCAACGTAGAGCGATCATTCGCATAATCTGTGCCTATAGGACTATTTCGGCCGATGCAGCCCAGGTTATTAGTGGTGTTGTCCCGATACACATACTGGCTAAAGAGAGGAAAATATCTTTCACCAGGGCAACTCTGGCGAACACCGGACCTCGGCCAGGGAGCAGAGTTTGGCGGTCTGGCAGGCGGAATGGCTTGCTAATACTACTAAGGCGCGGTGGACCAAACGTCTAATTAAAAATCTAGTTCCTTGGGTGCAGTGTAAGTTTAGGACAGAATCGGGCAGGCAGCCATGGCATTTGCTTCTTTAAAATGGTGCCTGTGGAAGAAGAAACAACATATCCACCAAAACAAAAATACGCCTCTACCGAACACTAATCCTGCCAATACTCCTCTATGGGGCAGAGACATGGACTGTACTTAAACTGGACATAAACAGACTTGAAGTATTCCAAATGCGATGCCTGAGGCAAATTCTAAGAATCTCAATTTGCCATCCGTATGCAATGTGAACAACAACCATCTATTGAAGAGCTAATCCAACAACGCAGACTTCGATGGTTTGGCCATGTCTGCAGAATGGGCACAACTCGTATACCACACAGCCTCCTCTGGAGGCAGAGACCCGCAATGTGGAGAGTACAGCGAACTGCGCCTAAGAAAACTTGGATCAAACGGATAAAAGAGGATATAAAAAACCAACGACTGGACCTCATTATGGCCAAAACTATTGCCATCGACCGCAAAAAATGGAAGGTCATAACAGAGCAAATTCGGAATCCAGCGTACTGGTTGCGTGGTCAGCAAATCCCGCCAGCCGCCAGCTAGGGATCAAAGAAGAAAGAAGAAGAAGAAGTTTAGGACCGCTAACTATCATTTCACGCAATTTCTGTCCGGGCACGGTTCCTTCGGCACCTATACTTTTAAAATTAAAAAATCACGTGACGATAGGTGTGCACATTGTATGCAAACTGACGCGCCAGAACATACCGTTTTCCCACTGCCCTAGATGGCGAACACGGAGACGTGAGTTATCCCTGAATTTGGATTTAGACTTAATCCCGGGCAACATTATAGATAGAATGCTACTATCTAAAAGTAGTTTTAACCTTATTTTGGAATATATATGTAAGATTATGGAAGCCAAAGAGCAGGAAGAGCGTGCTCGTCAGAGATCGGAAAACTCGAGTAGCTGGGGAAGCTTTCTAGTCATGTCATTTGTACGCACGAGAAGTGTGATGAATGCCTAATACGTTTTCTAAGTAGTTTCCATCACACTTTGGGGGGGGGGGGGCGAGGGGTTTTAGCGGGTATGCAGAGGTATTTCCTCTGGAGTCCCGCACTACCACAGACATAGATTTCGAGTCTGTGGTGTGCATAAAGCATTTCCCCTCAAAAAAAAAAAAAAAAGGTTTAATATTAGGCTCCGGACCTCGATCCCGCCGAAATCCTCTTTGTAAAAAGAATTGGAGGAACGAGTTGGTGGTTTGTCGGGGGAAGCACAACTTCATGACCGAGAAAAATACAGTCAGTCGCAGGCTTTAACTCCAATCTCAACAAAGCAATCGTCTCGTCTTTG
Source organism: Rhagophthalmus giganteus (assembly GCA_036326145.1). Lineage (NCBI taxonomy): Eukaryota > Metazoa > Arthropoda > Insecta > Coleoptera > Rhagophthalmidae > Rhagophthalmus > Rhagophthalmus giganteus. Next base: position 60,703 of record JARFJA010000068.1, on the reverse strand, counting down.
TCCGGTTTCAACCGGACGAGTCTGGCGTCGTGTTGTTTTTTTTTTGTAAGACAAGGGGATGGTTATACAATTTTAAACGATCTTGGACGTCCTTATTTTTTTTTTTGATGTGCAGCAGCAGAAGGGATCCAGCTCTCCCCTCCACTTTCCGTGGATTAAAATGATTCGCGGTTTAATCCGCGGATCGACTTCCGCGTTACGCGCGATTCCGCGGGTTACGCCGCGTTTTCGCGGTTTGATTACTGGTGCGGATTTTCGGGGAGGAACTCCCGGAGACGGCGCTGTCCGTGATGAGGTCCCAACTTCGTGCCGGCGTGTTTCCGCGCGAGTGGAAGTTGGCGCGCCTTGTACTCGTTAGGGAGTGCAGGATTTAGGCCCATTTGTGTTTTGGATTCATGCGCGAAGCTTTTTCAGGCACTACTGCACCATAGATTAGTGGAGGAAGTGGAGGACTCTGGAGGATTGCACGAGTTCCAATACGGTTTCAGAAGGGGCCGATCAACAGCGAGGGCCATCGAGAAGGTAGTGGGACTTGGCGTACCCGTAAATGGGTCTTAGTGGTACTGTTCGACATAAGGAACGCATTCAATTCGGCAATGTGGGACCTGGTGGTGGAGGGCGTAGCTAATAAGGGGGTATCGCCGTATCTGGTGGCGATGGTCTCCAGCTACCTGAGCGACAGGGCAGTGAGGGTGGATGATGGCTGTGATCGCTCGGAGTGGCTGGAGGTCACGAGGGGTCGGTGATTGGTCCCACGCTCTGGAACCTCCTGTATGACGGTGTGATGAGGGTAGATCTACCGGAGGGGGCGGGCCTTGTCGCGTTTGCGGACGACCTCGTCATGGTAGTCTCGGCGAGGACTCCGGAAGGGCTCCAGACCAGGCTACAAGGGGCGGTGGAATCCGTGGGGAGGTGGATGTCGGCCCATGATCTAAGCGTGGCTCCCGAAAAGACGGTGCTTCTGCTGCCGAACGGGCGCAGGAGTGTCCTCCCGATCACGATCGAGATCGGGGGGGGGGGGCGGTCGTGCGCCCGAGCGGCAGCGCCAGGTACCTGGAGGTTCAGAGCGCACATACAGGGGGTTGTGAGTAGGGCGATGAGATCGGCGGTGGCGGCCATCTTCCGTGAAGAGGAGGTTGCTGGCTGGCGTGGCGTACTCCATTGTGCTGTACGCTGCGCCGATATGGGTGGTGACACTTTGGGTGGGGCTGAACGTCAGGGCTCTCGACTCCCTCCAGCGGATGTTGGAGATCAATGTCTGCGGGCGTACAGGACCGTCTCCTTGGAGGCGGTTGTTGTCCTGGCGGGCCCGATTCCCCTTCGGATGTTGGTGGAGGAGAGGGCGGACGCATGGGTTGGGAAGAGGGATGTGAGCAGGGCGGCCAGGAGGAGGTCGACCCTGGAGCTGGTTGACCTCGTGAGCTGGTACTCCAGGGCCCACAGCTCGATGGGTTACTATCTGACACAGGCGTTCACCGGCCATGGTTCGTTCGGATAGGTAAGGAGGAGTCGGTAGGCTGCAGGGACTGCGAGGCGGAGGTCGACTCCGCTGAGCATGCCCTGTTCGTCTGCCGTAGATGGGCCGCTCTGCGGGAGGAAGCGGAGAGGGGGTTGGGGGGTGCCCATTGCGGTGGAGACGGTGGTGGCCGCAATGGTGCACTCCAGGGAGTGTTGGGATGCGGTGGCCTCGTTCTTCGAGACGGTCGTTCGCACCAGGTGCGATGAAGAACGGGGCCGCCAGGGGGCATCCCAGGGGGGTGGGTGGGGGACCACTCGGGGGGCGAGATTCAGTTTAGTTTATTTTCATACTTTTAATTTGGTTCATTTGTATCAGTATTTATTATTTATTATCTTATTACTGTTTGATCTTATTGTGGGGAGTTGTATTTTGTTTGCGATCATATTTTATGTTTAGTATTACTATTATTACCAATTGTTTTTCTGCTATTTACCGAATTATTTTTGTTTTGCGGGAATTATCAATTATCTTTTGTTTATTTTGTTTTGTTTTTATGGAACATCTGTACTGTGGCGGCGGTGAAAGGTGTGTTTTCGCCGCCGCCATCAAACTGCAGCCCCCCCTCCATTGCCGAAGTAATGCCTAACGACGGTTCCGGCAGGGGGTGTATGTCTAATAAAGCTGCGCGAAAAAAAAGTCGGTTTGATTACCTTGTTACGCGCGATTCCGCGGGTTAATTAGATCAATCAAACCGCGAAAACGCGGCGTAACCCGCGGAATCGCGCGTAACGCGGCAGTCAATCCGCGGATTAAACCGCGAATCATTTTAATTGGACACTGCAATTAAACCGCGAATCGTTTTAATCCACTGAAAGTGGAGGGGAGAGCTCGATCCCTTCCACTTACAGTCGAAGCTCGTATCTGGTACTACCAGATACCAGAAACCGGAACCCCGATATCCGGAAGTTTTTCGCGAACCCAACCGTTTCCGAACATACGGAAATCGACCGGCCCTAAGTAACGTCCGCGAGATATTCTTCAAATTAGTTTTTATCCCAAATTTGCGGGCCTAAGTGTATATATTATTTTTAAATCGTCGCGCCAAAAACACGCGCGCGAATTTAGCCGCGACTAATGATAAAACAAAAACAATAAAAAGTGACTATCGGCTTGATTCCAGCGAGCTCTCTTCCGTTTTTCTCTGTTAGAAATTTCGGGCTCGGTGCGTATGTCGTCCTTCCATATTTACTTTACTTAAGTACTTGCACAATCCGAATTTTGATAATAAAAATCCGCTGTTTTCGATTAAAAGGCGAGATCGTACGTAAAATACATTAATTTGGCGAGTGCGACATTGGAAAGTACTTGCACTTCCACCAACCTGTTCGAATGCTCATTTAATGGGGCATTTATTTGATAAACGCGACCTTCGATTTTGCGCTCGTGTATTGTACGACGACCGAAATTAATTTTAATAAGGGTCAACGTTGGTACGACGTGCTGTTTACTCGAATGCTCATTCTGAATTAACGATTAGATATAAACCACCCGGCCGCGGCTGCATCGAGGTGAAGATGCAGAATTGTATCTGCGAGCTAGACGTCCTTCGCGCTTTTCGGACAGTCGAAGTGCATCATAATTCTTTCGGATAGGTAAATAAATTTAAAAAGTTATCGTCAATTACCAGTACGATTGTTTTCTAGGTTTGACGGGGCGTAATTTTGGAAAATTACGAGTGCCAATCTCTCATTTTGAGGGTTACAAAAACGAGGAAGTTTCTCGCCCCCGACGCCTAGGACCCCCCACGTCATCCACGTATACGATTGTCTTCAAGTAGTCTACGAATTTGTCGAGGTTGAATTTTAGAAAAGAAAAAGTGCAACGGCTCTATTGCCGGGGGGTCGTTGACCCTCGCCGTCCGATGCGAGCTTTGATGCGTAGGTTCGGTTTTCTAGAAGTTTGATACAGCCACCCCCCCTCGCACCACATTCGGCGAGCGCGCAAGATCTCCCTTAAATTCTTCTGGCTGCTGCCTATAACCGCTTCTCAAGAATATGTTCGGGGAGCTTTTTTATTATGCGAACTCCGAAATGTAAGCTTTATGTAAACGAAAGCGCGATTTTCGAACCTTAATTTTCACACCAGCGCAAACAACATACTTTGGACTTTTAAGCCCTCGCATTTTTATATACAGAAGCTTATTTATCGGTTCGATTGTTATTTTCATTATACAATTTTTGGAGTAATTAAGGGTTAATTTGCTTTAATTTATTATTCATGTGGGGCTTTTCAGTGGCTGTTTAAACTAGCTCTTCCAGATGTAGGATTAGTTGGCTATGGATATGCTTTTGTTTTGTTTTTGTTTTTTATTTTAGCCTCCTTGGCAGAATCGTATCAAATAGCACATTTTTATTAATCATGTAGGTTGTTTTGTAGTCTGCGCGCGTGTGTGTGTGCGGTGATTAAATATTGTGAAGAAAATCGGCTGGTTCGGATGATAATTTTCTAGTTGAGAACTTTTGAGATCGATTTTGGTTTAACTGTGTAACTGGATGTGATATTGTAAAACCTGTACATCTTCATAAGTAGACATCTACTTATATTTCTTCTTTTGTTTTCTGAAGGTATATAAAAATGTAGCGAGACTGACTGACACATCAACGCCCAGCCTCAACCACAGCTCCTAGCAACGTGAGATTTGGATGATACGTTCCTTTTGTGATGTGGCCGCCCATCAAGAAAGGACTTGTCGAAATTCCACTCCTAAGGGGACGAAAAGAGGAAAGTATGTTTTCTGAAAATTCGATAAATCAATGCCCAGCCTCAACTACTGGTCTCAGAAACGTGAGATTTTTGTAATGAAGACGCCCACTAAGGAAACATTTATGGAAATTCCACCTCTTAAGGGACGAAACGAGAAAAGTATGTTTTCTGAAAATTCGATAAATCAATGCCCAGCCTCAACTACTGGTTCTAGAAACGTGAGATTCGGAAGATACGTTCTTTTCAGATGCAGCCAATCGCCAAGAAAGGACTTCTGGAAATTCCACTCCTAAGGGGACGAAAAGAGGAAAGTATGTTTTCTGAAAACTCGATAAATCAATGCCCAGCCTCGACTACTGGTCCCAGAAACGTGAGATTTGTCAGGTACGTTCCTTTTGTTATGAAGGCGCCCACTAAGGAAACATTTGTGGAAATTCCACCTCTTAAGGGACGAAACGAGAAAAGTATGTTTTCTGAAAACTCGATAAATCAATGCCCAGCCTCGACTACTGGTTGTAGAAACGTGAGATTCGGAAGATACGTTCTTTTCAGATGCAGCCAATCGCCAAGAAAGGACTTTTGGAATTTCCACTCTTAAGGGGACGAAAAGAGGAAAGTATGTTTTCTGAAAATTCGATAAATCAATGCCCAGCCTCGACTACTGGTCCCAGAAACGTGAGATTTGTCAGATACGTTCCTTTTTGCAATGAAGGCGCCCACTAAGGTAACATTTGTGGAAATTCCACCTCTTAAGGGACGAAACGAGAAAAGTATGTTTTCTGAAAACTCGATAAATCAATGCCCAGCCTCGACTACTGGTTCTAGAAACGTGAGATTAGGAAGATACGTTCCTTTCAGATGCAGCCAATCACCAAGAAAGGACTTTTGGAATTTCCACCCTAAGGGACGAAAAGAGGAAAGTATGTTTTCTGAAAATTCGATAAATCAATGCCCAGCCTCGACTACTGGTCCCAGAAACGTGAGATTTGTCAGATACGTTCCTTTTTGCAATGAAGGCGCCCACTAAGGAAACATTTGTGGAAATTCCCCCTCTTAAGGGACGAAACGAGAAAAGTATGTTTTCTGAAAACTCGATAAATCAATGCCCAGCCTCAACTACTGGTTCTAGAAACGTGAGATTTGGAAGATACGTTCCTTTTTGTAATTAAGGCGCCCACTAAGGAAACATTTATGGAAATTACACCGCTTAAGGGACGAAACGAGAAAAATATGTTTTCTGAAAACTCGATAAATCAATGTCCAGCCTCAACTACTGGTCCCAGAAACGTGAGATTTGGAAGATACGTTCCTTTCAGATGCAGCCAATCACAAAGAAAGGACTTTTCGAATTTCCACTCCTAAGGGGATGAAAAGAGGAAAGTATGTTTTCTGAAAACTCGATAAATCAATGCTCAGCCTCAACTACTTGTCCCAGAAACGTGAGATTTGGAAGATACGTTCCTTTCAGATGCAGCCAATCACCAAGAAAGGACTTTTGGAATTTCCACTCCTAAGGGGATGAAAAGAGGAAAGTGTGTTTTCTGAAAATTCGATAAATCAATGCCCAGCCGCAACTACTGGTCCCAGAAACGTGAGATTTGTCAGGTACGTTCCTTTTTGCAATGAAGGCGCCCACTAAGGAAACATTTGTGGAAATTCCCCCTCTTAAGGGACGAAACGAGAAAAGTATGTTTTCTGAAAACTCGATAAATCAATGCCCAGCCTCAACTACTGGTTCTAGAAACGTGAGATTTGGAAGATACGTTCCTTTTTGTAATTAAGGCGCCCACTAAGGAAACATTTATGGAAATTACACCGCTTAAGGGACGAAACGAGAAAAATATGTTTTCTGAAAACTCGATAAATCAATGTCCAGCCTCAACTACTGGTCCCAGAAACGTGAGATTTGGAAGATACGTTCCTTTCAGATGCAGCCAATCACAAAGAAAGGACTTTTCGAATTTCCACTCCTAAGGGGATGAAAAGAGGAAAGTATGTTTTCTGAAAACTCGATAAATCAATGCTCAGCCTCAACTACTTGTCCCAGAAACGTGAGATTTGGAAGATACGTTCCTTTCAGATGCAGCCAATCACCAAGAAAGGACTTTTCGAAATTCCACTCCCAAGGGGATGAAAGGGGAAAGTGTGTTTCCTGAAAACTCGATAAATCAACGCCCCGCACCGACCGCTGGTCATAAAAACGCGAGATTTCGAGGATGCGTTCCACTTGTGATGTGGGCACCTACCGGGAAAGGACTTTTCTTTTTTTTTTTAAATACTTCTAGTTCCTCGTAGACAAAGTCGCGAGTAAAAGCTAGTTATTCATGAAAGAGTGGCAAAAATCGTTTGTGTGCATTTTTTGTTCGAGGTATTTCACTGTTTTTTGTTTTAATTAGCAAAGTTTAGGTCAAACTTTGTGGGAGGAATTGGCCATGGACGGTTTCGATTAATGGTCGAAGGAATAAAAATGCTATATTAGATAGTTTGTTCGTCTATTTTGATATTGGAAAATCATAAAAATCATTTTTGATATTGGAAATTGGATTATTGGGATTTTGTTTTGAAAAATGCAGAGTAAGGTGTTTAATGATGAAATAGTTCGATTCGTCAAGCTTAGGGTTAATTACGTTGTTAATATAATGTGAATTTATCCTGTTCCATCGCCATGGAGATGCTAGTTGTCAATTTTAAACATTTAGGGCCAGTTGCGCAACAGCTGACCCTCGCTCAATCACCACAGAAATATATGTCTAAACAATTGTTTACATGCAATTGACAGAGGTTTTTGTGCAACTGGGTCTTAAAGATCGATTTTACAATCGCCAGTTAACCCTTACCGTCAGTCAATTGCTACAGAAATAATATTGTTTCTATTGTGATCGACTCATGGTCAAAGTTAATTGGCGATTGAAAAACCGTTCCATAGGGTTGATCTTCAGATTCATCTAACAGATATTTACCATGGAAACAATTGTTCGAACAAACACTTACCATCAGTCAATTGTTATAGAAATGTGTATTATAAACAATTGTTTCTATGTTGATTGACTCATGGTCAAAAATCGGCCTTCAGTATAACAAACTACCATATTTTTCACTCCTAAATTTAACACCCCAAAATTTGAGTGGGTCTTCATATAATAGATCAAATAGTCGTTTAAAATATGTTTTATTCGTATCGAACGCGTTTACCACAACTAAAAAAACAAATAACCATCGCAATTTTTTATCTCGCTCGAAAGCATTCGATTCGCGTGCGATATACGAAGAAATCGATGGAGTTTTTACTCCTTTAAATAATGTCGAAAATGACCTTTTATAATCTTGTCAATTTTAGGAGTTCACTTGGAAAAAGAAGAACTTCGTTCTGGCGTTGTCGAATGTTTGTGAATCAGGTCGTCTTTCGTCTTCTTTCTGTGTTTCCTTTCGTCTAAATAGACGATTGGAGAAGATCCGCCATCGGCGACGTCGACACCCCAACGAAGCGCTATTGTTTCTTCTTCTTCTGAAGTCTGGAGCCATTCAGTACCACAACATGAAAACTCAGCGTTCGGTGGCCAAATCGTCGTTCGACGTGCGGGACCCACGATTTAGGGCGCTCGTTCGCATTTATTGTTTACAATTAGCTATAAGTTAATTTTAAGTGGTTAGGATTAGTCGAGGGGCGATTCACTTACAATTAGTAAAATGGTGCACACTTGATAAGTACTTGCAATATTATCTACAGCAAATATGAAGCATATATTGACGCTTAAAAGTTACCTTAGGTGAAATTTCGCCCCGAAAAAACGTAGTTTTCGTGTTAAGCGTGGTGCACACTTTTTTACCAAATCAATCGCCCACTTAATTTAAGCCCAATTAAACTTACGCACTTTTCGTTTTATAGATTGAGTTAGAATTTAGCTTATCGAGTTTCTTTCGATTTTTTTTTAATTACGGATAGTTTGTTCTTATTGTTCGCCGAAATTCGATATTATTCGATTTGATAAAGAGGAGGCGACTTGCGAATTGGATTTTGGTGGCTTCGTCGACGGAAGCACCCTTAAAATTTTACTTATCACTAAGCTCATCACTAAAGGACGTCCGTGCCATGAGAGGGCCTCACTGCGGATCTGATCACTACCTGGTTCGGGCCAAGGTTCAATTCAGGCTGGATTGTGCAAAGAAGAAGTCACCATTACCAACCAGATTAGATTGGAAGCAGCTACTAGAGACTGCCAGTAAACAAAAGTTTCAGACTGCTTTATCTAACCGTTTTGCAGCATTGACTCAACCAGAGGATGTAAATGCTATTTTAGATTGTGCACAGCCTCTGTGCCTACCTGTTCGTCACCGAACACAGCAATGGCTATCAGATGAGTGCCTTGATTTGGTGGACAAACGAAAACAGGCAAAACTTACTGACTATAAACTCCACAGGGAGCTCAACAGAAAAGTCCGCCTCAGGATGAAAACGGATAGAGAAGCATACTGGAACCAGGTAGCAGCTGAACTAGAAGAAGCAGCATCCAAGCATGAATATCGTATTCTCTACCGTACCCTGCGACGACTGAGTGGAAAAACCAAATCAGTGAATGACAATATCAAAAAAGCCGATGGGACGTTTGTACAATCATGATTCCCCACGTGCACCACTAGCAGCCCTTCCACCAATCCATCCTCCAAAGATCCAATGGATCAAGTAAAAGCAGCTATCAAATCACTGAAGAATAACAAGGCACCAGGAGTGGATCAGGTCACTGCAGAAGCAATTAAAGCAGGGGGAGATGTCCTACTTCACCGCCTCTACTCATTAATCCTAATCATGTGGCGTGTAGAACAAGTACCACATGCTTGGAAGAAAGCAATCATTGTGCCCATTCACAAGAAAGGTGACAATCGGGAGTACAAAAATTACCGTGGCATCAGCCTCCTTTCCATTGTTGGCAAGGTATTCATGAAGATTATCCAGACAAGGCTGCAAAAACATCGAGAACAGACCAGTCGAGAAGAACAAGCAGGTTTTAGACCTGGGCGAGGATGCTGTGACCAAATATTCTCAATTCGCCAACTAATGGAAGAAAGAAAACAATGTGGGCAACGAACTATAATAATATTTATTAATTTCAAGTCTGCCTTTGACTATGTTCACTGGCCTGCCCTGTGGAAAACACTGGAAATGGAACACATTCCCAAAAAAATTATTACACTCCTAAAAACAGCATATAACGATTCAACAAGTCAGATACGGATTCAGAATGAACAATCTGAGGAGTTTACAATTCGCACTGGAGTCCGTCAAGGAGATGTGGCCTCTCCGCTGCTTTTTAACATCGTAGTGGATGCCATCGTGAGGAAAGCTCTCAAAGACAAAGTGGGAGTACAATATGCTGAAAACCACTTTGTGACTGATCTCATGTTTGCAGATGACAGTGCTATTTTTGTGGATAACGATGCTGAGGCCACCAATACCCTTTACAATATTGCCGAGACTGCCCATTCTTTTGGTTTGAAAATCAATGTGGATAAGACAAAAGTACTGGCATCAGACGGGTCACGGGCAACTGTTTACCTCGAAGGTGCTCAGATTGAACAAGTGCAGGAATTTCAATACCTTGGATCGTTGGTGCGGGAAAAGAAAGTGGCATCGACAACAGAGATCCACAGCAGAATCGGACAGGCGGCCGTGGCATTTGCTTCTTTAAAATGGTGCCTGTGGAAAAAGAACAACATATCCACCAAAACAAAAATACGCCTCTACCGAACACTAATCCTGCCAATACTCCTCTATGGGGCAGAGACACGGACTGCACTTAAACTGGACATAAACGGACTTGAAGTGTTCCAAATGCGATGCCTGAGGCAAATTCTGAGAATCTCAATTTGCAATCGCATCACCAATGAAGCCATCTATTGAAGAGCTAATCCAACAACGCAGACTTCGATGGTTTGGCCATGTCTGCAGAATGGGCACAACTCCTATACCACACAGCCTCCTCTGGAGGCAGAGACCCGCAATGTGGAGAGTACAGCGAACTGCGCCTAAGAAAATTTTGATCAAACCAACGACTGGACCTCATTGTGGCCAAAACTATTGCCATCGACCGCAAAAAATGGAAGGTCATAACAGAGCAAATTCGGAATCCAGCGGCGTACTGGTTGCGTGGTCAGCATACCCCGCCAGCCGCCAGCTAGGGATCAAAGAAGAAGAAGAAGAAGAAAATTTTACTTCCACCCGATAATCGACGTTTTTATGATCGGGGTTCACGAAATCGTACCTCAGCTTCTCCGAGACGCAAGTATAGAACTGCCAAGAGGTGATGCAGCGTAGTAATTAGGGCCATGCAGAAGTTAAGGGACCTTATTTGCAAGGAGTAAATTTTAGAACACTTCGTTGCGGCTTTACGTTTATAAAACTAATTGCAAAATCGCTATATTTGGGAACAAACACGCATAAGCTTGTTAAATTTGCAGTTTTTATTCAGATATATTTTAGATTTTAATTGATAACTAATTATTTATGTAAATTATATGATTAAAATGTCCACATAGGATATATTCGATATTTTTATTAAAAAGGAAAGCGTGCGGTCGTGCAAATCGTGGTAAATGTAGAGGATCGACAGTTGGGCGTTCGTTAAACAATTAAACAGTTGTAAAAAAAATAAACAATTTTGTCTATTTAATTAGGGGCAAAATAGTTTTGATGTGTCTGTTCAAATAAAAAAAAACAACATAAGGACCTTCGATTGATGGACTGTATATATTTTTTTACTTAACACAATCTTGTTGGCAACCAACAACACATATTTGCTCTGTTGGTCTTCAACATCCTCCGGCCACAGACAAACAAACAAACATTGCTATCTTACTAATAACAAAAAATATTTTCTTACATTCATAGGTAATACTGCAATTTTATTAATACAACGTAATGATTCGCTAGTCTGTGTACGCACTTTCACTACTCGCACCTTACCATCGTTACCCGAGATTACTTTAACAATACGAGCCATCGGCCATTTCTGGCATGGTACGTTATCCTCTTTCAATAAAACTAAAGTGCCTTCTTTGACATTAGGTAGACTATGACACCACTTTGGCCTGTTATTTAGCATTGTTAGATACTCTTTCTGCCAGCGTTTCCAAAATTGTTGTTTTTTCTGCGTCACTAAGTTCCAAAACTTTAATTTATTTTCTGGAATGTTAGTACAATCTGTTTCTGGAAAACTAGTCAATGGTGCACCTATTAGAAAATGTCCTGGTGACAGGTAAGTCAAATCTGAAAGATCGTTTGACACGTTTGTAATTGGTCTCGAATTCAAAATTCCTTCCACTTGAATTATCAATGTGTTAAATTGTTCATAAGTGAGCTGACTATCACCCATTACCCTTTTTATATGGTATTTAGCACTCTTGACACCAGCTTCCCAGAGTCCACCAAAAACTGGCGAATAACTTGGGATAAACTTAAATTTAATTTTTTCATTTGAACAAAATTTATCAATTATGTTTTTATCTGTCATAGTATTGGCTATTTTATAAATTTCTTGAAGCTTATTATGAGCTCCTTTAAAGGTCGACCCATTGTCACAATGTACCAATGTTGGTTTTCCCCTTCTATATATAAATCTTTTAAATGCATTAAGGAAATTTTCTGTGGTTAGGTCAGAAACTAGTTCCATATGAATCGCTTTTACAGCAAAACAGATAAATAAGGCTATATATGATTTTGTTGTTATCGACTTTCTAATTCTCGACTGCTTAATATTAAATGGACCACAAAAATCAACGCCAATAGTTTGAAACGGCCTGATTAGTGTGATTCTACACTTTGGCAATGTGCCCATTAATTGTTCTGAACACTTTGCTTTTAATTTAAAACAAGTCACACATTTATGGATTATCTTTTTTATTTCTCCATTTCCATTTATGACCCAGTATGTTAACTGTAAACTACTTAATACATGTTTTTGTCCAGCATGTAGGAGTTTTAAATGCTCCCTGATTGTGAAGTGATTGTTTTTGGGTAATATTATAGGGTGTTTTTGATCGTACATGCATTATGCAGCCTCCCCCCTACACGTAATATTCTCATTTTATCTAAAAATGGTGCAAAATGTTTCAATTTTGTTTTTATTTCTTTATGTTCTTTTAAACATTTAATTTCTTCTTTAAAGTGACTATTTTGTTCATATCTTATAATTGTTTGTAGTGAATCTTCTAATTCATCAAGAGTAAGCATACCCACTCTTTTATTGTTTCTATTTTTGATGTTGTGCTTAAATCTCAAAATATGAGCAACAATTCGTTGAAAATTTGTGATGCATGAAAAATTCGTGAAAAATGAATTTGAAAGTGGTTCAGCAATTACTTTTAAAACTTGAACTTCAGGTTCTGATAATACAACTGCAGAATTGACAGGCTCTATTACATTGTGTTCAAATTTTAAATCAGCAAGAAAATTTGGACCATGAAACCATAGGTCATTTGAATGAATTTGTTGCGGTTGAACACCTCTGGATAAACAATCCGCTGGATTATCCATTGTATTAATGTAACTCCAAGAAAAGGTTGAAGTTAATTTTTGAATTTTTGACATTCTATTCGCGACATATGGATTCAGTTTCATACAACTGGTTTTTGTCCATGCCAGCACAATCTTAGAATCAGAGTATAAAACAACTCTATTCAATTTTGAACCAATCAATTTATAAATTTTGTTGGTTCAATTGGCCAATAACAATGCACTATTAAGTTCTAGTTTTGCTACCATTGATGAATCGCAGAAACCCACAAGTTCAATGACCTTTGACCCTACAATGCGAACATTTCTAGGAATATTCAAGGGTTTCATATTTCTTAAATTTTGTACAAATTCATTCCGGATTTTCTGCAATTCTTCAGGTAAAATGTCATCCCACTGCAATTCATGAACCCATAGTTTTTGCATAATCATTTTAGCAGTAACTAGAATTGGCCCAATTAATCCTAAAGGATCATAAAATTTACATATGAAACTTAGCACTTGTCCTTTTGTTACACATTGACTTAAGTCATGAATAGCTGATGAGATTTTTAAAGTATCTAAATTTGTATCATACGATAAACCTAACGTTTTTACTATAGGATTATGTTTTGGCATGTTGATCTCATCAAAATGTTGATTTTCAAGAGGAATATCATCTAGGATTTTTGAATGATTTGAACACCATTTATGTAACTGAAGTCTATGATGTCGATGATGTCTAACTATGATGTCATCGACATAAGTGTTATTTAACAAAACCTGTTTTGCTAATGGGAATTCACTACCCTTTGTTTCAGCAAGTTCAACAAGACATCTTGTTGCCAGAAAGGGCGAACTTTTCATTCCATACGTAACGGTTTGAATTCATTCAAATGTTTGCCATCAAATAATGGAATTTCAATGTGTGGAAGCTTTGTAGTGGATATATTTTGATTAACTGTAGCAGATTTATTTACAAGACTCCGATGTTCTTGTTTTGAAAGAATTTTGTTTATGGCACTAAGAGTATCATAATATTTATTTTCTACTACTTCCGAATCTTCGGAATCATTTTGTTTCCCACACAAAACTTCTACGTGCAAATCTAAATATTTATTAAAACACTCTTCCAGCCTCTCCTTTCTAACGGTCATCTTTGCGACTAACTCGTCAGAAACGGGGGTGGAAGAATTATCATCTACATATTGCTTAATTAGCGAGATAGATTTTTTCTGCTGCTCACGCTTTGTGATTAGCTTCAAAATTTCAGCTTCTTTTACCATGATTATGGTATTTCAAAATTCGTTTACAAATAAACAATTTAAATTATGTGAGACGTACAAAAGTATACGCACGCACACAAATGTAAAAGTAAATATAAATTCAACGCTTGCATCAGCCTTTTTGTTAGAATCCTTCGCACCACGCCGTTGACGTAACCTCGTATTCTTTGTGCGGGGCCGTTGGCTTCCTTCTTTCATGAATTATCTTCGCTGCATTGTGCTATTAAGTTGATGGTGGAAATCCGCCTTCGACTGGACCAATTATACGGCTAGAAGGACCAAATTATGTTCAAATAAAAAAACAACATAAGGACCTTCGATTGATGGACTGTATATATTTTTTTACTTAACACAATCTTGTTGGCAACCAACAATACATATTTGCTCTGTTGGTCTTCAACTGTGTCCCCTTCGGTTTTTCAAATTATATCGAAATCTTAAGCGCCCGCGACGTAAGTATATTATAAAACAACTGTTTCTGAACTGAATTTGGCTAGGAAAATAATGAAATCGTTTATAAAATTGTTTATAAAAATTAAAATCGATAGTTAAACGTCGATTCGCTAGATGGCGCTCGAAACTCCCGTGATTCCGTCAGCGAGACGGGTCGACGACATTGTTCCAACGCGGCGTTGTTCGGTTTCGGGATCGTTTTTCGGCTATTGCAACCGTTTCTATAGCGATTACGGCTCGATATTCGCGATTAATCGATAATCGATTTATCGAAAATCGCGATGGGTCCAGTGGCTACTTGGATCGTGCGGAGATCATTCGCACGTGGTAACAAACGAAGATCGTCCGTTGGGTGCCCACTTGGCGACAGTCGAACAAGTCGGGATAAGGTTTCGACCGTTCAAAGTACCAAGCGAAGAATCGATTGCGTCAACGTTAAACGCGGTTTTATTGAACATCTATCGAGGGGCACGGAAATTCGGAATTCGTGGAAATTGCGCACCAAAGTTGGCCGGGGCCGGCCATTTTTCCACAACCCCGCCCTGTAACATTGAAGCCCGGCATCTAACGTGAGTACCTATTGATCTGTACGGAATAATTTGTCGTTTAAAAACGTGGCTCGAAAATCGTTTTCGAAATCGATTACCGATTAAGTACCGCGGTGGAAATTTGCCGTTCCCATAATGCAATTGTTTAGTAAAATGGGGTTTTTTCATAATCAAATTTTAATATTTGATTTGGAAATGCGAATTCCAGGGAATATTAAAAGTTGAATAGTTTTAATTTTGTATGTTCAAAAGACTTTTTAAATTTAAATTGGGTTCCTTGAAGAAAATAATTGGGTTTAGTTTTAATCATTCTAGTTCTGTTTTGAAAAGTGCAAAGTTAAGATTCATCCAACAGTGATTACCTGACATTATACCTGTCATCTAGTATTTGAATGTTCAATTATGCAGTTCAGTCAACATTGAAAATGCTGAAACCGTTCATATGGTCAATACTAATGTTTCATGCGCGGTTTGAAATCGATTAAACGTTTACATCCATTTTACGTTATTGTCAAATAGTGTTAAATGTTATACTATGAAATGTTCTAGTTCGATTAGATTAGTCAATAGTGTTTCATTACAAAATTGCACCATTTCAGCTCAATTTGACAAATGTATCATACAATTTTATATTGACTATTAAAAATGTCGTTGAACAATTATCCTTAGTCAATAACAGTCTTCAGTATAAAACAATTTTAATTGGTTTCAATGTTGTAAGTGTTCAATCGATTACTTCGTTTACTAGTATAATCGTATCGAACCTTTACATTAAGCAAAAACATGACCTTTTATCTCTATAGCATTATTAGCTCGATTTCTATCAAGAATTCTTAATTGCGATATTGTTATGTGAATATTATAAGTCTTTCTCTTGATTGACTAAAGAGCTTCGTTCGGCGTTGCGAATTGAGATATTGGTGCTCTTTCCCTCTTGACTGCTTTACTAATGATCTAATCTAAGTGATTACTACGAAGTCGGGCTTCACCAAACGAAATTCGCACTTCATGAATCACATTCGACTAGACAATCGAATTGCTTGCGGTCGCAAATTGAGTTTACTAGTGAAGATTTCCAATTTAGGCTAGTCGTTAAGCGATCTTTGTTAATTAGCATAATAAGTTTATGCTTTATCTAAGTGCACATTGCATACTTATAGATGATTAAATCAGCATTGAAGTGACATTCGCTTAACTAACCGTATTGTTACATTGAGCTATTCCAAAATCGAATATTCGTCGTAATCGAAGGAAGCTTCGATATCGTTAACTTACGCAATTCAGACCTCCTAATTTTAATAATTACGATCGTTATGATTGAGGTTGATTAGCTTAGCGTATCATTATATTACGATATTGGATTCATTTGCAATGATTGGTTGCAGAATATGCATATAGACCAGAATTACTTGAAATTGAAGCTAGTCGACGTAAGCGTCATTTACTAACGCCTAAGCCATACTCACGATCTGATTGATGATCATTCGGCACTGTTCTAATACGGCAATTATCAAAGTATCTGTGCAAATTGATGGAACAAGATAGAAAGACTGATATGACTGATCACACGTTAGTGCTACAACTTTTGCACTATACTAACAATAATGCTGATTAGATCTGATGCACACTCTGTGCCGTACTCGTGACCGACACAGAAGCTATCAGATGATGATGCATTTGAACGAAACTGCAAAACTTAGTATAAACTCAAGAGTCAACAGAAATCGCCTCAGGAGAAAGGATAGGAAGCATATGGAACGGAAGGAAAAAGAGCATCCACACATGATATCGTATTCGTCTACCGACCCGCGACGACATCGAGGAAAACCAAACGTGAATGCAAATCAGCGAATGGACAGTGTACATCATGTCCACATGACACACAATAGCAACTACAAAGATCTCTCAACCAAGCTATCAACACATGAATCCTGATACAGTGCACGGACTAGAAGCATATGACAGCATGAGCAGTGCATCCTGATTGACGCTCATCAATTGAAATGGGTAGAACAAGTACCTACTGCTAAGAAACAATCATTGCCCATTCAAAAAAGGTGACACGGGATACGAAATGCAATACTCGGCACATGTTCAGTTCGCATAGATTCACAGATTAGAATGGAACATGTACAACTAACACAAAACTGGAACACGAAGCAGGAAATCAGGCAGCTAAAATGAGGAGTTCAAGTCGCATGAACTATTAACTAATCCATGCTGTGGAAACATGCTAATGTATAAATCAATTCATTTGATAAACATGTGATGGACATCCAACCATTAGTACTACATTCAATGCAACAATCAATAGATAGAACTCAAAACAGATTAGATCCAAGCAGTCGGATGAAGGACATCTGGATCAATTCCACTGAGTCAGATGGCTCGTAGGCCTCTAGAGAGTGAAGCTTCAAATCGAAGGAGTACTCATATTGATCAAGTTTGCTGGACTTCTGAATGAATTTTGCGATATACGATGCTAGCAAAACTCGTGATACGGATCATGCATGATCCTTTCAATTGCGATATCTGGAAATCGTGCATTGCAATTGGAGCAAGTCTGGGCATCTGGGATACGAAGGTGCCAATGTAACACAGGAATGCAATCGACTTTGCAGGAACATTGGTGGCTGGAAAATCATAGCAGAGCATCGCACAGAGATCCAGGCACGTGGACATCGGCTCGTGGTCATGTTCTGAAAAGGGCCGATGACAAAAGAACAAATCATATCCAAAACAAAATAGCTCTACCAACGCAATCCATGCAGCAATCCGATCAGGCTTAATGGCAAAGGACTTGAATGAACATCTAAAACGATCTGAAATCTGCAATTATGCCAATGCATGCGATGCTGAAGGCAACATTGAAGATCCAATCACACCAGACTGATGCCATTTTGAAGAGAAATCCAACAACCATGACCATCTTTAGCGCTCGATGGCACAACGTAAGCCACCCCTTGGCAGAAGAATGGCAAGTACACGAACTGGCCAAACAGCAATGATATGCGACGACCCAAAGCATGATCGATCCGCAAAGAATTGGAAGTCATCGAGCAAATTGAATCAGGAGCATACGACAATCGATACCGCCACGCCTGGGCTGGTCACAAGAAGAGCAAGAACTAGATCAGAAATTCAACGAAATGACGTTATGATCGTTCACGAACGACGTTATACTGAGCAGAAGAGTATAGCTCTGGAGCGAATTAGATGCCAATGAGCAGCTATCTAGCTATAGTCTAGTAACCTTCTAACTTCGAACTTTCGGGCTACTCATAATTTCATACGGCCCTGTTTCATTCGAATCGAGTCAATAGGAGTATACCTATATATATATATGCCTCTCGATTTAGGTAACATTTCCCTCGATTTGTCTCTTAAATCGGGAGTCTAGTGTAGAAATTTTTTATTTAAAATTTTAAATTAATTTTAAATTTTTCGTTCGTTTATCATGGACAGAAAAAAGGAGTACGGCATAGATCAAAAAGGAGGAGTTTCCGTGGTAATCGATTTACTTCAGATGATAACACTGAAAAAACCAGTTCTGCTGCTGAAAAACTGAAACACGCCGATTCCCAACTTGAAGTAACTACGCATCCGTTTCTGACTTACGTGATCGTTCAGTGGTCTGTATTTGCAACATTGCAGCAAAGAGTTGCTTGTGTAAACTGTGGTCAAAAAGTGGAGTTTGGAAAAAGTGACTCAAAAGGATTGGGTTTTCAATTAGAAATTATCTGTAATTGTGAGAAGAGTGAACCAATCCCTTCATCTCCAAAAATAAAAAATGGTTATGAAATAAACAGAAGAATAGTTTATGCAATGCGCTTGTTGGGAGTTGGTTTTTCTGGCTTATTGAATTTTTGTGGACTGATGGATATCTCAGCGAGTGCATTAAGTTTAACTGGCTATTACAAATGCTTACAGCATATTTATATTGCAGTGAAGGCTGTTAGTGAAATAGTTTTTAAAAAGCTGCCAAAGAAAGGATTACCCGAAGATAGGCTTACTGTTTCAGGCGATGGTTCCTGGCCAAAAAGAGTATTCACAGCTTTACTTGGTATTGTTAGTTTGATCGGCAAGTATACGAACAAAGTCATAGATGTAGTGGTGAAATCAAAAATTTGCCAAGCATGCAGTAATTATTCCAAAAGTTTCCCGAAAATACGCCAGAGTTTGATGCTTGGTTTACCGAGCATTGTGAAGCAGGAAATTGTACAAGGGATCGTGATGGTAGTGCCGGTCTTATAGAAGTTGAAGGGAGTGGAAGAGATGTTTCCTGAGATCTGTGGAGCAGTACGGTGTTATGTATGAATATTATATCGGGGACGGTGACAGTAAAACTTTCAAGCGGCTCGAAGAAACTGAACCGTATGGTGAGGCTCTCAAAGTAAAGAAAAAAGCATGTGTTTTACACGTAGGCAAGAGTATATATAGACGTGGTAAAGAAGCAAAAAAAAACCTTGCAAAAATAAAGAGAGCTCTGAAAGCACAAGAAAAAAAAGTGGCATTAGAAAGAAGTGAAGAAGTACCCAAAAGGAAGAGGGCTAAAAAGAGTGACCAACCTGCAGTAAAACCTTTACAATTCACTGAAGCGCAACTGTCGAAATTATCTGGCTATTTTAAAAAAGCTGTGCTTGCTCACCCCGATTCTGTGGCAGACATGAAGAAAGCAATTCTGGCATCATTTTATCACAAGTGTTCTACCGACGCTAACCCGCAACACGAGCACTGCCCAGCCTGGAGCAGATTCATGGTGCGGTTATCAAAAGGCAGTAGCTACAGGTCAATTACATAACTTCAAACATCCTCCGGCTTTTGATCAAGAAATTCAAGATCTTTTACAACCAATTTATGAAGAATTAACTGACGAAAAATTGCTCGAGAGATGTTTAGGGGCTAATACTCAAAACAATAACGAAAGTTATAATTCGTGTGTCTGGAACATAGCTCCTAAACACAAGTTTGTTGGAAAACAAACACTTGAAATTGCTGCTCTTAGTGCTGCTTGCATTTTTAATGAAGGGCTTTTACCGATATTGAAAGTTATGGAAGTTATGGGAGTCAAAATCGGCCCGCAAGCAAGGCAGTTCGCTGATAAGGCCAACGACAAGCGTGTTGATCGAGCCGAGCTTGAAGCCACTGAAGCGTCTAAAGAAAATCGTACTGCCATTAGAAATGCAAGAATACTTGAAAATGATGCCTACGGAGATCAAGAAGGAGTTGTGTACGAAGCTGGAATGGATATGTGAGTAAAATTCACCTTTTTTCACGATTTTTCACGAATAAAAACTTTAATCGGCTTTTTCTCGAAACCACATTTTTCAACTAAGTGTCACTCGTATTTCAAGACTATTACACTTATCAACATGAACCAAACGGCATTTTACTCTTTAGATGTCTCTCTATGGTCCGTACTACAACCAAAAATATTCATTGTTATTTAAAAAAGTTATAAACAATTGAAAGTGCAAAAAAAGGGTCGAAAATTAAAAAGTCCGCCATTTTGTTCTTTTCTCGGTGGAAATGTTTCATTGTAGAACCGACCAGAGCCAATTCGATACAGAATATGAAACTATTTTGTTTTTGCTTTCAGATGATTCGTTTCCAAGAAATGATGACACTCACCAACAAATCGGACGAGTTTGAGCAGCTGCTTTCAGAGCCGCCATAATAAAAAATAAATAAAAAAAATGTTTTTAAGTAGTTTAATATATGTACTTTTATCTGTAAAAAGTTTAATTTTGAAATATTTTTTGAACAATAAATAGAATTTTTTTTTAAAAAACACGTTTTTTGGAGGAACCTGGCCTTAATGATGGCACGCACACGTTCGAAAGAAGACAGTCTAAAACACACATTGATATTACTCTTGCCACTAGCAATATTGCACGTTGCGTTAAAAATTGGCAAGTATTCGACGAAGACCTTCAGTCATATCATAAACCGATTTTATTCAGCGTTAATATGAAAATAGGCGCAATAAGAACGTAGCCCACCCAGTTAGTTTCTTTAACAAAATTAAATTTACTGAGCTAGTCAAAGGAAGAAGCGTTATTCTAAACAACTGCGATACGTCTGAAGAACTAACTGAACAGATTAAGAAATTGGTCGATGCCAGCCCTAAAAAAATTTTCGCAAATAACGGGCAACTGCCTTATCGGTGGACTGCTGACATTTCCACCAAGAAAAAAGAATGTACGCGGATTAGGCGCTGCATCGTGAGACAGGGACATAGTGATTTGCAGACACTTTCTAACAGGGAGCTGTTAAGAAATCAACTGAAAACTGAAAGAAAAGTCCTTAAAAAAATGACAAACGACTCAAAAAGACAAATTTGGCGGAAAACCTTGGTAGAGTTAGATAATGACATTTGGGGTGAGGGATATCAAATTGCCACTAGGTATATTAAGAGCTATATACAACCATATGCGCTTACTCCAGAGCGGAAATTCCAGATCATAAAGGACTTATTTCCGGCACATAAATTTGCCCATTAATAGTGATAAGGTAGTAAGTATTTCTATTGAGGAGATTAATACTGTTTGTGATAAAATGAAAAACGGAAAAGCGATGGGCCCAGATAATATTCCATCTGAAGCTATAAAAATATGTATAAAACATATTCCTGACACTTTTGTGAAAATTTTTAACAAGTTACTCATAAACAGGCAGTTTCCCGATGGGTGGAAAATAGCAAGAGTGGTGGTGGTGCCGAAGCCTGGGAAACCCTTCGATTTATCGTCTTCCTTCAGACCGATATGTCTACTTCATAGTCTGAGTAAAGCGTACGAGGGAGTTATTAAAAATCGTCTTGAACGTGAACTTGACCTACAGTTTGGGTTCAGAAAAGGGAGATCAACTGTCCAGGCGATTAGCTGGATAATGGATCTGGTGAAATGTTCGCCTTCGAAATGGATTTTTATGGTTTGTTTTTGACATAAGAAACGCATTTAATACGGCACGATGGGACTTAATTATAGCGGCCCTTCAATGAAAGAACATATCAAGAGGCGTCGTGCAGATGATCGGGAGTTACTTAAGTGATCGCCGCATTCTGATCGGTAAACAAACCATGAGGGTTACTATGGGAGTCCCACAGGGTTCTGTCCTTGGACCTACCCTGTGGAACGTCCTTTACGACGATATCCCGCGTCTGGACTTAGGGGCTTGCGTCAAGCCTATTGCGTATGCGGACGACTTGGCCGTAATTGCCCAGGGAAATGATCCGAGGGAACTGGTTCTACTTGTGAACGAGGCAGCTAGCAAGATCAGGACGTGGTCGACAGAAAACGGGCTCCAGTTAGCTTCGCAGAAGACGGAGGCAATTATTCTGAAAGGGCCAAGGAAGAGGGTCGGTATCAATTTTAATATTGACAACGACTGCATTAGTCCTAGCAAATCTATTAGATGCTTGGGGGTTTACCTCGACAATTGGGGTTTGTCCGGTGCACACATTAGGCAAGTAGTGAAGAAAGCAGAAGACCGCTCGGCTACTCTGGCTAGGATTATGCCAAACATCCTACCTTCTGGAAAAGGAGACTTTTGTATGGGGTAGTACAATCGATACTCCTGTACGCAGCACCGGTGTGGTGCGTGGAACTCAGGGTCGATCTCTATAAAAACTTGCTGATCAAGGTCCAACGTAGAGCGATCATTCGCATAATCTGTGCCTATAGGACTATTTCGGCCGATGCAGCCCAGGTTATTAGTGGTGTTGTCCCGATACACATACTGGCTAAAGAGAGGGAAAATATCTTTCACCAGGGCAACTCTGGCGAACACCGGACCTCGGCCAGGGAGCAGAGTTTGGCGGTCTGGCAGGCGGAATGGCTTGCTAATACTACTAAGGCGCGGTGGACCAAACGTCTAATTAAAAATCTAGTTCCTTGGGTGCAGTGTAAGTTTAGGACAGAATCGGGCAGGCAGCCATGGCATTTGCTTCTTTAAAATGGTGCCTGTGGAAGAAGAAACAACATATCCACCAAAACAAAAATACGCCTCTACCGAACACTAATCCTGCCAATACTCCTCTATGGGGCAGAGACATGGACTGTACTTAAACTGGACATAAACAGACTTGAAGTATTCCAAATGCGATGCCTGAGGCAAATTCTAAGAATCTCAATTTGCCATCCGTATGCAATGTGAACAACAACCATCTATTGAAGAGCTAATCCAACAACGCAGACTTCGATGGTTTGGCCATGTCTGCAGAATGGGCACAACTCGTATACCACACAGCCTCCTCTGGAGGCAGAGACCCGCAATGTGGAGAGTACAGCGAACTGCGCCTAAGAAAACTTGGATCAAACGGATAAAAGAGGATATAAAAAACCAACGACTGGACCTCATTATGGCCAAAACTATTGCCATCGACCGCAAAAAATGGAAGGTCATAACAGAGCAAATTCGGAATCCAGCGTACTGGTTGCGTGGTCAGCAAATCCCGCCAGCCGCCAGCTAGGGATCAAAGAAGAAAGAAGAAGAAGAAGTTTAGGACCGCTAACTATCATTTCACGCAATTTCTGTCCGGGCACGGTTCCTTCGGCACCTATACTTTTAAAATTAAAAAATCACGTGACGATAGGTGTGCACATTGTATGCAAACTGACGCGCCAGAACATACCGTTTTCCCACTGCCCTAGATGGCGAACACGGAGACGTGAGTTATCCCTGAATTTGGATTTAGACTTAATCCCGGGCAACATTATAGATAGAATGCTACTATCTAAAAGTAGTTTTAACCTTATTTTGGAATATATATGTAAGATTATGGAAGCCAAAGAGCAGGAAGAGCGTGCTCGTCAGAGATCGGAAAACTCGAGTAGCTGGGGAAGCTTTCTAGTCATGTCATTTGTACGCACGAGAAGTGTGATGAATGCCTAATACGTTTTCTAAGTAGTTTCCATCACACTTTGGGGGCGAGGGGTTTTAGCGGGTATGCAGAGGTATTTCCTCTGGAGTCCCGCACTACCACAGACATAGATTTCGAGTCTGTGGTGTGCATAAAGCATTTCCCCTCAAAAAAAAAAAAAAGGTTTAATATTGGGCTCCGGACCTCAATCCCGCCGAAATCCTCTTTGTAAAACGAATTGGAGGAACGAGTTGGTGGTTTGTCGGGGGAAGCATAACTTCATAACCGAGAAAAATAAAGTCAGTCGAAGGCTTTAACTCCAATCTCGAAAAACCAATCGTCTCGTCTTTTTGTCCGGTTTTAACCGGACGAGTCTGGTGTCGTGTCTTTTCTTTTGTAAGACAAGGGGATGGTTATACAATTTTAAACGATCTTGGACGTCCTTATTTTTTTTGGTGTGCAGCAGTAGAAGGGATCCAGCTCTCCCCTCCACTTTCCGTGGGTTAAAATGATTCGCGGTTTAATCCGCGGATTGACTTCCGTGTTACGCGCGATTCCGCGGGTTACGCCGCGTTTTCGCGGTTTGATTACTGGTGCGGATTTTCTGGGAGGAACTCCCGGAGACGGCGCTGTCCGTGATGAGGTCCCAACCTCGTGCCGGCGTGTTTCCGCGCGAGTGGAAGTTGGCGCGCCTTGCACTCGTTAGGGAGTGCAGGATTTAGGCCCATTTGTGTTTTGGATTCATGCGCGAAGCTTTTTCAGGCACTACTGCACCATAGATTAGTGGAGGAAGTGGAGGGCTCTGGAGGATTGCACGAGTTCCAATACGGTTTCAGAAGGGGCCGATCAACAGCGAGGGCCATCGAGAAGGTAGTGGGACTTGGCGTACCCGTAAATGGGTCTTAGTGGTACTGTTCGACATAAGGAACGCATTCAATTCGGCAATGTGGGACCTGGTGGTGGAGGGCGTAGCTAATAAGGGGGTATCGCCGTATCTGGTGGCGATGGTCCCCAGCTACCTGAGCGACAGGGCAGTGAGGGTGGATGATGGCTGTGGTCGCTCGGAGTGGCTGGAGGTCACGAGGGGTCGGTGATTGGTCCCACGCTCTGGAACCTCCTGTATGACGGTGTGATGAGGGTAGATCTACCGGAGGGGGCGGGCCTTGTCGCGTTTGCGGACGACCTCGTCATGGTAGTCTCGGCGAGGACTCCGGAAGGGCTCCAGACCAGGCTACAAGGGGCGGTGGAATCCGTGGGGAGGTGGATGTCGGCCCATGATCTAAGCGTGGCTCCCGAAAAGACGGTGCTTCTGCTGCCGAACGGGCGCAGGAGTGTCCTCCCGATCACGATCGAGATCGGGGGCGGTCGTGCGCCCGAGCGGCAGCGCCAGGTACCTGGAGGTTCAGAGCGCACATACAGGGGGTTGTGAGTAGGGCGATGAGATCGGCGGTGGCGGCCATCTTCCGTGAAGAGGAGGTTGCTGGCCGGCGTGGCGTACTCCATTGTGCTGTACGCTGCGCCGATATGGGTGGTGACACTTTGGGTGGGGCTGAACGTCAGGGCTCTCGACTCCCTCCAGCGGATGTTGGAGATCAGTGTCTGCGGGGCGTACAGGACCGTCTCCTTGGAGGCGGTTGCTGTCCTGGCGGGCCTGATTCCCCTTCGGATGTTGGTGGAGGAGAGGGCGGACGCATGGGTTGGGAAGAGGGATGTGAGCAGGGCGGCCAGGAGGAGGTCGACCCTGGAGCTGGTTGACCTCGTGAGCTGGTACTTCAGGGCCCACAGCTCGATGGGTTACTATCTGACACAGGCGTTCACCGGCCATGGTTCGTTCGGATAGGTAAGGAGGTGTCGGTAGGCTGCAGGGACTGCGAGGCGGAGGTCGACTCCGCTGAGCATGCCCTGTTCGTCTGCCGTAGATGGGCCGCTCTGCGGGAGGAAGCGGAGAGGGGGTTGGGGGTGCCCATTGCGGTGGAGACGGTGGTGGCCGCAATGGTGCACTCCAGGGAGTGTTGGGATGCGGTGGCCTCGTTCTTCGAGACGGTCGTTCGCACCAGGTGCGATGAAGAACGGGCCGCCAGGGGCATCCCAGGGGTGGGTGGGGACCACTCGGGGAGCGAGATTCAGTTTAGTTTATTTTCATACTTTTAATTTAGTTCATTTGTATCAGTATTTATTATCTTATTACTGTTTGATCTTATTGTGGGGAGTTGTATTTTGTTTGTGATCATGTTTTATGTTTAGTATTACTATTATTACCAATTGTTTTTCTGTTATTTACCGAATTATTTTTGTTTTGCGGGAATTATCAATTATCTTTTGTTTATTTTGTTTTGTTTTTATGGAACATCTGTACTGTGGCGGCGGTGAAAGGTGTGTTTTCGTCGCCGCCATCAAACTGCAGCCCCCCCCCCTGCTGAAGTAATGCCTAACGACGGTTCCGGCAGGGGGTGTATGTCTAATAAAGCTGCGCGAAAAAAAGTCGATTTGATTACCTTGTTACGCGCGATTCCGCGGGTTAATTAGATCAATCAAACCGCGAAAACGCGGCGTAACCCGCTGAATCGCGCGTAACGCGGCAGTCAGTCCGCGGATTAAACCGCGAATCATTTTAATTGGACACTGCAATTAAACCGCGAATCGTTTTAATCCACTGAAAGTGGAGGGGAGAGCTGGATCCCTTCCACTTACAGTCGAAGCTCGTATCCGGTACTACCAGATACCAGAAACCGGAACCCCGATATCCGGAAGTTTTTCGAGAACCCAACCGTTTCCGAACATACGGAAATCAACCAGCCCTAAGTAACGTCCGCGCGAGATATTCTTCAAATTAGTTTTTATCCCAAATTTGCGGGCCCAAGTGTATATATTATTTTTAAATCGTCGCGCCAAAAACGCGCGCGCGAATTTAGCCGCGACTAATGATAAAACAAAAACAATAAAAAGTGACTATCGGCTTGATTCCAGCGAGCTCTCTTCCGTTTTTCTTTGTTAGAAATTTCGGGCTCGGTGCGTATGTCGTCCTTCCATATTTACTTTACTTAAGTACTTACACATTCCGATTTTGATAATAAAAATCCGTCGTTTTCGATTAAAAGGCGAGATCGTACGTAAAATACATTAATTTGGGCGAGTGCGACATTGGAAAGTACTTGAAACTTCCACCAACCTGTTCGAATGCTCATTTAATGGGGCATTTATTTGATAAGCGCGACCTTCGATTTTGCGCTCGTGTATTGTACGACGACCGAAATTAATTTTAATAAGGATCAACGTTGGCAAGACGTGCTGTTTACTCGAATGCTTATTCTGAATTAACGATTAGATATAAACCACCCGGCCGCGGTTGCATCGAGGGGAAAGTTGCAGAATCCTATCTGCGAGCTAGACGTCCTTCGTGCTTTTCGAACAGTCGAAGTGCATCATAATTCTTTCGGATAGGTAAATAAATTTGTAAAGTTATCGTCAATTACCAGTACGATTGTTTTCTAGGTTTGACGGGGCGTAATTTTGGAAAATTACGAGAGCCAATCTCTCATTTTGAGGGTTACAAAAACGAGGAAGTTTCTCGCCCCCGACGCCTAGGACCCCCCACGTCATCCACGTATACGATTGTCTTCAAGTAGTCTACGAATTTGTCGAGGTTGAATTTTAGAAAAGAAAAAGTGCAACGACTCTATTGCCGGGGGGTCGTTGACCCTCGCCGTCCGATGCGAGCTTTGATGCGTAGGTTCGGTTTTCTAGAAGTTTGATGCAGCCCTCATCGCCCCTCGCGACCCATTCGGCGGGCGCGCAAGATCTCCGTTAAATTCTTCCGGCTGCCGCCTATAACCGCTTCTCAAGAATATGTTCGAGGAGCTTTTTTATTATGCGAACTTCGAAATGTAAGTTTTATGTAAACGAAAGCGCGATTTTCGAACCTTAATTTTCACACCAGCGCAAACAACACACTTTTAAGCCCTCGCATTTTATATACAGAAGCTTATTTATCGGTTCGATTGTTATTTTCATTATACAATTTTTGGAGTAATTAAGGGTTAATTTGCTTTAATTTATTATTCATGTGGGGCTTTTCAGTGGCTGTTTAAACTAGCTCTTCCAGATGTAGGATTAGTTGGCTATGGATATGCTTTTGTTTCGTTTTTGTTTTTTATTTCAGCCTCCTTGGCAGAATCGTATCAAATAGCATATTTTTATTAATTGTGTAGTCTGCGCGCGTGTGTGTGTGTGGTGATTAAATATTGTGAAGAAAATCGGCTGGTTCGGATAATAATTTTCTAGTTGAGAACTTTTGAGATCGATTTTGGTTTAACTGTGTAACTGGATGTGATATTGTAAAACCTGTACATTTTCATAAGTAGACATCTACTTATATTTCTTCTTTTGTTTTCTGTAGGTATATAAAAATGTAGCGAGACTGACTGACTGACTGACACATCAACGCCCAGCCTCGACCACGGCTCCTAGCAACGTGAGATTTGGATGATATGTTCCTTTTGTGATGTGGCCACCCGTCGAGAAAGGACTTTTCGAATTTCCACCCTAAGGGGACGAAAAGAGGAAAGTAAGATTTCTGAAAATTCGATAAATCAATGCCCAGTCTCAACTACTGGTCTCAGAAACGTGAGATTTTTGTAATGACGACGCCCACTAAGGAAACATTTATGGAAATTCCACCTCTTAAGGGACGAAACGAGAAAAGTATGTTTTCTGAAAATTCGATAAATCAATGCCCAGCCTCAACTACTGGTTCCAGAAACGTGAGATTCGGAAGATACGTTCTTTTCAGATGCAGCCAATCACCAAGAAAGGACTTCTGGAATTTCCACTCCTAAGGGGACGAAAAGAGGAAAGTAAGATTTCTGAAAATTCGATAAATCAATGCCCAGTCTCAACTACTGGTCTCAGAAACGTGAGATTTGTCAGGTACGTTCCTTTTGTTATGAAGGCGCCCACTAAGGAAACATTTATGGAAATTCCACCTCTTAAGGGACGAAACGAGAAAAGTATGTTTTCTGAAAACTCGATAAATCAATGCCCAGCCTCGACTACTGGTTGTAGAAACGTGAGATTCGGAAGATACGTTCTTTTCAGATGCAGCCAATCGCCAAGAAAGGACTTTTGGAATTTCCACTCTTAAGGGGACGAAAAGAGGAAAGTATGTTTTCTGAAAATTCGATAAATCAATGCCCAGCCTCGACTACTGGTCCCAGAAACGTGAGATTTGTCAGATACGTTCCTTTTTGCAATGAAGGCGCCCACTAAGGTAACATTTGTGGAAATTCCACCTCTTAAGGGACGAAACGAGAAAAGTATGTTTTCTGAAAACTCGATAAATCAATGCCCAGCCTCGACTACTGGTTCTAGAAACGTGAGATTAGGAAGATACGTTCCTTTCAGATGCAGCCAATCACCAAGAAAGGACTTTTGGAATTTCCACTCCTAAGGGGACGAAAAGAGGAAAGTATGTTTTCTGAAAATTCGATAAATCAATGCCCAGCCTCGACTACTGGTCCCAGAAACGTGAGATTTGTCAGATACGTTCCTTTTTGCAATGAAGGCGCCCACTAAGGAAACATTTGTGGAAATTCCCCCTCTTAAGGGACGAAACGAGAAAAGTATGTTTTCTGAAAACTCGATAAATCAATGCCCAGCCTCAACTACTGGTTCTAGAAACGTGAGATTTGGAAGATACGTTCCTTTTTGTAATTAAGGCGCCCACTAAGGAAACATTTATGGAAATTACACCGCTTAAGGGACGAAACGAGAAAAATATGTTTTCTGAAAACTCGATAAATCAATGTCCAGCCTCAACTACTGGTCCCAGAAACGTGAGATTTGGAAGATACGTTCCTTTCAGATGCAGCCAATCACAAAGAAAGGACTTTTCGAATTTCCACTCCTAAGGGGATGAAAAGAGGAAAGTATGTTTTCTGAAAACTCGATAAATCAATGCTCAGCCTCAACTACTTGTCCCAGAAACGTGAGATTTGGAAGATACGTTCCTTTCAGATGCAGCCAATCACCAAGAAAGGACTTTTGGAATTTCCACTCCTAAGGGGATGAAAAGAGGAAAGTGTGTTTTCTGAAAATTCGATAAATCAATGCCCAGCCGCAACTACTGGTCCCAGAAACGTGAGATTTGTCAGGTACGTTCCTTTTTGCAATGAAGGCGCCCACTAAGGAAACATTTGTGGAAATTCCTCTTAAGGGACGAAACGAGAAAAGTATGTTTTCTGAAAACTCGATAAATCAATGCCCAGCCTCAACTACTGGTTCTAGAAACGTGAGATTTGGAAGATACGTTCCTTTTTGTAATTAAGGCGCCCACTAAGGAAACATTTATGGAAATTACACCGCTTAAGGGACGAAACGAGAAAAATATGTTTTCTGAAAACTCGATAAATCAATGTCCAGCCTCAACTACTGGTCCCAGAAACGTGAGATTTGGAAGATACGTTCCTTTCAGATGCAGCCAATCACAAAGAAAGGACTTTTCGAATTTCCACTCCTAAGGGGATGAAAAGAGGAAAGTATGTTTTCTGAAAACTCGATAAATCAATGCTCAGCCTCAACTACTTGTCCCAGAAACGTGAGATTTGGAAGATACGTTCCTTTCAGATGCAGCCAATCACCAAGAAAGGACTTTTCGAAATTCCACTCCCAAGGGGATGAAAGGGGAAAGTGTGTTTCCTGAAAACTCGATAAATCAACGCCCCGCACCGACCGCTGGTCATAAAAACGCGAGATTTCGAGGATGCGTTCCACTTGTGATGTGGGCACCTACCGGGAAAGGACTTTTCTTTTTTTTTTTAAATACTTCTAGTTCCTCGTAGACAAAGTCGCGAGTAAAAGCTAGTTATTCATGAAAGAGTGGCAAAAATCGTTTGTGTGCATTTTTTGGTCGAGGTATTTCACTGTTTTTTTTTAATTAGCAAAGTTTAGGTCAAACTTTGTGGGAGGAATTGGCCATGGACGGTTTCGATTAATGGTCGAAGGAAATAAAAATGCTATATTAGATAGTTTGTTCGTTTATTTTGATATTGGAAAATCATAAAAATCATTTTTGATATTGGAAATTGGATTATTGGGATTTTGTTTTGAAAAATGCAGGGTAAGGTGGTTAATGATGATATAGTTTGATTCGTCAAGCTTAGGGTTAATTACGTTGTTAATATAGGTGAATTTATCCTGTTCCATCGCCATGGAGATGCTAGTTGTCAATTTTAAACATTTAGGGCCAGTTGCGCAACAGCTGACCCTCGCTCAATCACCACAGAAATGTATGTCTAAACAATTGTTTACATGCAATTGACAGAGGTTTTTGTGCAACTGGGTCTTAAAGATCGATTTTTCAATCGCCAGTTAACCCTTACCGTCAGTCAATTGCTACAGAAATAATATTGTTTCTATTGTGATCGACTCATGATCAAAGTTAATTGGCGATTGAAAAACCGTTCCATAGGGTTGATCTTCAGATTCATCTAACAGATATTTACCATGGAAACAATTGTTCGAACAAACACTTACCATCAGTCAATTGTTATAGAAATGTGTATTATAAACAATTGTTTCTATGTTGATTGACTCATGGTCAAAAATCTGCCTTCAGTATAACAAACTACCATATTTTTCACTTCTAAATTTAACACCCCAAAATTTGAGTGGGTCTTCATATAATAGATCAAATAGTCGTTTAAAATGTGTTTTATTCGTATCGAACGCGTTTGCCACAACTAAAAAACAAATAACCATCGCAATTTTTTATCTCACTCGAAAGCATTCGATTCGCGCGCGATATACGAAGAAATCGATGGAGTTTTTACTCCTTTAAATAATGTCGAAAATGACCTTTTATAATCTTGTCAATTTTAGGAGTTCACTTGGAAAAAGAAGAACTTCGTTCTGGCGTTGTCGAATGTTTGTGCATCGGGTCGTCTTCCGTCTTCTTTCTGAGTTTCCTTTCGTCTAAATAGACGATTGGAGAAGATCCGCCATCGGCGACGTCGACACCCCAACGAAGCGCTATTGTTTCTTCTTCTTCTGAAGTCTGGAGCCATTCAGTACCACAACATGAAAACTCAGCGTTCGGTGGCCAAATCGTCGTTCGACGTGCGGGACCCACGATTTAGGGCGCTCGTTCGCATTTATTGTTTACAATTAGCTATAAGTTAATTTTAAGTGGTTAGGATTAGTCGAGGGGGCGATTCACTTACAATTAGTAAAATGGTGCACACTTGATAAGTACTTGCAATATTATCTACAGCAAATATGAAGCATATATTGACGCTTAAAAGTTACCTTAGGTGAAATTTCGCCCCGAAAAAACGTAGTTTTCGTGTTAAGCGTGGTGCACACTTTTTTACCAAATCAATCGCCCACTTAATTTAAGCCCAATTAAACTTACGCACTTTTCGTTTTATAGATTGAGTTAGAATTTAGCTTATCGAGTTTCTTTCGATTTTTTAATTACGGATAGTTTGTTCTTATTGTTCGCCGAAATTCGATATTATTCGATTTGATAAAGAGGAGGCGACTTGCGAATTGGATTTTGGTGGCTTCGTCGACGGAAGCACCCTTAAAATTTTACTTATCACTAAGCTCATCACTAAAGGACGTCCGTGCCATGAGAGGGCCTCACTGCGGATCTGATCACTACCTGGTTCGGGCCAAGGTTCAATTCAGGCTGGATTGTGCAAAGAAGAAGTCACCATTACCAACCAGATTAGATTGGAAGCAGCTACTAGAGACTGCCAGTAAACAAAAGTTTCAGACTGCTTTATCTAACCGTTTTGCAGCATTGACTCAACCTAGAGGATGTAAATGCTATTTTAGATTGTGCACAGCCTCTGTGCCTACCTGTTCGTCACCGAACACAGCAATGGCTATCAGATGAGTGCCTTGATTTGGTGGACAAACGAAAACAGGCAAAACTTACTGACTATAAACTCCACAGGGAGCTCAACAGAAAAGTCCGCCTCGGGATGAGAACGGAGAGAGAAGCATACTGGAACCAGGTAGCAGCTGAACTAGAAGAAGCAGCATCCAAGCATGAATATCGTATTCTCTACCGTGCCCTGCGACGACTGAGTGGAAAAACCAAATCAGTGAATGACAATATCAAAAAGCCTGATGGGACGTTTGTACAATCATGATTCCCCACGTGCACCACTAGCAGCCCTTCCACCAATCCATCCTCCAAAAGATCCAATGGATCAAGTAAAAGCAGCTATCAAATCACTGAAGAATAACAAGGCACCAGGAGTGCATCAGGTCACTGCAGAAGCAATTAAAGCAGGGGGAGATGTCCTACTTCACCGCCTCTACTCATTAATCCTAATCATGTGGCGTGTAGAACAAGTACCACATGCTTGGAAGAAAGCAATCATTGTGCCCATTCACAAGAAAGGTGACAATCGGGAGTACAAAAATTACCGTGGCATCAGCCTCCTTTCCATTGTTGGCAAGGTATTCATGAAGATTATCCAGACAAGGCTGCAAAAACATCGAGAACAGACCAGTCGAGAAGAACAAGCAGGTTTTAGACCTGGGCGAGGATGCTGTGACCAAATATTCTCAATTCGCCAACTAATGGAAGAAAGAAAACAATGTGGGCAACGAACTATAATAATATTTATTAATTTCAAGTCTGCCTTTGACTATGTTCACTGGCCTGCCCTGTGGAAAACACTGGAAATGGAACACATTCCCAAAAAATTATTACACTCCTAAAACAGCATATAACGATTCAACAAGTCAGATACGGATTCAGAATGAACAATCTGAGGAGTTTGCAATTCGCACTGGAGTCCGTCAAGGAGATGTGGCCTCTCCGCTGCTTTTTAACATCGTAGTGGATGCCATCGTGAGGAAAGCTCTCAAAGACAAAGTGGGAGTACAATATGCTGAAAACCACTTTGTGACTGATCTCATGTTTGCAGATGACAGTGCTATTTTTGTGGATAACGATGCTGAGGCCACCAATACCCTTTACAATATTACTGAGACTGCCCATTCTTTTGGTTTGAAAATCAATGTGGATAAGACAAAAGTACTGGCATCAGATGGGTCACAGGCAACTGTTTACCTCGAAGGTGCTCAGATTGAACAAGTGCAGGAATTTAAATACCTCGGATCGTTGGTACGGGAAAAGAAAGTAGCATCGACAACAGAGATCCACAGCAGAATCGGACAGGCAGCCGTGGCATTTGCTTCTTTAAAATGGTGCCTGTGGAAAAAGAACAACATATCCACCAAAACAAAAATACGCCTCTACCGAACACTAATCCTGCCAATACTCCTCTATGGGGCAGAGACACGGACTGCACTTAAACTGGACATAAACGGACTTGAAGTGTTCCAAATGCGATGCCTGAGGCAAATTCTGAGAATCTCAATTTGCAATCGCATCACCAATGAAGCCATCTATTGAAGAGCTAATCCAACAACGCAGACTTCGATGGTTTGGCCATGTCTGCAGAATGGGCACAACTCCTATACCACACAGCCTCCTCTGGAGGCAGAGACCCGCAATGTGGAGAGTACAGCGAACTGCGCCTAAGAAAATTTTGATCAAACCAACGACTGGACCTCATTGTGGCCAAAACTATTGCCATCGACCGCAAAAAATGGAAGGTCATAACAGAGCAAATTCGGAATCCAGCGGCGTACTGGTTGCGTGGTCAGCATACCCCGCCAGCCGCCAGCTAGGGATCAAAGAAGAAGAAGAAGAAGAAAATTTTACTTCCACCCGATAATCGACGTTTTTATGATCGGGGTTCACGAAATCGTACCTCAGCTTCTCCGAGACGCAAGTATAGAACTGCCAAGAGGTGATGCAGCGTAGTAATTAGGGCCATGCAGAAGTTAAGGGACCTTATTTGCAAGGAGTAAATTTTAGAACACTTCGTTGCGGCTTTACGTTTATAA
This sequence comes from Rhagophthalmus giganteus, assembly GCA_036326145.1. Classification (NCBI taxonomy): domain Eukaryota; kingdom Metazoa; phylum Arthropoda; class Insecta; order Coleoptera; family Rhagophthalmidae; genus Rhagophthalmus; species Rhagophthalmus giganteus. Next base: position 25,920 of record JARFJA010000068.1, on the reverse strand, counting down.
AACTAATTGCAAAATCGCTATATTTGGGAACAAACACGCATAAGCTTGTTAAATTTGCAGTTTTTATTCAGATATATTTTAGATTTTAATTGATAACTAATTATTTATGTAAATTATATGATTAAAATGTCCACATAGGATATATTCGATATTTTTATTAAAAAGGAAAGCGTGCGGTCGTGCAAATCGTGGTAAATGTAGAGGATCGACAGTTGGGCGTTCGTTAAACAATTAAACAGTTGTAAAAAAAATAAACAATTTTGTCTATTTAATTAGGGGCAAAATAGTTTTGATGTGTCTGTTCAAATAAAAAAAAACAACATAAGGACCTTCGATTGATGGACTGTATATATTTTTTTACTTAACACAATCTTGTTGGCAACCAACAACACATATTTGCTCTGTTGGTCTTCAACATCCTCCGGCCACAGACAAACAAACAAACATTGCTATCTTACTAATAACAAAAAATATTTTCTTACATTCATAGGTAATACTGCAATTTTATTAATACAACGTAATGATTCGCTAGTCTGTGTACGCACTTTCACTACTCGCACCTTACCATCGTTACCCGAGATTACTTTAACAATACGAGCCATCGGCCATTTCTGGCATGGTACGTTATCCTCTTTCAATAAAACTAAAGTACCTTCTTTGACATTAGGTAAACTATGACACCACTTTGGCCTGTTATTTAGCATTGTTAGATACTCTTTCTGCCAACGTTTCCAAAATTGTTGTTTTTTCTGTGTCACTAAGTTCCAAAACTTTAATTTATTTTCTGGAATGTTAGTACAATCTGTTTCTGGAAAACTAGTCAATGGTGCACCTATTAGAAAATGTCCTGGTGACAGGTAAGTCAAATCTGAAAGGATCGTTTGACACGTTTGTAATTGGTCTCGAATTCAAAATTCCTTCCACTTGAATTATCAATGTGTTAAATTGTTCATAAGTGAGCTGACTATCACCCATTACCCTTTTTATATGGTATTTAGCACTCTTGACACCAGCTTCCCAGAGTCCACCAAAAACTGGCGAATAACTTGGGATAAACTTAAATTTAATTTTTTCATTTGAACAAAATTTATCAATTATGTTTTTATCTGTCATAGTATTGGCTATTTTATAAATTTCTTGAAGCTTATTATGAGCTCCTTTAAAGGTCGACCCATTGTCACAATGTACCAATGTTGGTTTTCCTTCTATATATAAATCTTTTAAATGCATTAAGGAAATTTTCTGTGGTTAGGTCAGAAACTAGTTCCATATGAATCGCTTTTACAGCAAAACAGATAAATAAGGCTATATATGATTTTGTTGTTATCGACTTTCTAATTCTCGACTGCTTAATATTAAATGGACCACAAAAATCAACGCCAATAGTTTGAAACGGCCTGATTAGTGTGATTCTACACTTTGGCAATGTGCCCATTAATTGTTCTGAACACTTTGCTTTTAATTTAAAACAAGTCACACATTTATGGATTATCTTTTTTATTTCTCCATTTCCATTTATGACCCAGTATGTTAACTGTAAACTACTTAATACATGTTTTTGTCCAGCATGTAGGAGTTTTAAATGCTCCCTGATTGTGAAGTGATTGTTTTTGGGTAATATTATAGGGTGTTTTTGATCGTACATGCATTATGCAGCCTCCCTCCCCTACACGTAATATTCTCATTTTATCTAAAAATGGTGCAAAATGTTTCAATTTTGTTTTTATTTCTTTATGTTCTTTTAAACATTTAATTTCTTCTTTAAAGTGACTATTTTGTTCATATCTTATAATTGTTTGTAGTGAATCTTCTAATTCATCAAGAGTAAGCATACCCACTCTTTTATTGTTTCTATTTTTGATGTTGTGCTTAAATCTCAAAATATGAGCAACAATTCGTTGCAAATTTGTGATGCATGAAAAATCCGTGAAAAATGAATTTGAAAGTGGTTCAGCAATTACTTTTAAAACTTGAACTTCAGGTTCTGATAATACAACTGCAGAATTGACAGGCTCTATTACATTGTGTTCAAATTTTAAATCAGCAAGAAAATTTGGACCATGAAACCATAGGTCATTTGAATGAATTTGTTGCGGTTGAACACCTCTGGATAAACAATCCGCTGGATTATCCATTGTATTAATGTAACTCCAAGAAAAGGTTGAAGTTAATTTTTGAATTTTTGACATTCTATTCGCGACATATGGATTCAGTTTCATACAACTGGTTTTTGTCCATGCCAGCACAATCTTAGAATCAGAGTATAAAACAACTCTATTCAATTTTGAACCAATCAATTTATAAATTTTGTTGGTTCAATTGGCCAATAACAATGCACTATTAAGTTCTAGTTTTGCTACCATTGATGAATCGCAGAAACCCACAAGTTCAATGACCTTTGACCCTACAATGCGAACATTTCTAGGAATATTCAAGGGTTTCATATTTCTTAAATTTTGTACAAATTCATTCCGGATTTTCTGCAATTCTTCAGGTAAAATGTCATCCCACTGCAATTCATGAACCCATAGTTTTTGCATAATCATTTTAGCAGTAACTAGAATTGGCCCAATTAATCCTAAAGGATCATAAAATTTACATATGAAACTTAGCACTTGTCCTTTTGTTACACATTGACTTAAGTCATGAATAGCTGATGAGATTTTTAAAGTATCTAAATTTGTATCATACGATAAACCTAACGTTTTTACTATAGGATTATGTTTTGGCATGTTGATCTCATCAAAATGTTGATTTTCAAGAGGAATATCATCTAGGATTTTTGAATGATTTGAACACCATTTATGTAACTGAAGTCTATGATGTCGATGATGTCTAACTATGATGTCATCGACATAAGTGTTATTTAACAAAACCTGTTTTGCTAATGGGAATTCACTACCCTTTGTTTCAGCAAGTTCAACAAGACATCTTGTTGCCAGAAAGGGCGAACTTTTCATTCCATACGTAACGGTTTGAATTCATTCAAATGTTTGCCATCAAATAATGGAATTTCAATGTGTGGAAGCTTTGTAGTGGATATATTTTGATTAACTGTAGCAGATTTATTTACAAGACTCCGATGTTCTTGTTTTGAAAGAATTTTGTTTATGGCACTAAGAGTATCATAATATTTATTTTCTACTACTTCCGAATCTTCGGAATCATTTTGTTTCCCACACAAAACTTCTACGTGCAAATCTAAATATTTATTAAAACACTCTTCCAGCCTCTCCTTTCTAACGGTCATCTTTGCGACTAACTCGTCAGAAACGGGGGTGGAAGAATTATCATCTACATATTGCTTAATTAGCGAGATAGATTTTTTCTGCTGCTCACGCTTTGTGATTAGCTTCAAAATTTCAGCTTCTTTTACCATGATTATGGTATTTCAAAATTCGTTTACAAATAAACAATTTAAATTATGTGAGACGTACAAAAGTATACGCACGCACACAAATGTAAAAGTAAATATAAATTCAACGCTTGCATCAGCCTTTTTGTTAGAATCCTTCGCACCACGCCGTTGACGTAACCTCGTATTCTTTGTGCGGGGCCGTTGGCTTCCTTCTTTCATGAATTATCTTCGCTGCATTGTGCTATTAAGTTGATGGTGGAAATCCGCCTTCGACTGGACCAATTATACGGCTAGAAGGACCAAATTATGTTCAAATAAAAAAACAACATAAGGACCTTCGATTGATGGACTGTATATTTTTTTACTTAACACAATCTTGTTGGCAACCAACAACACATATTTGCTCTGTTGGTCTTCAACTGTGTCCCCTTCGGTTTTTCAAATTATAACGAAATCTTAAGCGCCCGCGACGTAAGTATATTATAAAACAACTGTTTGTGAACTGAATTTGGCTAGGAAAATAATGAAATCGTTTATAAAATTGTTTATAAAAAATTAAAATCGATAGTTAAACGTCGATTCGCTAGATGGCGCTCGAAACTCCCGTGATTCCGTCAGCGAGACGGGTCGACGACATTGTTCCAACGCGGCGTTGTTCGGTTTTGGGATCGTTTTTCGGCTATTGCAACCGTTTCTATAGCGATTACAGCTCGATATTCGCCATTAATCGATAATCGTGTAGGAAATTCGCGATGGGTCCAGTGGCTACTTGGATCGTGCGGAGATCGTTCGCACGTGGTAACAAACGAAGATCGTCCGTTGGGTGCCCACTTGGCGACATGCGAACAAGTCGGGATAAGGTTTCGACCGTTCAAAGTACCAAGCGAAGAATCGATTGCGTCAACGTTAAACGCGGTTTTATTGAACATCTATCGAGGGGCATGGAAATTGCGCACCAAAGTTGGCCGAGGCCGGCCATTTTTCCACAACCCCGCCCTGTAACATCGAAGCCCGGCATCTAACGTGAGTACCTATTGATCTGAACGGAATAATTTGTCGTTTAAAAACGTGGCTCGAAAATCGTTTTCGAAATCGATTACCGATTAAGTACCGCGGTGGAAATTTGCCGTTCCCATAATGCAATTGTTTAGTAAGATGGCCGATTTTCGACGCCTACGTGACTTTCGGCGTCGTTCCGCTTTTTCCGGCTAGTTTTTCCGACGAAATGTCGCGCGAGATTTAGGAAAAGTCGCGTGAATCGGTGCCGGGGGACGTGGGGGACGCGGGATTAACACGAAACGAAGGTGAGCGTCGATCGACGTCGGGCGATTCATCAATCGAATAATTTAGGTAACTAAAATCGTTGTTTTGTTCGTAGGTACTTGGATTGTATACGAAGATCGTCCGGACTTGGCAACAAGCGACGACCCCCCCCCCACCCCGGATAGGGCTTCGAGCGTGGAAATTTCCAGGTGTTAAACCGACGAAGATCGGCCGAAGAACATTGTCCTACAATTCAGGCGATGACGTCGTCGAGTTTCTTCCTCCACATGTTGCATAACAACACCCGAATTTCACCTGTTTTATCGCGTTATCTCCGTTAACGGTGCTGCTGAAGGCGCGGCTTCGTGCAGACCTGTTCCGTTCAGGAACGTTAATCGTCGTAACGTGTCGGTTTTTATGGACAAACTCGATGTGTGCCCGTGTGTTTGTGCATTTCCTGGATCGCGGGAAGAAAGGAGGCCGAGGGCCCCACCTTGCAGGACGGGATTCGTGGATTTGTTGGATTTTTATGTAAGTCATCTTCGATATTATGCATGTTAAGATTTACTCTACACGCAGGTGCGCCATTTTCACGTTTTAGTTAATTACCTACCCCCTGCCCCCCCACGTCTACGTGCTTTTTTACAATTACATTTTTTTTTAATTACAATTAAGTTAATTGAAATGTTTACTCCGTGTGTCGCAACCACGCGGCACGCAGTTGTTCGGCTGGTTGCCTATTCGCGTTGTGATTTTTAACAATTGACATGCGCGTTGTAACGTCCCGTTCGTAATTAGCTTAACTTAAGTAATTAACAGTCGGAACGAATGCATTTCGGAGTTCAGTTAAACCGCGAAAGGTAGGCTAAGGGCTCTTGGGTAGTTACATTTGAACTACTTTCAATATGGCCGATATATATATATACAGCTACTATTAAATATGTGAAATATAATATACAAATTATAGTAATTCAGATAATGCGTTAACCATTGAACGTTTAAAATTATTGCATAATTATATTTTGTTGGCGAAAAAAGCCAAAACAACAACTGAAGGAAACATTTCACAATTCACATTTAGTTATAGTATCTACCAAAACAACTAGATGGCGCAGTACGTAGAGATTTTACAAAATTTGTTTAGATATATTTGTTTAAATTACGAAATGTAACTACATAAAACCACCCTTTAGCAGATATTCAACACCAATACAATACTTTCATTAAAATCGTAGCGAATAAACCAACATTAAACTAGATTTCAAGTCATTACGTCGACTAATAATAACGATAAGAAACAACGCCTTAATTATCACTTTCTACTCAAAACTCGAAGTTCATTTTTGGCATAACAGTTTAACTACTTCGTCACTATCTATGTATAAAATTTTATCCAAATTGGTCCAGAATAATTACATTACCCTAATCGACTTTAAACCGCAATGATAAAAAATTCATAACTCCTTATCTAATTAAAATTTCGAGCTAATTTTTGGCATGCACGAGAATCTACTTCCCAATTATACGCAAAAAAAATTGCAGCGCGATCGGACATGAAAAAATGCGAATACACGACTTACAGTGTTATCGACCATAAGAGTCACATAGGAAATAATTAAAAATTCGTAACTTCGGTCTCGATCGAAATTTCGAAACGATTTTTCGCACACAAATTGTTGTATCCCGGTAGTATTTAGAAATAAAATTTCAGCCCCATCGGACCACGACAAATGCGAGTACCCGAGACCTCTAATCGACCATAAAAGTCACATAGGAAATAATTAAAAATTCGTAACTTCGGTCTCGATCGAAATTTCGAAACGATTTTTCGCACACAAATTGTTGTATCCCGGTAGTATCTAGAAATAAAATTTCAACCCTATCGGACCACGACAAATGCGAGTACTCGAGACCTCTAATCGACCATAAAAGTCACATAGGAAATAATTAAAATTCGTAACTTCGGTCTCGATCGAAATTTCGAAACGATTTTTCGCACACAAATTGTTGTATCCCGGTAGTATCTAGAAATAAAATTTCAACCCTATCGGACCACGACAAATGCGAGTACTCGAGACCTCTAATCGACCATAAGAGTCACATAGGAAATAATTAAAATTCGTAACTTCGGTCTCGATCGAAATTTCGAAACGATTTTTCGCACACAAATTGTTGTATCCCGGTAGTATTTAGAAATAAAATTTCAGCCCCATCGGACCACGACAAATGCGAGTACCCGAGACCTCTAATCGACCATAAAAGTCACATAGGAAATAATTAAAATTCGTAACTTCGGTCTCGATCGAAATTTCGAAACGATTTTTCGCACACAAATTGTTGTATCCCGGTAGTATCTAGAAATAAAATTTCAACCCTATCGGACCACGACAAATGCGAGTACTCGAGACCTCTAATCGACCATAAAAGTCACATAGGAAATAATTAAAATTCGTAACTTCGGTCTCGATCGAAATTTCGAAACGATTTTTCGCACACAAATTGTTGTATCCCGGTAGTATTTAGAAATAAAATTTCAGCCCCATCGGACCACGACAAATGCGAGTACCCGAGACCTCTAATCGACCATAAAAGTCACATAGGAAATAATTAAAATTCGTAACTTCGGTCTCGATCGAAATTTCGAAACGATTTTTCGCACACAAATTGTTGTATCCCGGTAGTATCTAGAAATAAAATTTCAACCCTATCGGACCACGACAAATGCGAGTACTCGAGACCTCTAATCGACCATAAAAGTCACATAGGAAATAATTAAAATTCGTAACTTCGGTCTCGATCGAAATTTCGAAACGATTTTTCGCACACAAATTGTTGTATCCCGGTAGTATTTAGAAATAAAATTTCAGCCCCATCGGACCACGACAAATGCGAGTACCCGAGACCTCTAATCGACCATAAAAGTCACATAGGAAATAATTAAAATTCGTAACTTCGGTCTCGATCGAAATTTCGAAACGATTTTTCGCACACAAATTGTTGTATCCCGGTAGTATCTAGAAATAAAATTTCAACCCTATCGGACCACGACAAATGCGAGTACTCGAGACCTCTAATCGACCATAAAAGTCACATAGGAAATAATTAAAAATTCGTAACTTCGGTCTCGATCGAAATTTCGAAACGATTTTTCGCACACAAATTGTTGTATCCCGGTAGTATTTAGAAATAAAATTTCAGCCCCATCGGACCACGACAAATGCGAGTACCGAGACCTCTAATCGACCATAAAAGTCACATAGGAAATAATTAAAATTCGTAACTTCGGTCTCGATCGAAATTTCGAAACGATTTTTCGCACACAAATTGTTGTATCCCGGTAGTATCTAGAAATAAAATTTCAACCCTATCGGACCACGACAAATGCGAGTACTCGAGACCTCTAATCGACCATAAAAGTCACATAGGAAATAATTAAAAATTCGTAACTTCGGTCTCGATCGAAATTTCGAAACGATTTTTCGCACACAAATTGTTGTATCCCGGTAGTATCTAGAAATAAAATTTCAACCCTATCGGACCACGACAAATGCGAGTACTCGAGACCTCTAATCGACCATAAAAGTCACATAGGAAATAATTAAAAATTCGTAACATCGGTCTCGATCGAAATTTCGAGGCGATTTTTGGCACACAAATTCATGTATCCTGGTAGTATTTAGAAATAAAATTTCAGCCCTATCGGACCACGACAAATGCGAGTACCCGAGACCTCTAATCGACCATAAAAGTCACATAGGAAATAATTAAAAATTCGTAACTTCGGTCTCGATCGAAATTTCGAAACGATTTTTCGCACACAAATTGTTGTATCCCGGTAGTATTTAGAAATAAAATTTCAGCCCCATCGGACCACGACAAATGCGAGTACCCGAGACCTCTAATCGACCATAAAAGTCACATAGGAAATAATTAAAAATTCGTAACTTCGGTCTCGATCGAAATTTCGAAACGATTTTTCGCACACAAATTGTTGTATCCCGGTAGTATCTAGAAATAAAATTTCAACCCTATCGGACCACGACAAATGCGAGTACTCGAGACCTCTAATCGACCATAAAAGTCACATAGGAAATAATTAAAAATTCGTAACTTCGGTCTCGATCGAAATTTCGAAACGATTTTTCGCACACAAATTGTTGTATCCCGGTAGTATTTAGAAATAAAATTTCAGCCCCATCGGACCACGACAAATGCGAGTACCCGAGACCTCTAATCGACCATAAAAGTCACATAGGAAATAATTAAAAATTCGTAACTTCGGTCTCGATCGAAATTTCGAAACGATTTTTCGCACACAAATTGTTGTATCCCGGTAGTATCTAGAAATAAAATTTCAACCCTATCGGACCACGACAAATGCGAGTACTCGAGACCTCTAATCGACCATAAAAGTCACATAGGAAATAATTAAAAATTCGTAACTTCGGTCTCGATCGAAATTTCGAAACGATTTTTCGCACACAAATTGTTGTATCCCGGTAGTATTTAGAAATAAAATTTCAGCCCCATCGGACCACGACAAATGCGAGTACCCGAGACCTCTAATCGACCATAAAAGTCACATAGGAAATAATTAAAAATTCGTAACTTCGGTCTCGATCGAAATTTCGAAACGATTTTTCGCACACAAATTGTTGTATCCCGGTAGTATTTAGAAATAAAATTTCAGCCCCATCGGACCACGACAAATGCGAGTACCCGAGACCTCTAATCGACCATAAAAGTCACATAGGAAATAATTAAAAATTCGTAACTTCGGTCTCGATCGAAATTTCGAAACGATTTTTCGCACACAAATTGTTGTATCCCGGTAGTATCTAGAAATAAAATTTCAACCCTATCGGACCACGACAAATGCGAGTACTCGAGACCTCTAATCGACCATAAGAGTCACATAGGAAATAATTAAAAATTCGTAACTTCGGTCTCGATCGAAATTTCGAAACGATTTTTCGCACACAAATTGTTGTATCCCGGTAGTATTTAGAAATAAAATTTCAGCCCCATCGGACCACGACAAATGCGAGTACCCGAGACCTCTAATCGACCATAAAAGTCACATAGGAAATAATTAAAATTCGTAACTTCGGTCTCGATCGAAATTTCGAAACGATTTTTCGCACACAAATTGTTGTATCCCGGTAGTATTTAGAAATAAAATTTCAGCCCCATCGGACCACGACAAATGCGAGTACCCGAGACCTCTAATCGACCATAAAAGTCACATAGGAAATAATTAAAAATTCGTAATTTCGGTCTCGATCGAAATTTCGAAACGATTTTTCGCACACAAATTGTTGTATCCCGGTAGTATTTAGAAATAAAATTTCAGCCCCATCGGACCACGACAAATGCGAGTACCCGAGACCTCTAATCGACCATAAAAGTCACATAGGAAATAATTAAAAATTCGTAACTTCGGTCTCGATCGAAATTTCGAAACGATTTTTCGCACACAAATTGTTGTATCCCGGTAGTATTTAGAAATAAAATTTCAGCCCCATCGGACCACGACAAATGCGAGTACCCGAGACCTCTAATCGACCATAAAAGTCACATAGGAAATAATTAAAAATTCGTAATTTCGGTCTCGATCGAAATTTCGAGGCGATTTTTGGCACACAAGTTCATGTATCCTGGTAGTATTTAGAAATAAAATTTCAGCCCCATCGGACCACGACAAATGCGAGTACCCGAGACCTCTAATCGACCATAAAAGTCACATAGGAAATAATTAAAAATTCGTAACTTCGGTCTCGATCGAAATTTCGAAACGATTTTTTGCACACAAATTGTTGTATCCCGGTAGTATTTAGAAATAAAATTTCAGCCCCATCGGACCACGACAAATGCGAGTACCCGAGACCTCTAATCGACCATAAAAGTCACATAGGAAATAATTAAAAATTCGTAACTTCGGTCTCGATCGAAATTTCGAGGCGATTTCTGGCACACAAGTTCATGTATCCTGGTAGTATTTAGTAATAAAATTTCAGCCCCATCGGACCACGACAAATGCGAGTACCCGAGACCTCTAATCGACCATAAAAGTCACATAGGAAATAATTAAAAATTCGTAACTTCGGTCTCGATCGAAATTTCGAAACGATTTTTTGCACACAAATTGTTGTATCCCGGTAGTATTTAGAAATAAAATTTCAGCCCCATCGGACCACGACAAATGCGAGTACCCGAGACCTCTAATCGACCATAAAAGTCACATAGGAAATAATTAAAAATTCGTAATTTCGGTCTCGATCGAAATTTCGAGGCGATTTTTGGCACACAAGTTCATGTATCCTGGTAGTATTTAGAAATAAAATTTCAGCCCCATCGGACCACGACAAATGCGAGTACCCGAGACCTCTAATCGACCATAAAAGTCACATAGGAAATAATTAAAAATTCGTAACTTCGGTCTCGATCGAAATTTCGAAACGATTTTTCGCACACAAATTGTTGTATCCCGGTAGTATTTAGAAATAAAATTTCAGCCCCATCGGACCACGACAAATGCGAGTACCCGAGACCTCTAATCGACCATAAAAGTCACATAGGAAATAATTAAAAATTCGTAATTTCGGTCTCGATCGAAATTTCGAGGCGATTTTTGGCACACAAGTTCATGTATCCTGGTAGTATTTAGAAATAAAATTTCAGCCCCATCGGACCACGACAAATGCGAGTACCCGAGACCTCTAATCGACCATAAAAGTCACATAGGAAATAATTAAAAATTCGTAACTTCGGTCTCGATCGAAATTTCGAAACGATTTTTTGCACACAAATTGTTGTATCCCGGTAGTATTTAGAAATAAAATTTCAGCCCCATCGGACCACGACAAATGCGAGTACCGAGACCTCTAATCGACCATAAAAGTCACATAGGAAATAATTAAAAAATCATAACTTCGGTCTCGATCGAAATTTCGGGACGATTTTTGGCACACAAGTTCATGTATCCTGGTAGTATTTAGTAATAAAATTTCAGCCCCATCGGACCACGACAAATGCGAGTACCCGAGACCTCTAATCGACCATAAAAGTCACATAGGAAATAATTAAAAATTCGTAACTTCGGTCTCGATCGAAATTTCGATACGATTTTTTGCACACAATTTGTTGTATCCTGGTAGTATTTAGTAATAAAATTTCAGCCCCATCGGACCACGACAAATGCGAGTACCCGAGACCTCTAATCGACCATAAAAGTCACATAGGAAATAATTAAAAATTCGTAATTTCGGTCTCGATCGAAATTTCGAGGCGATTTTTGGCACACAAGTTCATGTATCCTGGTAGTATTTAGAAATAAAATTTCAGCCCCATCGGACCACGACAAATGCGAGTACCGAGACCTCTAATCGACCATAAAAGTCACATAGGAAATAATTAAAAATTCGTAACTTCGGTCTCGATCGAAATTTCGAAACGATTTTTCGCACACAAATTGTTGTATCCCGGTAGTATTTAGAAATAAAATTTCAGCCCCATCGGACCACGACAAATGCGAGTACCCGAGACCTCTAATCGACCATAAAAGTCACATAGGAAATAATTAAAAATTCGTAACTTCGGTCTCGATCGAAATTTCGAGGCGATTTTTGGCACACAAGTTCATGTATCCTGGTAGTATTTAGAAATAAAATTTCAGCCCCATCGGACCACGACAAATGCGAGTACCCGAGACCTCTAATCGACCATAAAAGTCATATAGGAAATAAATAAAAATTCGTAACTTCGGTCTCGATAAAAATTTCGAGACGATTTTTGGCACACAAGTTGATGCATCCCGGTAGTATTTAGAAATAAAATTTTAGCCCCATCGGACCAGATTACATTTTATTATCAATTTTTTTAAAAATTTTTTTAAATTTTTATTACGTACTTTATATTATTATTATTATTGTATTGTATTACATATTACATCGTTTTATAAGAAACGAATTATTTTAATCCAGTTATTATTTTCCGTAATAAAACAAATGTGAAAATATTGAAATGTGCTATATTTTTCTTTACATTATTTTGAACAAACTCTTTAATGAAATAAAACGGTAAGCGGCGAATAATTATTTTTTCGTTATTTGTAAGCAATTGAAAATTAGCAAAGGTCGTATAATGTGTAATTTCTATTCCGACATGGTTTCGACGTCGACGTCGACGTCGAAATGAAAAATTGGCAGCAAAAATTGATCGACGCAATTTTCGTTTCGGTAAATAGAATTCCAATTAACGAAATTAATTTAAATACTATAAAAGTAGATATTATAAGTTTAAATAGATATAATAGATTGAGTAGTTTTACGTTTAACAACCGTTTTCGTTTATTTCGCGAATGAACGCAATCAAAAACGAAGTAGTTAAACTGTTATGCCAAAAATGAACTTCGAGTTTTGAGTAGAAAGTGATAATTAAAGTGTCGTTCTTATGGTTATTATTAGTCGTCGTAATGACTTGAAATCTAGTTTAATGTTGATTTATTCGCTACGATTTTAATGAAAGTATTGTATTGGTGTTGAATATCTGCTAAAGGGGGGTTTTATGTAGTTACATTTCGTAATTTAAACAAATATATCTAAACAAATTTTGTAAAATCTCTACGTACTGCGCCATCTAGTTATTTTGGTAGATACTATAACTAAATGCGAATTGTGAAATGTTTCCTTCAGTTGTTGTTTTGGCTTTTTTCGCCATCAAAATATAATTATACAATAATTTTAAACGTTCAATGGTTAACGCATTATCTGAATTACTATAATTCGTATATTATATTTCACATATTTAATAGTAGCTGTATATATATCGGCCATATTGAAAGTAGTTCAAATGTAACTACCCAAGAGCCCTAACCCTACCCAAATGTGTCGTCGCATTTAACTTGGAAACGCATTAATTTTATTAATTTAAACGAAATTTTGTTGTTTTTTTTTCCTAATGTAACACGTTGACGCCACCGCTTCTTTGTGAATTTCTATAGAAAATTTACTATATGTTTTTGATGCGCTTTTCATATCACAATTCTAGTATTTAATTCGGTAATGTTACCAACGAAAGTTTATAACATTTATTAATCATATTTTGTTCATATGCGGCTATGAACACTATGATTGAATAGAAAATAAGGGGGCACTCATTGGAGTGCTACTCTGCACGTCACGTTTTTATGCCAGATTTAAGTCTCTAGATTAAGGTCTTATAGTTGTACTTATAGTCCCCCCCCTGGACTGATTGTATAATCGCAGTGGAGTCAATTAAAAAAAAATATGCGGCTACACTGCAACCGCTTGGCACAGTGTTGTTTGGTTGGTTGCCTATACGGGCAATTTTAAACTTGCCCGTGCGTAATTGGCTTAATTTCAACAATTAACAGTCAAATTAATATATTTTAGGGACCGTTTAATGGCGACGAAAATTGTTCGCGCTAAAAAAAATTTGTTTAAAACTAAAGGAATAACGTTTGTGTGTGTGCGCGCGTGAATTTTCGTAGAAAATTTAGGAAATTTTTGACGCGTTTTATATCACGATCGTCATTTTTGCTCGTTCGTAATGTTTAATTAGTTTGCTTAATTTTAGATGCGGTTATACGGCAACCGCTTTGGCACGGGGTCGATCGTCTGGTTGCCTATACTTGCGTCGGCTTTAACAACGGACGTGGTTTTTTTTTTAAATACGTCCCTGTTCGTATTAGCTTAATTTTAGCAATTAATAGTCAAACTAACGTATCCCAGTGGCCATTTAATGGAAACGAAAATTATTTGACGAGTGGGAAATGATTTCGCACGGTATAGGTACAACGTTTTTGATTGGCCAACGAGTTTCATTACGTATACCGTCGATTTATTTGTAATGCAATCGTCAACTTTCGGTAACGTCATTTATAAATGTGGGAATTTGTGCGTTTGTGCAAGAATAAGAAAATTAATATAGTTTTGAAACTTGGCAGAGATCAGGTTCGTGAGGTTTGTCGGCGAAAAGTTCAAGTGGTGGCGGCCGAATTTATGAATTCATAACTTCTGTCCGCGAATGAATTTTTTTGCGTTCCTTGCCCGAAACTGTACATCTTAATTAGGTCCAATTAGGTGCAAATTTTTTATATTCGCATCGAAATGTACAGAGGGTAATTTTTCTATGGTATGAAATTTTCGTCAATTGACGTTGCAGAGATGGTACATCGAAACTGTTGATTTTACAGAAAAATTACAAGAAGATAAATTGTAGGGAATATCCCCTAGTTTATTTCGTCATGTGGGTATTTTCGTCGCAAAATGAACCGGAAAGAATATTTTGCGGAAAATGTCTTTTTTGACGTCATTTTCCCACGATGGCGACTCGAGCTCGACAGATCGAGTTCACTACTTTTAGTGTGTTAAACGGTATGTCTGAATGTACAACTCTGCCAAGTTTCAAAATTATATGAATTTTTTCCGACTGGACCACCTAGCTATGTAGAACTCGACGTACCGAAAACGAGGTTTAAATAAATTGTAGATTTTTGGAAAGGACCTTACGGGTTTTTGAAAGCTCTCAACGAGTACTACAACGTAGGTCCAAGCGTAGGTCACGAAAACTACAATATTTTTACGAGCCTTCAAATGTTTTATATCGGTTGTGTAACTAAAGACATTTATCGATAGAATTCATTATCAAAGTACTCGTGTGTTATGTATTATCCGAAAGTGCGCTTCGAGATCTTTACGATGCTATCAATTTCAACGTTCTAACTGGTGGTACAAAGGCACTTTCAAGGCTCTAAATGAATTTTTATGCGGGCCCAGCAACTTGTAACCAGCTTAAGACACGCATACGTCGACGGACCCTCACGAGCCATATACCATGGGAAAGTGCGCTTCGAGATCTACACGATGGTGACAAATTCAACGTCCTATCCTGTGGTACAAGGGCACTTTCAATGCTTTAAAAGAATTTTTATGCGGGCCCAACAACTTGTAACCAGTCTAGGACACGCATACGTCGACGGACCCTCCCGAGCCATATACCATTGGAAAGTGCGCTTCTAGATATTTACGATAGTGTCAAATACAACGTTCTAACTGGTGGTACAAAGGCACTTTCAAGGCTCTAAATGAATTTTTATGCGGGCCCAGCAACTTGTAACCAGTCTAGGTCACGCATACGTCGACGGACCCTCACGAGCCATATACCATCGGAAAGTGCGCTTCGAGATCTACAGGATGGTGTCAAATCCAACGTCTTAACTAGTGGTACAAAGGCACTTTTAATGCTTTAAATGAATTTTTATGCGGGGCCAGTAAATTGTAACCAGTTTAAGACACATACATCAACGGACCCTCACCAGCCATATACCATTGGAAAGTGCGCTTCGAGATCTTTACGATGGTATCAAATTCAACGTCCTAACTGGTGGTACAAGGACACTTTTAATGCTTTAAATGAATTCTTATGCGGGCCCAGCAACTTGTAACCAGTCTAGGTCACGCATACGTCGACGGACCCTCACGAGCCATATACCATCGGAAAGTGCGCTTCGAAAGCTTTACGATGGTATCAAATTCAACGTTCTAACTGGTGGTACAAGGGCACTTTTAATGCTTTAAATGAATTTTTATGCGGGCCCAGCAACTTGTAGCTAGTCTAGGTCACGCATACGTCGACGGACCCTCACGAGCCACATACCATTGGAAAGTGCGCGTCGAGATCATTGCGACGGTGTAAAATTGAACGACTTAGCTGCTGGTACAAGCACACTTTCAATGGATTTTTGTTTTATGTTGTGGTTGCTTTCGCATGCTTTACCGACCAATTCGTTTAAGTACCTATGAGGAGTTATTTGAAGAGTATTTTGACACTTTTGACGGTTTTAAACGTATTCAAAACCTATTCAAAATGCATTTTGGAACAAAGTATACATTTTTAATTTAGTTATTTCTAGATTATTTAATTATATAATTAATTTATTAATTATAATGTAATGTAATAATTTTATTTTATATTTCATATTTAATTAAATTAGATATTTTTATAAGGAAAGTGTGCGTCGTGAAATCGTGGTAAATTAGAGGATCGACAGTTGGGGTTCTAAACAATTAACAGTTTAATATAAAAATTTGTCTATAACAAATTGAGCATATTAATTAGTTAAATGTTTATGCATGAATGTTAATAAAAAAAAACATAAGGACTTTATTGAGGTGATATTTTTACTTAACACAATCTTGTTGCAACCAACAACACATATTTGCTCTGTTGGTCTTCAACATCCTCCGGCAAGACAACAAAAACTTTGCTATCTTACAATAACAAAAATATTTCGTTTACTTATAGAATACCAATTTATTAATTACACAAGATTCATAGTTAGCAACTTTTCAACTTTCATACCACTTATATGTTAGCGAATTATTAACAATATCGAGCCATCGGCCATTTCTGCCATGGTACATCCGTTTCAATAAAACTATGCCTTTTGACATTAGTAACTTTGACACCACTTTGGCCTGTTATTTAGATTGTTGATATCTTTCATACCAGGTTTCACAAATTGTTGTTTTTCTGCTCACTAATTCCAAAACTCATAATTTATATTCTTGTGTTAGTACAATCTGTTTCTGAAAACTAGTCAATGTGCACCTATTAAAATGTCTGGTGACAGGTCAAGTCAAATCTAAAGATCGTTTACAGTTTGTAATGGTTCATCGAATTCATAGATTACCAATTGATAATTTTAGCAAGTCATAGTATGGCATTATCCATATTTATATTCATAGACTACTCTATGACTTCATTTCACATTCCATAACTGAATAACTTGGGATAAACTTAATTTAAATTTTTACATTTGCAAGAATTTACAATTATGTTTTTATCTTAGATATTTATTATAATTTTGAATTATTCATAGCTCATTACAAGGTTGATCTTCAAATGTCCATGACCACATTGTTTTCAATGAAATTTTTTATGCATTAAGAAATTTTTTATCGAACTAGTTCTTGAACTTTTAAAACATAAATTAGGTTAAATTATGTTTTTTATCATTTTATTAATCAACGCTAATTTAAGGCTATAAATTTTTGAATGAATCTATTTTGATCTTAATTTGCAAATCCAATTTGAAACTTTGTTTTTTTTATTAAAACATTTTAAATTCCATTAAAATTTTCCGGTTAAAAACTTTTGTTTTTTAATGTAATT
Organism: Rhagophthalmus giganteus; assembly: GCA_036326145.1. Lineage (NCBI taxonomy): Eukaryota > Metazoa > Arthropoda > Insecta > Coleoptera > Rhagophthalmidae > Rhagophthalmus > Rhagophthalmus giganteus. The sequence continues at coordinate 8,102 of JARFJA010000068.1, read as the reverse complement.
TATGCGATTAATCGTTTTAATTATTTTTTTATTAGAATATTTCTGTTATTTCTTTTTAAATAATGAATTTAAATTTTTCCTATTGTTTAATGTTTTTTAAATTAAGGTGTATATTATTTCAATCTTAAATCTTAATATGTCTTCTTAAATTTTAGTAAAAATCTTTTTTAATTTATGGTTCTTTTAAATTTAAATCTTAATCATTTTTACATTTGTATAATAAATTTAAATAGAAAATTTCCAGATTATTTTAATATTGTTGCTGTTGACAACTTGGAAATTATCTAATTGGTTAAATTTTGATTTCAGTACCTAATTGAAAGTTTGTTAATCGAATTACACTTTCCAATATGTTAATTTAAAAGTTAAGATTTGAATTTAATATATTCATTTCTTATTAATTTTTTTGCAAATTTAAAATTTTGTTCAATTCATACATTGTATTAATCTCAATTAAGTAAATTTTATCTTTGAATTCTTGACTATTGGTTAATTTTCATAAAATAAAACAATTTAAATTTTATCAAATTTTAAAATTAGGTAAAATATTTGAATTGTTCAAATTTTGCTAACTTCAGGTACAAATTTAATCCAAACAAATTCAATGAACTTATTCTTTGTTAACATTTTGATTAATCAGAAAGGGAAATTTTAATTTGTAAAATAAAATTTTCTAGAATTTTAAAATTGTTCTTTGTTAAATGTAACATAATCCCTAGATTTTATAAATTTTTAAAGTAACTAAGAAAGTTTTGAATTATCTAAATGATTAAAATTTATTAAATTTATTGCCTTATGGTTACAATTTGCCAAATTAAAACAGTTTTTAAAAGTTCAGAATTTATTATACATTAACTTAATTTTTGACCTCATAATAATTTTGGTGTTGAATTTTAAAGTTGATCAATTGAATTAATTTAGGTTTTTCAATTATGATATTCGATTTTTAACAAGTAATTTTGTTATTAAAAATTTTTTTCTAGGAATTATTTTTTCAATTTCCCAGTACGAACTCGACTGTACTCACGTACTGTACTATTGCACTTGACTGTACTATTTGCTTCACATTTAAACTACGATGGCGATGCGCGTGTTTTTTTTCGTTTATTTAATTCGAGCTTTTGTAACACTTGCTTAATTTAAAAAAAAAATCAATTTTTTGACGTCATTTTGATACGGGTTTATTGTACTGTACTTACTGTTAAATACAATTGATCTAATTATCTTACACGCTGTTATACATGTTAAGAGACGTGTTTGTGTGCCGATTAAACAACTTACCTAATTAATTTTCGAAAATTTAAAATCTTAATTTAATAATCGACCAAAAACTGTAAAAGGCTGCCAAAATAAAGGCTGCCCAAAAAGTTTCGTTATTAACACGACTCGAAGTGTTTACACGAATAAATTATAATTAAAAAAAATAAATAAAAATAAATGTTGCGCAACTTTCGGAACGAAACCTTCGCCAATCGGCTTTTCAGCTGATTTTTCCGCGCGAAATAAGGAAAAACACGCGGAGGGGGTCGTGAATTAAAATTGTACGGAGAAATCGGCGTGGACGTGGTTGGTCTTTCGGGAGGTTTTTTCATTTAAATTTCATCGAATGCGCGTCGCAGGTTGCTTAAACCTCACCTATTTCGTCGTTGTTCGCAAAGTTAATGTGTTGATTGATCGCGTAAACTTTGACGACAATTTGACAATTTTCGGGCGATCGCGTCATGCACCTAACGTGATACTTATGACGGGGAAAAAAAGTTTTACGAAACTTCTACCGCTACTTCATTATTGTCTCTTGAGCTGTGCGGCGGGGGCGGGGGGATCGCGCGTGCGATCGAAAAACGTTCGTCGCGAGCCCTCATTATATCCCCACTCGGAAACGAGTATTTGACTCATTACGGCAATTAAGGCGACCGATGCACAAATGTATCTGTTAAAATTTAATCAACTTTTGACTGATATTTCGGTGTAGCTAATTAAATTTCCATAGTCGACTATCTTGCCGCGCGCTCCAGTTCCGAACTTTGAGAAATTGTTAGGCATTTGTTTCTCGGTTCGAGGAGAGCGCCGCTCGCTCCATTTCCTGCCGTACCGAATTTGTGTGCTACGTCTAATTAATGCTTAAAAATTGCAGTTGGCGAATTTGGGCTACTGGTTTGTGGCGGGGCGGGCGGGGGGGGGGGGTCGCGCGCGGCAGTGGTGTTCGATAAATAGAAGGAGGATTTTTCGAGCCGGCGGCTACCAATATAACAGACAAGGTTAAATGAGATTATTGATGAAGGACTCTCCAAGTCCCGTACAGGCATCTTCTTTGCACGGAACACTGACAACGCCTTTGTTCGATTTGGCGCCGGAGGCACCACTCGTTCGCTCATCCTGCACTAAAGGTGGAAAACCCTCCTCGGCTCGACGATACTATCGGATACAACGGCCGCGATTCGCGCTTTCGCCGAAAGAAACGAAAGAAAAAAAACACTATCGGAACGACCGCTGACGGTGACAGTCGAGATAATGAGTGTTCGGAAGGGGTCGCATTTCGATAATAATAGATACTCGACTATTCGGAATATTTATAGTTAATGGGTGGGGGGGGGGGGCGGAAGGATCGGATTGTGTTTAAGGAATTGCGTCGGATCGATTTGTCATCAAACGGTTGCGTGACTAGGGAAATTATCTTGGTTTGTGCGGGTACTCGTCAGGTTCGGACTTTATTTTTTAATCGATAGCTAAAGGTCATTTAGGCTCGATGGATTCATTTCCGAACCTGTCACAGTTAAATGCGATCGCTCCTCAAATCAAATTCGAGACGTTAAGGCTTGGTTTTTCTTTAATATCGACAGATTAGTTTTTGCTATATATTTATATATATATATATATATATATATATATATATATATATATATATATATCTAATGGACGAATGGAAAATTGTTAGGATGTTGCGGCGCAAAGCCGCCCCTTGACAGAACTTGATTTTTTTCGATGTATGCCGTCCCATTTCCGGTCACACGTTTTGGTAAGTAATCGGATAACGAATAGAAACCGCGTTTTCCCATGAAACGTGCGAAACGCGAAAAATTGCTCGTTTTAATCCCGCACCGGTTAACCGAAAGGGTTAATTTTTCTTTGCGCATTTATTGCGTCATACGGCGATGTGTACTCGACGACGTACCAAATAGTGTCGTCGACTCTTTGATTGTCAGTTCAGGATTTCTATTTTATGGAAAAAAATATATAATAAAAACTACAAACAAATATTCTTTTTAAAATTTTTTTAATTTTATAATTGCGAATTTACAATCTACTTCAAACATTACAGATTAATAAGTAAATGGGATAAAAGAATTTGGTTTGAGTCAGGTACCAACCACTAATGGTTCTCTGGAATTCATTCAGGAAGATCCTCTGGCCACAGTTTCTTCAATCTTCTTTCTGCTGGTCGGTGTGTGAATAGTTCGCCTACGAGCGGATCACTATGTTCTACGCATCTATTTTTATATTTGGTAGCGATGGGTTTGATAATGTCGTTGGTGAATGGTATTCTTAGGTCAGTATGTAGAGTTTGGTTAGATATGTACCAAGGCGCGTTAGCTAACTTGCGAAGAGTTTTCGATTGAAACGTTTGAAGGATCTTAGTGTTCGATGGCTTACTTCAATTCCGTATGTCCATATCGGTTTTATTATGGTTTTGTAGATAAGTAGCTTGTTTTCAATTGATAGGTGGGATTTTCTATTAATTAACCAATACATATTTTTAATCTTTAAATCTAATTGTTTTCTTTTGGCTTTTATGTGTGCTCGCCAGCTTAGTTTTTGATCTAGATGCATTCCTAGGTACTTAACTTCTGTTTTGATTGGGATAGGCACGTTGCTTAAATGAAGTTGTGGACAGTTGATTCTTCGATTAGTAAAATTTACTTGTGCAGATTTAGTCGGATTAACTGCAATTTTCCATTTCTTCGGCCAATTTTGCAATGTGGTTAGGTGATTCTGTACCTTTTCTGAGGCTCGTAGAGGATCCGAGTCCGTAGACATGATGGCCGTGTCATCCGCAAATGTGGCTGCGGTTGTGTCGTTCGTTAGTGGGACATCGTTGGTGAACATTAGGTAGAGAAATGGACCGAGCACACTACCCTGCGGCACTCCCGATTTAACACAGTGATAGTTAGATAGTTCGTCATCAATTTTGGAAATAACGCTCGCTCAATGCAACCTGGTGGTCCGTTCGCAATAAAATGCTCCCTGAAATTGACGCGAGGAAAAATTTTCGATGGCATCGATAGCCGGAAGCAATGTTATCGACGTTCCCCTTTCGGCCGAAGTGGCCTCTCCTATTTGCTCTTCTCCCCGCCGTCCGACAATCTTTGGTGGATTTTCGTACGGCCGTTGTACTTGTCTCCGTCGGCATTTCAGACGTTCTCGCACGTAAATTTGCACTTATCCAAAACAATTTTTGAATTCGTGCGAAACTCCCCAACAATACGCTTGTTTGAAGCTCGTGGCTCGCGACAGGCTCGTTGGCTTCGGGCGATCTTAACGATAGATTGGGATGACGTTTTAAAAAACGCAGAAAACCAGTCTGCCGAGGCTTTCTGTTTGTCTGCTCAGTTAAGCAGACCAGTTCACGTTATTAACCACTGCATATTCCTCACTTCTTTCAGTGTTAACCCGTAATAAGTTTTGGAACTCTGCAGAATTTACGTAACGAGTTGCTTTTCTTGGTGTACTGCGAAAACCTGTCTGACTTTCACATATCCAGTAGTCAGTCAATCGAGAATCGTCGTTTTGGTTACTAGTACTATTAAGTATTATTAATGGTGCGGTACCCCTAGACGTCTTTTGGGTTCGTACCATTTTTCTGAAACAATAATAGTAGACATAGACAATAGTAGACTTGGTCTTCGGGATAAGTTGCTACAATGTAACAACATGCCCCGATTGACGCCATCAACAGATAGAAGATCGTACCAGCTTCACATATTCTTACGCAATTAACATCAATCTATAGCTAAACGAACAGTAAATCAAACGTGGACAATTTAATTTACATACCTTTTATCCGATTATTGGTGGTAAAAAATTTAAGTAGAAACTGATAAATTACTATTGAGACTGAAAACACAAAAACTGCAATAAACTGCCAACGCGCAAACTATTTCGACTGACAGCTCGCGAATAACTGCCTGTTATTATAACACTTCGTTGATTTGACGCTTGCGCAGATATTACCAAGAGATCAAGATCGCACAGACGTAAAATGTATTGGTGGACAATAGAAATTGCAGACAAGAGGCGTCAATGCTTATATCTGAGAAGAAGATTCCAAAGAAGTCTTGGAAGAAATGGTAGCGATTTACTTTTGGTTGAAGAAGAATACAGATCGGCCAAAAGATCATTGAGAAAATCCATTAAAAAATCCAAAGGGGACTGCTGGAAGAAGTTATGCTCTGAAATCGATGATGATCCATGGGGTCTTGGTTACAAGATTGCTACCAAAAAGCTCAAATGTTCCCAACATAGATCTCCTTCCTTGGAAGTAGCTCTTGCCGAAGCTAGGAAACTATTTCCATCAGGACGACCTGCAGCCTTACAGGACACATCGTGCTGCAGGAATGCCAGTCCTTTCTCGATCGCGGAATTAGCAAGAGCTGCTTCCAGATTGAGAATAAAGAAGGCCTCGGGGCCGGATGGGATCTCTCCGGACGTAATGCGAATCTTTGCTGAGGAATTACCTGAAACGGTGCTGTCTACAATGAATTACCACCTGAGTTTAGGTCTCTTCCCACGGAGCTGGAAGCTAGCGCGACTGGTTCTGATTGGAAAGGGTGGAAACCCGTCTACACCTAAGTATCGTGCTACACGTGTCTTGGACTCGGATGGTAAACTATTGGAACTTCTCCTACGTAACAGACTAGCAGAAGAACTACAGACCACAAATGCCTTACACGATCCGCAGTACGGTTTCCGGAGAGGTCGCTCCACCCTGAGCGCCATTGAAAAGGTGGTGGATTTAGTTAATAAAGCTAGAGCCGGTACCTGGAGAACCCGCGAGTGGTGTATTTTGGTACTTTTTGACGTTAATAATGCCTTCAATTGCGCAAGCTGGGACTTAATAGTAAATAGATTAGTTGATAAGGGCATTTCCCCCTACCTGGTGGCAATGATCTCAAGCTACTTGAGCAACAGAGCAGTCAAGGTGAGTGACAGTTCTGGTCGCTTTGAGTGGCTTGAGGTCACTAGGGGCGTCCCACAAGGATCAGTTTTAGGTCCATCCTTGTGGAACGTCTTATACGACGGGGTCCTGAGACTAGACCTGCCGGAGGGGGTCAATCTGGTCGCATTTGCCGACGATCTTGCCTTGATGGCGTCAACAAAATCCGAGGGGGCTTTACAGGGCATTCTTCAGCAATGTGTCGACCTGGTGACAATGTGGATGACCGATAACGACCTCACCATCGCGCCAGAGAAAACGGTTTTGTTGCTGCCGAACGGGCGCAGGAGGATCCTTCCGATCTCTATCGAGATCAGGGGGGTCCTGGTGCGCCCGAGCGGCAGTGCGCGATATCTGGGAGTCATTTAAAATTTAGATCCCACATTGACACTGTGGTTAACAAAGCTAAAAAATTAGCTGGCGCATTGAGGAGAATTATACCCAGAATCGGAGGCCCCTCGACCAGGAAGAGAAGACTGCTGGCAAGTGTGTATAATGGGCAGAGTTGCAGATGTTGCTTTTGATGTTCCCTGTTTTTTTTTACCGTTTTCGTTACTGTTCACTGTTTGGTGTTCCTGTTACTTGTTTGTATATCTGTATTACCAGAGCCCCGACTGATGATTTGTTTTACGACGGTTCCGGTCGTTGGTAGTAACACTTTCACTGGTCAACAAAGGATAAAAAAAGATTTGACATTCAGAGTGTTGCTCTAAACGGCGTTGTAACAACTAGCCCCGGTCTCCCCTACTGCGAACGTATACGGTAGAACCGTAACCATATTCATTTATTGATTTCTTCTGTCGTTGTCCACTGCTTCGCAGGTTGGCTCGCTTCGCGTCCCAAAATCTCGCCTAAAAAATATCGGCAGATGTGCTTCGGTCGCGGTGGTCGTGCTCGTGCCCCTCGCACCTGCGCACGTGCCTAATCTAAAACGGGAAACGCGATTAGGTTATGTTGTTACCTAACCTAAAGCCCGATTAGGTTATGTTATTACCTAACCTAAACACCGACATGCGGCGAAAGTAAAGTTCGGTATGTCGAAAATTGTTTCTCGGATCGGTAGACCCATCGGAAATTCACGTTTTTCGACCGCTCAACGCGCGCATCCGCTAATGCCCGGTAGCCTAAGACCAACAAAAAAGGTCCAAAGCCGCGATCGCGACCGTCGGCCGCCCGTGCCCGGCTCCCGGTCTGCTCGACGGAAAATCCCCCCCCCCCAAATCGCGTTCGAAATAGCCTCGAAAACCTCGCTTTTTCGGTTCGCGACCGGCCGTTTTGCATATTATAATGCAGCAATAATAAAATTATTATTTTATATTTCGTTCAGATTTTGAGTTTTAAGCGGTTTGAAATTTCTAAAACGGATCGGGCTTGAAATTTTGAATTTTAGCGTAATATTTTATTGTTAGTCTGGAATTGAAACGTTTGAAAAATAGCGACTTTAGAATTTCGTAAATTTTAATATTATACAGGGTGTTTCCAAACTTAGGATCTTATTTTTAGGGGGTGGTTTTACAGGTCAAAATATGGCGATAGACAGTAAAACACCTTACTAAAAGTTGGATAATAAAAAAGTTATGAACTGTTATAATTCCGAACATGTTTGGGCACTCTGGTACATCAGCTGGGTACGTGCATAACGGAAATCTGTATTTGTTTATTTTGCATCACGTCTAGCGTTAATGACCAACTGACGCTGAGTATTATTTTTCATATTTGTCAGCACTTTTCATACTGTTGACAAGTTACAGTACCTGACCTTTCCTATTACAACACAGTAGATACTATGAGGTGCTTGTGAGTGTACGCAACCCAAAATCGCGATGGCCTATCACTATTCAAATAATGAATTAGTAGATATGTTGTTAATTTATGGAGAAACATTGCAAAA